>CM068313.1:36739995-36809995 GCA_034766995.1 Acanthacorydalis orientalis | reverse complement strand
ATGCCGATGCGCACAATTCTCGGTACCACAATATCTGCTAAGTACAGCATGTACTAACAAAATGAATGTAAACAAGACAATGAGGACTTTCAGGTTAGAGTATCTCGGTCACGTATTTTTCTATGCGCAGTGCGTTCCGGGCAGAAGTCACCGACTGAAACAAACAATTATTTTCGCTGCCCCCAAACACCGGAGTTCGGTCTCCTTATAGCCTCCTTGGGTCTACTACGTATACGAGCAGTACCCACACTGCATAAGCGCGTGACGTTTATGAGGTAGAGAGAGTAGGAACGTTTCCCTCTCCCTCCACTCAAGGCTTCTTACTGGCGGAAGTGTTTCATTTTTCGTTTCACCTGAGAAAACTTACGTTACCGCGGCCATAGAAGTTTCACTTCAAAAAATTGTTGGCAGATTGAAAGTTGAATTTATAAAAACATATTTTTAGATTGTAAAAGAAAACTGAAAGTATAAGGTAACCAAAAGTGACAATTGCAGTGCAACGTTCAAATAACGATTGAAATTCAAACATGTAAGGGGTGTAGTGTGATCCAAAAATGCAATGTTAATGCAGATGCAATAACACATCTATTAACAAACTAAATATACAACTAAGATTAATAAATAAAACAGAAAACAGTCAATGTTATCATTTTATTAAAAGTTTTCTAGAAATTTTATTTAAAGAAAAACGCGAATAAACAAAGTGGAACTATAAACATCTCGAATTCGGAAATAGAGATATTTAATCAGAATGTATGATGATTTTATATGTCTGTACAATAAATGAGGTAACATAAAACTGCAGTAATTGTTAGTAATTGTTTAATGCATAGCTCTTTCTATACATTTTAAATGTATCAAAATGTGTAACTAAGTCTTTTACGATCGCTAAATTTTTCAAAATTAAGACATCTAAAATATATTTATTCCCTTAAATAAATATTTTAATTAAAGTAATAAGTCCAAAAACAGAATTTTGGGCATCAAGCGGTTATCTCTAGTCTGCACACTAAATCCGCTAGTGTACCCCTTATGTTCGAGAGAAAAAACGAACTTTCAAACTATCACAAAATTATATTAAAGTAAAAACTATTTATTAATGACAAAAATTATATATATATATATATTTGCAGAGAACACAAACCTTAAAGCAGCAAGTAAATATAAAGTGGAGGGTGAATGTATGCCATAATAAAATTTAATCAAAAATGTTCCATAAGTGATAATTTTTGATTGTTGCGCGCATTTTGATGGTGATTCCACTATTCTCAGCGCTGAGGTACAGAATAATATTTTCTGTACCTTAGTGCTTCTAAAGCTTCCACATGACAAGGGTTTTTCTTTTTATATAGTGTTTTGTACTTACATTTCATATAAATAGAAGTGTGTCTTCATCAATAGATATGTTTTCTCCTAATATCATCTTTAACAATATTATAATAGTAGGTGTAGGTAGCGACTTCTAATTAAGTTATACAACGCTTGGGAGCGCCATTTAATTGAAGAAACCTTCAACTTCATTGTAATTTAATATATTTTTCAAAAGTTTCCATTATTTATAAATATGATTTCAATTAAAAAAAACGATGTAAGAAACATCAGAATTTTTTCACTAATAGTATTTTTGTACCCCTTCTCTATTTTTTACATCGTGTTGATTGTGACGTCATTGTTTTTAAATCAGACTTTTTCATATCTTAAAATTATAAAAGAATTAATTTAACATTGACCTCTTTATTACATAAATTGGATATTTTTATATACAATTCTAACTTTTCCAAATAAAAAGTCTACGTAGTCATTTAAATCTAATTCGCTGATTTGTTCAACTGAAACACTTCTACTGGAATTCATTAATTACAACAAAATTATGAAGTAGAAATGTTTTTTAGTTTTGCAAATAATTTAGTCTCAATGTGCAATCTGTTCTGGATAAAAAAATATTCGAAAAATATATAACGAATATAAGGTAATATGAAATATTCGTTTTCATTAATCTCAAACATCTAATAATAATACAAAATACAAATTATTTGCAAAAGTTACAAATATACAAATCTGCGTAGGTTCCTTTACATTTTTCATATGCTCAACTCCTGCAGAGTATACATGTGCCCAAAGTTTAACTCTAGAGCCTTGCAGAATATATATTTATCATTTGTACGAGACTTCCTTAAGCTCGTAATATTCTAATATGGATATATATATATATATATATATATATATATATATATATATATATATATATATATATATCATCCTTATCAGACGAATTGTATTCAGTTATGCTGACTGGTTTCTAAAGTTCATGGGGGGATAGGAGATTCTCTAACGACATTGAAAATATTTTAATTAATTATTGATTCATAGTGACTGGGAAATCTATTACAGATAAGGTATTAAGTTATTCTAGCTGGCATAGGTTCTTTCTTTACAATTGTTCAGATTCAGAAATATTAACTATTGATTTACAGAAAAAGTGTTAGTACAATAGATATGTACTTAAAATCGTAAAATTAATAATCCTCTCTCCACTTTGTATTTTTAAAGAAGTTCTTCCAAAATTTCTGATGTATGTATATATATATATATATATATATATATATATATATATACACGTTTATAATGCAATTGTTACAGATTTTTTTCTTCGCTTCTAATGTAATATCTAAATTGTATATGGAGTATAATTCACATCTAAAATTATAAAAATAACGTATGGTTTTTACTTAGTTTGGTTATATTAAGGAATTGATTAAAACATGCAGTGAAAATATGATTGGAGTACATCTGAATGGGTAGAAGCCAAAGTAATAGTTGAAGGGGTTTCTTACTCTAAATTGTGCACAGGAAATGAAAATAGAGGGGACAAAGTTTATTTCTGTTTAGACTTTGGAAGATTCAAGGTCCAATCTCGCTCACTTTCAACATTCAGTAATTATATAAAATCCATCAACGTTATTTTTCCTAAGGCCAACAGCTCGCGTAAATGAGGTGTCTATTTGTTTTTGTAAACTAATGGTATTTTTACAATGTCTCAAAAAATGTTTTAACCAATGTCTTCCAAATTTCTTGTACGAAACCAACATTTCCTTACACGTATGGTTCATTTTTGCTATTTGTTTGGTCAACGAATATACCGTAAAACTGATTTTCAATTTCATTATCGTTATTTAAAAACTGAAATATAAGTTATTTTGCAGATATTAAGATGAAAAACTAATTGATTAACAAATTTAATAACAAATAACGCATAAAAATACACGCGGTATATATTCATCATACAAATGTATGTGTCAATTTATTTATTTTATCGAGAATCGTTTACAATTTTCATATCTATATGGTTATATAAGTATAGTGTATCCTTTTAACGGAATTTTAAAATAAACGATTATTTAGGAGAATGAATGTAGCCAGCATATAAATTGTATTTATGTTTCAAATAATGTAATAAAATAAAATAGATTAAAATAATCTTTAAACTGGGTGAATGAAAACTGTAATTATTGACGATACTGATAAAAAAAATGCAAAATGTATTATCAATAGTAAAAATTGATAAAAAGGAATGCGCTGAAGTAATAATGTGACGAAAATGCATTAATAAAGATTGCACCTTTGTAAAAAAAAAGAAAAGAAAACGAGATCCCATCATCAATTGGAAGATTTGATATATTGGGCGCGTACCCGTTATTGGCTCTAATTGGCGTCACACAGCATAGCCCTGACATACAAGTGGTGAAAAGGGACATCGACCGTCCGCTAGAATGCCAGAGAGTGGTGTTGGCAGCACCAATGCACATCTTGCGTCGAAGCTTTGTACGCCGACCATTGGTCTATGAATTCTCGACCAATCATTGGGAAACCGAACACAAAAATATCCAATGTAAGTTCACATATTATTAAACACAATCATTCTATACGTTTTCGTTGATCAGACCGGCAAAATACAATTTCGTGTTGTGGAAAATTTGATTTTTGAATGATTTCAATATCGCATTCGTTATAAGTTTACGTATTTTTGTAAAAATGGCGTTCGACTTAATACGTTCTTTATATTCTACTTATAAATTCAATACGTCACGATCACTGATATCTGAATATCAAATTTGTCATTGCGAGATGAACTTTCATAAAATAATTCAGTGCTGTAGACCTAAAACAATTTTTATTATAATCATTTAATATTTCAAATGTGTCAAAATAAGGTTAACCTTCAATGTCTACATGTACAAGTATCTGGTGTGTATACGTGCATGTGTGTGTGCATTTGTATATACATATATATATATATATATATATATATATATATATATATATATATATATATATATATATATATATATTTAAATATAAGTTTTGAAAAAATATCGATTCATATGATATATTATTTTCATATTTCACAATAAATGCACTTTATATATAAATATAATAAAGTAAGTCAAATATTATCATATTTCTTGTCAGTAAAATAAGTAAAAATATTAAATTGAATTTAAGTCGATTTCTGTAATAAAAGGATAATGCATTATATATATATATATATATATATATATATATATATATATATATATATATATATATACATACACACACACACACACACACACATATATACATACATGCATCCACACACACACACATATATATATATATAGCCACATAAAAACATACTATTATATAGAATTGATCTAGGTCATTTAGTGAAAGTATTTTTTATTACTTTTGTACTATCTACGTAATGACAACATTTTATTCCTTATATTTTTCAAACATGATCTTTTCCAGAAAATCTTGTATTAAAATTTAGGATTTATTTTATAAATGTTTAAAATAACTAACAACTTTGGAAATTTAACTAACTATTTATATATATATATATATATATATATATATATATATATATATATGCATGTATATACATGCATATGTATACACATGCACATATACAAATACATTAATTATAAAAATTAAACTTTAACAACTGTCGATTTTTATATGCATTTCTTAAATCATAATTTGAAATTTAATATATAATTGTTTATATTTTAATAATATTGTATATATGTTACAGTAAACCGTTAAAGGCATCCCTACTGGGACCCTTTAATTTGTGAAACATTAAAATGGACCAGTTGACTACAACTGATGGGCAGGTTGTTATGCAGGCAGTAAGTGCACCTCAAATGCAAGTGATGCAAGTAAATCAAACAAGTCAAGTAATACAAGGTGCTAATGGACAACAAATCATGGTTCATGCTGTACCACAACCAGGACAAACAATTCAAGTGGCAGCAACACCTGGTTCACAACCTTTACAACAAATTCAAGTTGTGCCTGTATCTAGTTTGCAAAGTGCTGGTGCTCAAAGCCAAATTGTTATTCAACAACCACAACAAGCTCAAATTATACAAACAGCTGATGGACAAACATTCATATATCAACCTGTTCAGCTGGAAGGTTTACAACAACAACCCGCTGGTGCTCGTAAGAATAAATTTCTAATATATGTGCATGCATATGTATTTCTTTTATTTAAAAATTCTAAAAATTATATTAATTGTTTTTAGTTATCAATATTAATGGAAATTTAGTCCAACTTGGAACAGGACAAGCAGCTGCAACAATTGCACAACCATCTGCAACAGCTGGTACAGCTGCAACCTCTCCTGTTGTACCGCAAGCTACTAGTGTTCAAACTTCTCCTAGTTCAAATCAGCTTGGTGTCACTAACGGCAATATTGTTATGGTGAGGAATGATGCAGATGTACGTAAAGCTTTGATTATCAATTGATCCTTTGGGGTTATAAATTTAGCCTCAAAATACTATTCTGTAATGAATTATTTTCACTTGTGTGATATTTATATAAAATTACAAGAAGATCCAATAATAATATATAAATATGTGTTTTTGTTTATTTTTTTTGTAATATTAAGGTATGAGGTATTGTGTCTGTTTGATTGTACATGTGTGTGTATGTATGTGTATATATATATATACACACACACACATATGTAAATATACACATACACACACCTATATAATGAATTATATAATTGATAGTATTGTGTAATATTTTAATAATTATTTGTAAGATCATATTTTATGTTGTCATGTGGTCTCATCCTTTTGGATCATTTGAATTTCTGCTCTCTACATGTTTTATATATTACAAAATAATATTTTTAATATAATGAAGGGTAAATGATTTGTAAGGTTTTTTCCACTTAAATGATCTAAAATATTTATTATGGAATAAGTATATACGTATATACACAAGTATATATATATATATACACATACAGACACACACCTACAAATATGTTCATTTGCACACATAGGAAAACAACAGAAAAACTTTAAAATTTAACTTTTTTATAGTTATAATTTAAAAAAGCTTTTTTTGCTTTAAAAAATATTTTATTGATGTCATAAAACAATGACTGTCCTAATTTTATTGTTGGCATGTATGAGTTTTAAAGTACATTTATATTTTAGATGGTACCTGGTTCAAGCACAGGTGTGCAACAATTTCAGCGAGTACCATTACCTGGACCAGAATTTCTTGAAGAAGAACCTCTTTATGTGAATGCAAAACAATACAGACGAATTTTAAAAAGAAGACAAGCACGAGCTAAACTTGAAGCTGAAGGAAAAATTCCTAAAGAACGACCAGTCAGTACTGATTATTTTAAAATTAATTATGATAATATTAAACTTAAGTATTTTTTCTACATTCTTATGTTTTTGTATGTATGGTTGTGTGTATGTATACTCTTACACTATAAATATTTTCATGGTATTATTGTAAAATGAAACAATTCTTTAATTAAATCATAAAAAATAACATAATTTCATATATCATAGTAATTATTTTTGATATTTGTACAAAACCAATAAAAATTATTCATTTCAATTCAGGTGGTTTCTATTTTTTCAGAAATATCTGCATGAATCAAGGCATAGACATGCAATGAATAGAATACGTGGTGAGGGTGGGCGATTTCATTCAGGTTCAGTAAAGAAGAAACGATTAGTTTTGTGAGTAGATTTCAAAAAGATAAATGAAATTTAAGATTGATAAGTATTTTTATTAGTGTGTATTAATTGTTTATAATATATCTGTTATTACAATTTTATTTTCTTTAGGTTACAAGAAGAGCAACAGAGGGAAATCATGTCACAAACATCTTCTGCAAATACATCACATATAACTGCACACTTAACACCAACCTTAACTTCAACAATTATTATTGATGTAAGTAATTAAAATTTCATGTTTTTTTTTATATAATTTTAAAATAAAATTTAGTGAATTCTGTTGATAATAATTTGTAAAATTAATGGTGAAATGAAAAATATATGCTTTGTTTACTAATACTATTAATATTATAAATAGAAAAGAAGTAATTAAGTGTTGAAAATCATATTTTCTCAACTTTAATTTGTGACATATATAATTCATCAGATATGTTAGTCATGTCTTAAAATTTTATTTCTTAAAAAATTTCTTTAAAAAGTCATATTGTATTAGACAGTAAATTCAGTGTCTGTAATAAGATATAAATGCCATAATGAATTTAAAATTTTTATGTTTGTAATATTGTACCCTGTTTTATGTTATATTTCTATTTGCCACTTGATATGTAGTGTAATTGTAATTTATTGTTTATAAAAAAAATTATCCTATAGATTAACTTAGTGTTCAATTGAAAAATACCAATTAAATGAAGAATATTTATTATAATTTGTTTCATATCTACGTACTGTGAATTTGAAATTTTGTTTCTTGTTCTTGTTCACTATTCTACTATCGGTTTCATCTATTGACATCTTCAGGTGGATACTGATTGGGCAGTATCCACTTAAGTATGTTGATAAATGAAACCGGTACTGGAAAAAAAAATTCAAATAATAGTCTCAAGAATAAGAAGAATATTTAGTTAAGATTTTGTGACTTTGTTTATTGTAAGAAAAAAATCAGTAGTAGATATTTTTTCATTTTAAAAAAAATGAAATTTGTAAAGAATCAATTAGATGCATATTTATTAACTGAGTTATGAGATTGGGAAATAGTAATTTAAGTAAATAAAAATATTCTGTAAATTTCATTATATTTAAACATATAAAGTGTTGAAATAGCAATGAAATAAATAGTCAGATATTTCAATATCGATAATATATTTACTGTCAAAATAGAATTAATTTATTTTTGTAATTAATATTTTTTCTTATTTACTGCACTTAAGAATTCTCATTATCAAGTACTGTTTATATTTGTTTCTTTTTAGGGTAATTCTGCATCTGCTTTACCAGATATGATAAGTGACCCATTGTCAATATCAGATGGACACTGACATGTTTTAGTTAATTAATGTAAAAAGACAACGCTTCTATTTGCACTGAATCAGTTATATGTGTGTGTGTGTGTGTGTGTTTATATATATATATATATGTATGTATGTATGTATGTATATATATATATATATATATGTATATATATATATATATATATGTATATATATATATATATATATATATATATATATATATATATATATATATATATATATATATATATATATGTATATATATATATATATATGTATGTATATATATATATATATATATATATATATATATATATATATATATATATATATATGGGTAAATAGATAGATAGATACTTCAATAAACCTGTGGGATTCAATTTAAATTATTTTTGTCTTGAATATTAAAGTTAGAAGTGATTATGGGAATTTTTAGCAACAGTATTAATAGAAAATCCAGGCATGTTTTTTTAATACTAATATAATGAATAGAATTATTATTCAGAGTAATTCATTTCAATTAAGTGTATAAAATATACTTTCTGAATGAAATTACATACATATACACATATCCTCATTACATATGTGTGTGTGATACTAAATAGGTGAACTTTTTTATAAAATTAGTCCTTATAAGAGTAAATATATTTTGAAAGTTCTAAAAATGTATCTGATCACATTTATTCAAATTAAGAATGTTTCCATAATCATCATAACCTAACAGCAATACGTAAATATTTTTTATACGCTTTGGATACATAAATGTGAGAGAAGTACAAATATTGAAATAAATCTGCCTGTAAAAAACAGTAAGATATTTTCATTACATATATATGTATATGTATGTATATGTATGTATATATATATATGTATATATGTACATATGTATATATATATATATATATGTATATATATATATATATGTATATATATATATATATATGTATATATATATGTATATATATATATATGTATATATATATATGTATATATATATATATATATATATATATATATATATATATATATATATATATATATAATGAATACAGCCATTTATTACATGTAATTACTGTTTTATTATAACTCTTTTGTCAGAATATTATTTTTCTACAAGGTATTATATTGTATACATAGTAAGTTAATTTGTTCGTAGTATATTTATAAATATTTGTTTTTGTACTCGAGTTTTCGTAAGAAAGTTTATGGATAATTGAAATTTTACTTGTACATTTTAAGTAAATTTAATATAGATAGTTGGCATTAATTAAATTTGTATTTGAGATCAGTTTAAAAAGAAATATACAATATTGACATTTTTGAAAGTACCAAAATGTAGACATTTTTCCATTTAAGTTTATTGATGTATTTTTGATTTGTTTAAATTTATTATTTTAACTAAATATAAAATTTACTTATGAGAATATTTATTTTCAAATAAAGTAATTTAAAAATTTAGTATTAATTATATTATTCAGTTAAATAATTCATATTACATAGAAAAATATATTCTGATATTAGCTTTAATATTGTCAATATTTAAAATGTAACAAATATTTTTATTACTTTTCCTTGTATTATTTTTGTTTGGATATATATATGTTAAATTATTAATGCATAGTATAGTTATCTGTTAGTGACTTCAATAATGTTTTATTTGTACATTAAGATATGGATGTTTATATATATATATATATATATATATATATATATATATATATATATATATATATATATATATATATATAATAGTACATTTATTATGTAAATAACCAAATAATACATTATCTATTACTATCAAATTATTCATAAATAACTATTACAGTATAAAAAATATACATACATTTATTTAATGTGATACACATTGAATAATAATCAAATAGATATATAACAATAGTTAATAGTTATGTTACGAAAATTCAAGTACCATATTTATGAAATACATATAAAATATAGTTATGATTATTTTTAAGTTCATGTTGATATATTTAATTTTTCCAGTTTATGTGAAATTCATTCGTGAATAAATGACCTTATTTTTATTTGATATTTATATTTTGAAATTGATTCCTTTTTAATGTTAATTTTGTACCCATAATATTGTTAAAAATAAAATAAATATTAGGTTTAGGCACATTTTATATAAAATGATATGTATTAATCATGTTAGTAGTTAATACATTTGTTTTTATTTTAAAAATATTTTAATTTGTGGCATGTTTATTTAATGTTTTTATATATGTTAATTTGATATAGAGTATAAATCACGACTGAAATAATACATTTATATTTTATTTCGTTGCATATAGTATATTTTTTTTTAAAAAAAATTCTAAGATATTTATAGAGACCAGCATATAATTTTAATATTGTATTTATCAGTTTTGGAAGTTCTAATTTTACTGAATAATCATTAAAGTATAACAGAACAATTAAAGAACATCTGAAATGTTATATCTTCTTTTATTAATTGTGTATGACTAATTTGTTAGTACTACATAAGATATGGATGAAAAATATAAACTCAAGTTATACTTTCAATACTCACCTGAAAAATTAACATCTATTGATTTAAAATTTCTAATAAAAATGTCAACTTCTAGTGGACAAGTAATAAAAATAATAGAAATACAATTTTACACTTATTTTTTGAGTCTATTGAAATATAAAACACATTGATTGTAAAAATGTCGTAAACCAAAACAATATTTTATTTTCAACTAAAAAACAGATTTAGTGAACAGTGTAAAATATTTGAAATAAAATTTTCGCTGAACTCTTGACTGTTACATATATTTTAGCTTTAAAATATTTTTGTTATTCAGTAGATAATTACTTGATTGTTTTAGCTATGATGTATGTAAAACAATCATTGGCCTTACATAAAATACTTGAAGTTTTTTAATTAAACAAAATTAAATTGCTAATTTCAATTATTTTAATTTTACAATAATTTATAGTCATGTATATAGGTAATGTAAAATGTTTATAATGTTGAACTTACAATTCAAAAATTATTGTAACCAATTTTTTAGAAATTTGGATTTTTATATTACTTTTTTTTAAAAAATACATGTGTCTGTTGGTTATTTAGGGTTTCTGGGTACATTGACAACTAAGGTCATTATTTCCTTGTGTGTGTTTATATATATATATATAAACACACTGTATTGTACTCTTACTGTAATGTCACTATTGAAATGAAAAATTTAAGCACTCAAGATATTTTAAGAAAAAGATTTAATAAAACAGATACATATTATAAATATATTTTTTCGTACAATAAAACATTATGATGAACTATTATTATCTCCATTGTCATGAAATGTTCCATTCATAATGAAAGACGTACCAAGCCCATATAAATGTCCCCGATACTTGGAATCATCTATGTTGTCTTCAAAAAACATCTGAAAATTAAATATTTTATTTGCAAAGAAAATTTTAATAAAAAAATAATGAAACTGGCTTAAAGAAAATTTTAAAATAGACAAATGTGTGTTCTATATTAATCAGCAATTTTTAAACATACAAAATCTATACTGTATGTAACAAATAATTCCATTTTGAAAACAAAGTATAACATTTTCACATAGTAAAGGTAAATGCTTATAACAATATTTTCATTAATTTTAGAACAATAATAAAAATTAAATGTTGTGAAAGAATGTTTTCCTTTTGCAGTTAATCTCTTTTTCACAGCAAATTTGTTTTGCAAATAATACAAATGATAATTAATTCTTTCACATAAATATAAAAAATAAATACAACAAACTTTACTAAAAACAAACATTTTTCATGTAAAATCAATCTCATTATTGTTATGCATACTTTTCTTACAAATATATTATCAATTAATTAGCTAAAAAGCAAAATTAAGGGATCCCAAAGCAAAAAGCAATAATAAATTAAACTACATATTAATAACTTACAATAGTGTACTATTATAATATTTTACTATAACAATTCTGCACCAAAAACTTAAGTGTTTAAATATTTCATAACTCAATAATACATGTTAATAAGTAATAAAATTCTAATTACATATATAAAACCATTTACTCCCATGAAAATTCATACTTTCCTTAAATCATATACTTTATAAAAGTGTTACACTGTTATAAAGTATTATGTGGATATATAAAACTGTGTAAAAGGGGTATGTGGACATGTATGATTTCTGAAATAAACTATTCAACTTTTTTTTAATTAAAATTTAATAAAATGAGGTAGTTGACAGAATTTCAATTTGAATATTTTCAATGAAAATAGCAACCGAGTGGCAGAAAATTAATAAATTTTCTAACACTTATATTCATAACAATCATGAAGTAATATTTTCTACAAACAGTAATTCAAAATTACTTAATTTACATACTGATTCAAATATTTTGTTTGCTTTTCTTACAAAGTTTTGTTTCAAAACAAATTTTAAAAAAGTACTTACCTATAAAATATAATACATACAATTATAAAAGCATTTTATTGAGGTATTATCAAAGTTTCAAAAATGTAGTTTGAATTACAATATTAAGTATAATATTCTTATATTTGTCTGATATTAAATTCAATAGTGAATTGAGTAATATATATAGAAAAATATTTTTTAATTTATATTTTCAATGAAACATAGAATTTAATTAATACATTTCTGAAACTATGGATAAACTTGAGGTGGAATAAAAGGAAAAAGTAGGGATCCCAGGACAAAGGAATAGACCTCAAATACGTACCCAAAACCGCTGTGCGGTCAGATATATTTTTGATTCCAAACTCTATACCAACCTCTTTCATTTTAAAGAATGCCATGCCAGTAAGAAGTGAATCAGAGCCAGCCTGATGTTGAGGCCCAACTCGTTCCAAGTCCAATTGATCAGCAACTTCTTGTAAGCCACCTTTTAGATTCTTACAAGATTTCATTAAATACTATAAAAAAATAATATGAAATTTGTGTTTTTTTTGCGCTTAATCATAAAGTTAATCGTTTACTAATACATAAAAATGAGCGAGTATCAAAAGAATAATTTTCTGTAATAAAAACTTTATTTTTAATTACATTTTTATTGAATTGATAAAATTTAATATTGTGAACGTATAAACTGTAAAACATTATTTTAGTAGAAGAATAACTTTATTAGGTATAATTTTTTATCAATAGAAGTTCAATTAAAATTCTCCAAATAAGAAAACATTTTAACATTTAATAGTAAAAACTTACTTTCACATCATATATTGTTGGAAAATATAATCTCAACAATTCAAAAAATTCACTTTCTTCCTGAGGTAAATTTTGATCAGTTAGTAATTTTATAAGATATCCAAAATCATAGCCTGAATGGAATGACAACCATTTAATATTATCCATAAGAACAACACCAGAGGTCATTAAAAGTTCTGCAAAATCAAGTGGGTCAATACCTTCTTCCTCATGTTTTTTAAATTGTATTCCAGAATTTTGAAGCAAGTCAATACTATCTTGGGCATACATGTCTTCACTAAAATGATTATAGAAATAGAATAAGAAATAAACGCGCTGAATTTATTTCATAAAAGATTTATACAAATTTCCAAACCTGAATATATGTTATAAATGCTTACGATAAATTGAATTTGAAGTTAAACTGCCATGTGGTATAAGAACCTCCGGGAGTCTTTCCATTTTCATCCAGAAACGTAAGGCCTAACTGTATAATTCGTAGAAGATCTACATTACATCGTAAAAGTTGATATTGATAATCTGCTGTACTTCTGAACTCTCCAATTGGTCTAGCAACTACTCCAGGAAACTCTGTATCCATGGCGACATAATAATACTTCTGAACTACCTAAATATCAATAGCAACTTTTTATTGTATGAAAAAATAAAATAAATGTATATAAACCCATACACATGTATGTGTATACATATCTATATATATATATCATACTTGTCTTATAGTTCTGAATTCATCTTCCAAATTATGACGCCAAACATCCCGTATACCACAATCTTCGTTACTTGGTATATGTGAAACAGAACCAGTAACCGATGGCATCTCCTGTCGAAGTTTAAGACTCCCAATTCCGTTAAAAAGAAATGTTTCAAAATATTCAGCTGGCCAGTTCACATTGACACTCTCTCTTGAATCACTACTCCCGGTCTCTTTTTTAAAAATAGTGTAATTGCCTTTAGAGTTATCACTATCTGTTTTATTGTTATGTCCTTCTATTCCAGTCAACAATTTCATTGGAAATCAGATTCAGAAAGTGAGGTTAATACTTTTATTACACACTCACTTTAAAAAGATATAGTTTGATATAAAAGCACTATACGTTATTGGACATATATGTAATGCTTATTGAAAACTCAATTACAATTATTTTGATATTAACGCTGTTTCGAATGATATAAGAAACTTATTAACTTGTATGTAAGATCTTGTCAATCGCTCCCTACATAACAATTAAAAAATAAACAAGTTTTAATGATCATATCTTCACTATTTTAAAAACTTCACATATATAGCTATACTATGTATATTTTTAAATTAAATACGCTTCTAATAAACTTTTTCAAATTATAAACTTTAAAACCGATTTCCCTATTGGTTACACTAGTTTCATATATGCTGTATGTCATATAATTACTAATTTCAAAAAAATGCTTAGTTTGATTTTTTTAAAAATAATAAATAACACATTTGTTATAAAACTTAAATTCTGTATGCATGTACGTATGTGTAATTAATTTTCATTTGAGTTATAATTATTATCAACATTAACATTTATTTTCTTTATTACATTTGTACTGATTTGTACAACATGGGTAATAATTTTAAGGCTAAGATTCTTTATCTATGGCTTAGACCATGTATACGCTAAGGCAAGGTCAGTTTTTCATACTCTAAGGTTTTAATGTAAGTGAATTTATTATAGAAAATTGGTTTTGTAATATAATGTCGAATGAAAGAGAAAAATTTAATTTAAAGGAAAAACCTGAAAGTAATATCAACATACATAATTATATATACACACACATTCATTTTATTTTCTTGCTAAAAAAGAATATAAAAAAGGGAAAGTAAAATACTCACTTATATCTTTTCCATACATTGTATTTATAATAAGGTGGAATTAATATTTTACTGAAAACAAATATTTGGATCTGTAAATTATGGTTCAAAAATATGACATTTAAAAATAATATAACTACAATAATGAATGATATTTGTTTACTTCTTTAATTAAATTATAATTATAAAAAGAGGACAATTATTGGAGTGTAAATATGTATAACTTTTATACTAGTATGGGGATTTTTTTTTATAAATGTTCAGAATTAAATTTAAATATATTAAGGTAGTAACAAATAAATATTTTGTTTATTTACTAAATCAATTAGTAAATTACTTAGCGTTACTAGGCATTTGAGTGCGCATCAACTAAGTTAATAAATTTTCTTTATTTTTTCTTTATTGTTAACATTTAATTACTATTAATTTTTATTTATTTATTATTAGTGTTTATTTATTTATTATTAGTATTAAATGTTTTTAAACATAAATTAGTTACATAATAATTGACATTTTGTGAATTATAAAAAACACCATACCAAACATTTAGTTGCAAAAAATTAAAATGCCATCCATTCAAAAATGTTTAATTTTCTGTCCAATATAAATCATTTTAAGTAATGAATTTCATATTTTATATCAAATTCATTACTTTAGGATTATTATAAAATTATGTTAAAATTAAACATTTTTAAATGGGAGTGCCATCTTTTTCTGTCCCAAGCATTTACTCTTTCCCAACCATTCGTTTTGGTGCCATAGATTTATAACACGTATCATTGTCATTTAGAGACTTTTCTATTCATGGTATGTTATGACTTGTTTAGGGTTTCGTAAATGCAATGTATTTATGCATTAGTTATCAATGTTTTTTCCTATGGTTAAGAAAGATTTCTAGAATATCTGAATAGAACTGCCGTCGAATAGCGCCTCTATAACGGCAAAAATTTCATTGGAGTAACTAACGATTTACTGTGGTTCGTATTATCACCGAAAGTGACCGAGGTTTGGCATCAGCGCACATCAACATTATAAGACAACACATTTGTATTTGTGTGAGAGAGTAGCACACACACATGCATACACACATATAGAGGGCTGCCAGCAGTATGTTTCATGAATCGATTCTGACTGGCAGTAGTGGAACCCTACCCGACGTGTGTAATTGCAAAATGTTCGTTGTTTCATGGCTTATGTTCCGAAAATGACTTTGTCGAACAATTATTTAACGTGATTTGCAATTAAAGAAAAGTGGATTTTTTTAGCATTTATGGTGTGTTTCATGTGTTGTGTAAAATGATGTTCGATTAGGAGGGAGTTTGTTGTCAGAGAGTGTGTGGAGTGAACCGATCAACCGTCAAGATGGCTGACTTGGAGGCTGTGCTGGCTGATGTCAGCTACCTGATGGCTATGGAGAAGTCGAAGTGCACACCTGCTGCACGGGCCAGTAAGAAGATTATTCTACCTGACCCTAGGTAGGTCGCACGCCTCTTTGTTAGCGGCCTGTCAATTGTACTTCTCACGATACATATAACTAATGCCTGCTACGCACGATCTCATGCTATTCTCCCCAAATACATATTTTTCAGTCATCTACAAAAGATCTGTATTATTTTATTGAGAAATAGTTGAAACCTGATTGATTTTTAATTGTTGATATACTTATAAACTGGCATATAATTAATTGCAGCCACTTTATTATTATAAACTCAAATCATAGTATAATCTTCATAATTTGTTCATTGCACAGTAGCATTAAAAAGGAAATTACACTTTTATATCCCTAATTTAACATATAAATTATAAATTTTAAAATAAGTTATGATTTGACCTTTAATGACATAGAGATTTTTACATGGAATTTTATATTAAAAAGCTTAGATATGAAATACAGACATTCTGAACATTTTTAATAGAAAGATGTGATGATCGAAGGCGTGAAACAAAATTTGTGCTTGCTATCAGTTGAACATATTTGTCAATTGTAAATAACTTAGATAGATATGTAATTAGATCAGTGTTTAAATATTTGTTATATAAAATCATGTAAAACGAACATTTGATATTTGTCTTTTGAATTAAGAAGACATTCTGTTACTTTATGGGTATTTGTTGAATTTTGTTAAATACGACTAAGGTAATTTTCAAATTACGGAAACTTTTAACATTAACAGTAGAAGTCAATAATGTTGTATTATTATTCATTAATCGCACATAACAGTCAAGAACTTTTTGAGTTAGTAGTTTTGATTATTTTGTTGTCTTTTTTAAATGATTTTAGACATTTTGAAAATGACCGAATATCTTAGTTTTTTTCAATGTTTAATTTGGATTATGTTTACAATTGATGCGAATTCTTGTCATTGCAGTTGCCATAGTCTATAATGTAAATGTGTGGTGTACATATATATATATATATATATATATATATATATATATATATATATATATATATATATATATAAAATCAAAATTATCCATAAAAAATAAAAAAATGTAGATTTTGTATTAAATTATGACACCCGAATTTATATTTCACGAAGAATTATGATGTATTATAATAACTGCAATGAAATGTGTGACTCTAAAACAACTACATTGCGATATATCTGCGAGAGGTGAAAATAGTAAAGTTTAAAAAATATGTTTTTTGTTTCATTCGGTTACATGTACATGCTTATAATTGGCAAGTGCGCGAGTGCAGCTAGCCGGGGGCGAAGCCTTCAAGTTTATGTATATATATATATATATAAATACACACACATACATACACACACACATACATATATAAATAGATATAGATGGATAGATAGATAGGTAGATAAAAATAAAAACGGAGCAAAAGATACAAGTATGAATATTTTAGTTATGTACTAATTTGTGCAAATTTAAATGTATGTTAACGAAAACGGGTGATTTTAGTTCAAATGTATTGAAACTATATCTAGGTGTTGGTTCAGTTATAAATTGATGATTTTATTCAAGGTAAAACTTATCTTAAAATATGTAATAGCAGTTGAATGAAGAAGAATTTCAGTCAATTACTTATTTATATGTATGTGTTATATATATATATATATATATATATATATATATATATATATATACACACACACATCCATGTATAAACATACATATATACACACATGCACAGCAAATTGAAAGTTAACTGAAATACTTTTTATACAAATTAGAGGAGTTTAAAATCGTCTTCCCTCAATAGCAAACTGTCATTGACAAGAATGATAATGAACGTGTTGATAAATATTATTGATTTATTAGAATTAGAATAAAAAAATTATTTTAAACATTTGGGAGCATGTCACTAAATACTGCAACTAGGTTTTACTAGTTAGTAGTGCCAAATGTACCACTATATCCGGCTGTACACATAAGTTTATTCTTAATAAATTTAATGTACATGGATAGATTTAATCCACTAGCAATTCTAACTAGCGAATCGTAGTTGAAACATTTAGTAAAATATTGAACTTGTGTTCCTTGAAATATTTTTTTTTGCTTTAGTAAAATTTAAATAAGTGAATAAATTCTTAAAAAAATAACTAGTACTATTATTATTAAATGTTTATATATATATATATATATATATATATATATATGTATGTATGTATTCTGTCTCTCCCTCTCTCTCTCTCTCTCTATATATATATATATATATAATTCAATATGTAATATATAATTAGATTATGTATTGTTCAGATAATATTGTTGATTATATATTTGCCTGTGTTTCGCTAAAAAAATCTATGTGAGAAGAGAGTAATGTGAGAAAAAATGTGAGAAGAGAGTAATGATAAAACTCAATGAGATATTTTTTTTTATTTGTGAAAATGACTGTAATACTGTTGTAATATGAAATACGATATTATTTATAATAATTTGTAAGAGGTAAATATTATTTTAGAATTTACCAGATGCGTTCCTCAATAAAAATGTATAAGTTTTATAGTTTTAATACTAAAGGATGTAGTTACTAAATCATTAATTTTAGATTATAGTTCTTTTACGATTATAGGACTTCATATTTAGAAGTATATTAACAAATTAAAAATTAATGAACTTTGTCCTTATTACTTGTTTTTTTTTTGGAAAAAAATTGCTATAACATTAGTTATATCCTTTTTAGGATTTAATATAGTTTTTGACAAAACTAAAATTTAATGTAATGATTTTAAACTTTAAATATAAAGTAATTTGTATTCAGTTTAATTCCTGTCATTTTTTACATTGTAATATATTTGAGAATGAGTGTTTTTATTAGCTGTTTATGAAAAATTATTATTTAAAAAGAATATAGCATTAACCAATGCTATATGTGTAATATATATATATATATATATATATATATATATATATATATATATATATGTGTGTGTGTGTTTGTATATATATATATATATATATATATACACGTACACACACACACACATATACACACTATTATAATAATGTACTCGTAATAAAAATTGAACTATTTATAGATAAATGTGAAACTATATGTGCCGAATGAAATATGTTATTTTATCATTATTTCAGGCTGCAAAATAAAATTGATCTTTACAATACATAATAGGCGTTACTATTTTCAATACTGTGTGCTCCGAATATGGAGAATGAAAGTCTTACGACTCCAAAAAAGAAATCATTGACCGCGTTGACATACATTTTTAAATACGAATTCTTACACGATGGCAACTTCGGTACATTAAAATCTTCATTTCAGATGTCACAAAATTATTTTTTAATAAATTCTTTAATTATTTCAGCACATTATCGAGTTTTATTAATTTAAATTTTTTTGGACAAATATTTTACTGAAAGTTTGGAATTTATTAAAAAAATCAGTTTTAAAAATCGAGAATGTTTTATTGAATTGAAATATGCCCCGTGGAAATTGAAATAATAACGTTTATAATTTTAGTTACCAATAATAAAAATTGAAAATTATTTAAATATTTATTTAATGTTTCAAAAAAAATACTGTTTTAACGTGTATCGATGAGTGCAAATTGTTTTTAATTCATAGATTTGTATAAATTTGTTTTTAAAAAGATGAAAGTCTACCGTATCGCTATAGTTGAAATATTATATTATTATGCATTAATTGTGTTTATACGCTGTATATCATAAATATACATTCATCATACAAACGTTAGCTATTTAAAGCAAAATGTTGTCAATAATTTGAGCTGTGACGTCTTTGCCAACCCATTACACGCAATAAAACTTGATAAGTTGTGTTTGATTTCATGTATGGCATCATATCTGTATGTTTAGATTATTGTTATTATTTTTGTCAGTTATAACGAATATATATATATAAAATCATCATTAGTCTCTCTGTCAATCCACTACTGGATAAAGGCTTCTTCCATGATTTTATATTTCGTACAATTGAATGATATATATATATATATATATATATATATATATATATATATATATATATATATATATATATATATATATTTATTAATACGTTAATTTAATTTGGCTTCGGTTATTTTTAATAATATATTAGTGATTTATTTTTAAAAAAGAAATTTAGTATATAAGTAATTTTTTCTTTTTTTTTTTTAGTTGTGATAAAATCTAAAGTTTGTAATAAAAAGTTTAGAGTTTCTAACGTGAAATTCGTTTTTTTTTTCGAAAGTAATTTGATGTAATTTGGATTTTATTATGTTATTTAATTTAAATGTTTTCTTTTGAAAATGAATATGAAATGTATATGAATTTCACAGAGTATATCGTTTTTCGTTTGGATCTTATATTTTGTGCTATGTAAAATTAATGTATACATACATATATATATATATATATATATATATATATATATATATAGAGAGAGAGAGAGAGAGAGAGAGAGAGGGAGGGAGAGAGAAATTCAATTTAAGTTTCCACATGGATGTTATAAAAGGAGGTGTAGAGGTTAAGAAAAGTCGTTATTATTTATTTAGTATTTTAGTTCAATTCAATACTAAAATACAATTGAACTAAAGTACTAAATGGGGGATAACTTTTTTTTTTTTTTAGTTTGTGCTTATTTTTTAATACTTTTGTGTGGAACCCTAATTTGAATCAAACTGTATACATTTAATTCTACATATATATATATATATATATATATATATATATATATATATATATATAACATTTTTATTCATATGCTTGATCAGTCAATAATGGAATTGAAATCAAATGTTAATTTCAAAAAAATATTAAATATTCGTGCAAATAAAAGTACTTCTTATATGTATAGTTTTTAAGGTAACTTAATCTTTATTGGTAAGATAGCTCTTCCAATTATATCGGATTTATATAAGTCTGCTTGTTTAAATAAAGTATATTGTAAATCAATGTGTAAAGCATCGTGCATTATCTTTAGAAAGGTGCACTGTTATGCATGAATATCTTTATACATATTTAAAAAAACGTCTGAATAGTTTGTGGTTTTGGTTCAAAAGAAATGGTTTTGACGTCATATGGACAATTTATTTTGTATCAGATGAAAATGTAAATAAGAATTGTGGTGTACGCTGTATTTTACGTAAATACCAAAACGATTCTAAAATATAATTTTCTTTTATATATCATTTTAATATAAACTAAATTGAAATATTACATTGTATTTACGACAATTGACCAAATAACCCATTGTTCTAGTTTCTCTATTTTATTTTATAAAACTTTGAATTAAATAATTGTTTATATATAACTTGTAAAGGTATATTTCTAAATTCCTTTATATTTTAACCATATTTATATCAATTTTTAGATCTATTTACATAATAGAAAAATATAATCAGTGAATTAAACAGTATAGTACATAAACGCAATAATTTGAATAAATATTTTAAAACTTTTTCATCAAAAATTTATATATATATATATAAACCTTTTTATAAAGTACTTATACGTGTCTTGAAATAATTTTTATTATTTATTAGATATAAATGACATATTAAAAGTTAAAGAAATTAACATTTTCAAAAAAAAAAAAAATACAACACTATAATTATACTGTATCTTTTACAAAGATGCATGAGACAACATTTTAATAATTTTTAGAAAAAGTCATGCATTTTTAATAAAATATATTAAAAATAGCTTGTTTTAAAAATAGAGATATGCTTATGAAATTGAAACTATATTTTTGTAACAAAATGAAAAAGGAAGCGTTTCATTTGTATTTTCAACTTTCACTTAAGTTAATACTTTGAAAAATATGTTATTGGATATTACACTGATTTATAGAACAAGTTAATTTTTTTTCCATCTATGTTATCACAACTGACGTTTATTTTTATTTTAAATTATGATTTTTATCAATTTGTTACTCGGCGAGTATAAAAAAATTAGTTACATTTATTTTATTTATTTCATTTTATAATTCTAGATTATGATCTTATATGAATATGTAAGACAAAAGTACATTTTTTATATCCATAAAACATTTCCTTATATTCATAAACAATGTTTTAAATATCAAAAACATTTTCTTAAGTTACTGTATACATACATGTAAGTATGTATGTGTATATATATATATATATATATATATATATATATATATATATATATATATATATATAGTTAAATTGGGTGTAAAAATAAGTCTTACCTTTAAATTGAATCTGTCATAATTCTGTTTTAAATGAAAATAGTTTACCGTCATTGTAGAATTTTGAAGTGCCAACCGTTACATTTAAAAACCATATATCTTGGCCAAGCAGATGGCATAATTCACAAGACAGTAGTGAACACGATGGCGTCTGAAAAGTAGCATATTAGGGATTGCATACTTTTCTCATTTCGGTTAAAAAAAATGCTGCCAAAGCCTCGGGAATGATTTGTTAAGCTTTGGCAGAATAAAACTGCAAGAGGGCCGAGAATGGATTATGACTTCATCGACTGAAAGTCGCCATAATTTTTTCGACAAGAGTTTTTGTTGTTTACCGGACAGATTGAGCAAAGTTATACAAAATAATGGGGGATATTTTGAAGATTCATATGGATTCCATTTTTCCGTAAACATTCATTTTTTATAAAAAAAGGTAACGAATTAATGTGTACACTTTATATATATATATATATTAAACACCTACATTTCTCGTTACTTTGTCCACATGACAGAGTCCATGGTGATGAGAAATGTTTATCTGCGATGACGAGGAGAAATATTTGCTTTGGCAACCCATAGCTTTCAAGTTGAAGTCATTAAGTTTTGTTCTTAGGTATTTTTTATGTTTAAATATATTATGTTGTAAAATCCAATAAACAGTTTTTTCTTTCTGTTTCTTTATATTTTCACGTCAATTTAAATGTATATATATATATATATATATATATATATATATATATATACACAAACATGCAAATAAATGTACATAAACATATCAACTATAAGTTATGGACCTTCAGTTCAATATTGTTTAGAATAGTGAACTTTAATGGAGAAGTTAAATATTTCTCCTCGTCTCCTAATGCTCTCTTGTATGCAATGTTTAACCACTTCTAATTTTGTCCGTCTTTTTTATTTTTATTTACATGTAAGATCATTTTTGTCAGTAACTATTATCAGCACTGAGTTGAAAGGCGTGGTTTAGTAAATTGTTCAATAAAACTTCGAGTCATTAATTTTTTAAAATTAATGTATGGGATATCATAGAATTCTATGTATGGGGTCATCTTGTGCTTACATTACACACATGTGCCGAATATCAATAAATACCTTAAAATCATTAGAGGAAAAGCAGAAATATTAGGGAGAATGCGTCAGTCTTAAAGTACAGTATCAAATTGAAGATTAAATTTTGGGAGGATGATATTTTGAACATTTATTGTAAATTTATTTAATCATTCGCGTTTATATAATGAAGTGTCATGTTTTTATGTAAAATAATAAAACTTAACTAACGTAAAGTTAAGGAAAATTAGCTCATTTCTTTTGAAAAAAAAGTAAAACATTTCGTATTTCTCTAATGATTTATCGGAAGCCATATATGTATATATATATATATATATATATATATATATATATATATATAACAGAATAAAATAGATAAAACTTTTTGATATTAAAAAATAACTGTGAGCATTAAAAAATTGATAAAATCTAAACTTATTGAGTGTCAGTATTTTAACACTAAGCGAAAAAAACGATGCCAGTAACAATAAGAAATCAATATCTCACGTAGATGACTCAGGTGTGATACGTACGGGACAATATTTTTAGTGTGTTGAGTAAAAAAAATGCGTTCTCTTTCTCTCTTAAATTACTTTATGTCGTTAAAATAAACAAAAATCCAAAAAATATTTTTGTAAGTTTAGCAATCGGTACAGTTTTTGTTAAAACGTATAAAAAGGATACTTGGTTGTTTCTGTTGTTTATACAATTGCTAAGTTGTAATTAATTTTTATCCTAGAACTAATATATATATATGTATGTATGTGTATATATATATATATATATGTATGTGTATATATATATATGTGTGTGTGTGTATGTGTGTATATACACTGTGTGTGTAATTTTATATATTAAGTGTACAAATTAATTCGGTGCCTTTTTTTTTATAGAAAATAAATACTTACTGAAAAATGAAATACATTTCAATCAAAATATTGTCCATTATTTTGTACAACTTTGCTTCATCTGTTGGGTAACTGATGAATTCTTTATCGAAAAAAGATGGCAGCTTTAACTCAATGAAGTTTTAATGCATTTTCGGACCTCTTTCACTGTTTTAGCATTTTTTTTGCATGTTTTATACGTGACATCGCTTTCGTCAAAGCTGAAAAAAATCATTTCCGCGTATTCATCAATATTTTTTCGAATGTGTTGGGTCGTATTTGTTCATGAAATTTTATCTGTAACATTTTTTCAAATTTTTGAGTTTGAGAAACGTGGAATTTTAAATTATTAATAGTGTGCTAAATAGTGTGCCATCTTTCATTGAAAACGCAATCGTTTTACATTAACTAGGAATCATAGTAGTCAAAATATTCTCTGTGTATGTTGGGTATTAATGTTATATATATATATATATATATATATATATATATATATATATATATATATATATATATGAAATACTTATTGAATAATTTTTATATTATTGTTATCAATAGCTGTATTTTACTTCGTAAATTTGCTATTGAAAAATCCAGATGTTTTCGTATTATCCTAAAGTATTATAATTATGTACATTTTTGATGGAAAAATAGCTAGTCAATTAATTTGTTTACCTAATTTACTTAAAAAATAATTTGTATAGTTATTTATTCACTTTTTACCGAAAGATGCGGAATAATAATTATTATAAAAATCTAAAGAGTGTAAAAACCAAATTATTGTACACAGGAATTCGACTATTTATTAATCTTATTCATAGTACAGAAATCCGAGATCATCTGAATTGAATGTGAAAGGTTAAAATAATTATTATATTTTCTCGTGCGTCCCTTTTTCGTTTCTATTTTTATACATTGCTGGATGGTGGCGTAATATACCTAAATTTTACTGAAAATAAGAACCTCGAAAATTGAGAAATGTAAACAAATATTCCAAACGTACGTCCCGGCATGGTTGTTGCTTATTTTATTAAGAAGTTATTTTTGTAATACATAGACGATCTTCATCTTGTCGAAAATGATAGTTTTATAAAGAACAGTTTATATAATGTAAATCGTATTTTTGTTCAAAATATTATATAGATTTTTTTACTAAGAAATGTCGAAATTTATACACTTCTGACAATAAAATGTTGTAATCAAGGATTAATCAAATAAACTTTAGCAGTGACGTCAAAATCAATATTGATTTAAATAAAATCTAAAGAAATATTTCTCTGACGTCATTTCAAGTTGATTCAGATTCAGCTAAACTTGTTTATTCATTGATTTATTTTATTTACAAAAAATGTCTTTGAAGTAACTTCAACTTGTTATTGTAGATTAAATTAATGTATACTAGTTTATTCCGTCGCAAGGTTCGCAATTTGTATGATAGGGTGTAATAATAAAAAGATGTTGTAGAATTTGATAGAAGGGCCGTGCCCATTGACATTACACAATTCGTTTTTTCATATCTGAAAGTAATGTTGCTAAAATATTTATTAAATGATTGGCAATTTATCTGATATCATATGTACATGCTAGTTTTGAGTTATTAAATTACAGATATACTTTTTTAGTATTGATTATTATTCCGTATGAAATCTGTTTGAGTTTTTTAAATATATGACGCATTTCTTTTGTTCTCATAAAACTAACATCTTGACTTTTTTCAAATTATTTTATATGGACCATAAATGACTCGGAAATGTACTTGATAAGTATATTATAAAATCGCCATATTTATTTGTAGTTTTGTTAATGTAAAATAAATACTGAAAAATGAGTACTTATTTATATTTTATCTATAAACGAACTGGTTATGAAATATTGTTATATATATTAATTGTATAGTAGTTGTTTATATATATATATATATATATAATTTTTAACGTTCATTTTATAAGAAATACTTTTTGCTTATTGAAAATAAATTTGAATTTATTTTTACTTCAATATTTTTTGGTAGTACTTATGTCAAGATATATTTTAAAGAAAGATTTTGCTTCTAAATACACGTTCTTGTTTCTTGAGTCAGTGCCATATTATGGACAATATGTTTAAAATACTAGTGAAAACTATTATTGCCTTAGAGAAGCGACATGTTATTTATTACTGTGTGTGGTTATTAAAAAATTATATTGTAAACTTTTTAAAGAACATTTTGTGGTTGTATCTAATGGTATACATTATAAATAATGTATACATTCTTCTTAAATTTTAACAGGTTTGACAAATATTTAGTTCGTAGCTGTTATTATTGGGGTTAGATATGCTATTCTGATGATAGCATTAGGCTAAATATTCATATCTTAATTAAAAACGTAGATTAATTTTGCTTATCATATTTTTCAGAATGGTATCACTTTTGCGAAAATTGATTTATGCATTCCAAACCAAATCTATTCAGAATTACAAATACCGTTTAATATAATTTCAGAATCATATTTTAAATCTTTTCTTTCCCTCTATTTTGTTCTACAAAGGACTATCATCTATAATTTAAAATAATATAGTTACAGATGAACGTAATCAAAACAATTTGCTGTGAAATAGGTTGAAATTAAATATTTTAATAAAAGCAAATTTTATGAATATGTATTGTTGTGTACTGAATAGATTACAAACGATGTTATTGATTTTCAAGAAACGAATTAATTATGCACAAGCATGCTGTTCGCTTAACAAGTTAGATGTGTGATTATTATTCAGTTTTAAATCTGGATAAAAACACTGAAGAAAATAGATGAGTGGCTGTTGTCGTCTTTTAGCCGATGCAAACAACGCGCTAGACTGATTTTATATACAAATATAATAGAGGTGTTGCCAACGTTGCGTGCAAACTTTACTTCATGCAAACTGTTATAACCCTACACGTTATGTGTTGTCCTGATGCTTTAGAAGCTTTTGCTAAGTGGATGTAGACATAAAAGTTGAATAAGACATATCTATGTGTATATATATATATATATATATATATATTTAAAAGTATGCTGTGAACTAACTAACATGCCATTGAATATATTGTATCTATTAAATGAATACTATAACATTACCAATGTAAATAAATGCATGCCTTTAAAATAATTAGAATTTTTGTATTCTTAAATGTAGAATGGAGATTAAATGACTTTCGAAAGTGATTTATACTGGACAAGATATTTTTAATTATCTAATTTTATTCCTTGATCATAAATAAAATTTAGGTATGAATGTTTATGAGCATCATTTTTATCAAAGAAAAATAATAAGATAATAAATATTTTTACTAATTAGTAGAATTAAATATAAATCAGGCGATTTGAAAATAGTTAAAAAATATAAATTATATATATATATATATATATATATATATATATATAATAAAATAATTGAATGGTCTGGATTTATGGTAAGAATAGAAGGAACAGTTCGGATTAGAAGGTAATACCTGGGAAGAAACAAAGAATAAGTAAGGTAGAGATATTCTTGAAATGTATAGAAGAGGAGGCACATTTCTTTAAATTATAAGAGATCTTTATCGGGTAGTGAATCATCATCAATTTATGAATATTATGATGATGTATATTCAGTTTGTATTACATAATAAATGAACTTTTGAATTTTTCTATAAGTGGATTGTTTGATAAGTTTGGTAAATTTCTATGATATGGCGCCACCATTCATTTGGTAACGTCACGGATATCGTGTCACTTTTTAAACTGGTACAGGAGAAATTTCAGCTAGAAGTGACGATTGTTCACGTTCTACAGATGTTTGAAGCGAGCATTGCAGCATTTGCCGCAAAAATGTAAAAAAACGAGCAGACCTTCTTGTGTCGATTCGTCACTGTGGATTAAACATGGATTCACCACTACACACCTGAGTCGAAGCAGCAGTCAATAACGACTGGTGAAAGTGCGCGAATACCGTTTTGTCGGCTGGGAAGGTGATTGCCACTGCTTTTTGTGATTCTCAAGGAATCGTCCTGATATACTACTTAATGAAGGGAAAAACGATAATAGGAGCCTATTGTGCAGCATTGTTGAACCAATTGAAAGAAGAATTGAAATAAAAGTTACCAAGATTGGCGCACAAAAAGTGCTCTTTCGCCAGGACAACGCACTATCCCACAAATCGACCTTTGTAATGGCAAAATGGCACGAATTAGGCTTCGAATTGTTCCTCATCCACCCTCTTCTCTGGACTTGACCCCGCGTGACTTCTTCCTCTTCCCAAATTTGAAAATTTAGCTCGGTGGGAAGAAATGGAAGAGGATGTCATCGCCGCCGTCAATGCGTATTTTGCAGACTTGCTGAACAAAGTTTATAATCTTCAACGGTGATTTTGTTGAAAAATAAAATTATTTTTTTCCAAAAAAAAAACTGTGTTTAGCCTGTTTTTTTTACCATATTTATCAAACGACCCTCATGTAATTATTATATAAGATATGTTTTTTTTTATAATATTGTGATGTAAAACTCGTTTTCTCGTGACGTCTCATTTGCTTCCTAATGCCATTTTTGATCGCATATTACAGTGTTTCTTTTATATATTTTTATATGAATTATGGAACTGTTTCATTAATTGTCTGACTGCCAGCAACACTAAATGAAACAGCTAATATTTAAAAAAGAACGTCTATTTTAGTTTTATGTACTAATAGATTTTATTTTGGATTTTTTGTATTTAAATGATAATTTTTATTTTTTAGCGAATTTAAACATCTCTTAAAATCGCATACTTGAACGTAAAATATTTCAAATTTCGATGTTAAATAATTATCTTGTTAGTACTGTAAACATTTTTTTTATTCTGGAATGTGTATATTGAATTTTTATTATCTAAAATTTTGGTTTTATTGTTTTAATGTTAATTTAACTCTTAAATCTTTTTTAGGTTATCTAGTCAGTATTATTTTTATTGTTTTTAATCATTACTTTTATATATTCACCCACTGTTTTCATAAAAGTTATAATATTTAATTTATTAAAAAAATGTCTATAGATAAAAATATTGAATGCTTTTGTAGTTAAAATGAAATCAAATGATATTTAAGTTTTAGTAAATTTTAAATCGAGCAGTAGTTGTAGGTATATAAATTAGGTAAGTAGATATTTAATATACACGAGAATAAATAATGCAACTTGTAAAAGACAAATTGTCAAATGGCATATCAATGTACTTAGTAATTAAAAACCTACTTTTCTTTTCATATGCTTTTACTACGTCATATTATCGACTTATAAACACATTAATTGATGTCATTCGTTAACGTTGTTTTGAAATTATACAAATTTATTAATGTTTGAAAACGATGAATTTGATGAAGGAATAAAAACTTCATATTTAATAATAGGCCATCATTACCATTGATGAAATTTGAATGTATGATTATGATCTTGAAACGACTACCTAATTAATATAGTCGAAGATAAAATAGTATCAAAGTCCAAGGTAATCGAGATTCAAAAGTCCGACAAGTGCATTTGAATGTGAAATGCATACCGTTTTGCATTTATCAGTATTGTTAAGGGTACCGTTTGTTATTTATTATAAATTTATTATGTTATGAATATACAGTAATTAAATAAAAAATGAAAATCAGGTAAATGTATTATGACAATACTTTATGCTTTTAATTAATATTGTTCATAGTAAAATTATTAAATTGTCAGGTTATCATTAAAAAATATATATTCGAGTATTTTTAGTAAGGAATATTATTTAGATTCAAGATTTTTCTTGAAAAATCAAAAGATAAATTGGTTTACCGAAAAAAAATACAAGTCAATGAAAAGTGCCGAATTAAATTTGGTAATATATATATCTACACAAATTAAAAACGTTTTTTTTTTCATTAGATCATAAGTACAAAATTCTATCAAACCGTTATATGATTTTGCATCAAGTGCAAATGTTTATATCCGCGTGATTACAAAGTTCCATTTCCTTGAAAATTGAATTATTTTTAGTCCATTTTGTTATTTTTTTTAGAATCTCGGTGTATATACATCATATATATATATATATATATATATATATATATATATATATATATATTTATGTGTGTATGTATGTATGTTTATATTTGTATTAAATATTCCTAGATTGATAAATTATTATTAGATTTCATTTTATTGATCTCTTCTTATGTCTTAAAAAAATAATTTGTGACACTTATCATAATTTCAACGGTCACCTTCCTGTTTGTTTGGAGGAAAAAGATAGATGTTATGTGAAATGTCGCTTATTATGCTGAAGTTTGTCAATGCACAGCATCTTTGATGTGGCTGAAAGCCAAGCTTATATTTGAAATATTTAGGATACAAGTAAAAAGTTTTGAAGTATTAAGAACATTTATTTTTGTTTAATATATATATCTATACTTTATTAATTCGGTAGAAAAGCACAAAATACTGCATTTCTAATGTTTAAAAACAAATACATACATACACTGCTATATACATATATGTATATATACATATATATATATATATATATATATATATATATATGTATATATTATTTCTGATCATCCAGGTACATCAAAGCAAATGATATCAGGATTGTCATATTTTTTTGATGGTTTCATATTTGTAGTTATATACAATACTTCCGAGGTTTATGTATCTAATTATTGTAACATTTTATTCATATATCAAAAATGGATATTGATAACAATTTTTGATTTGCTTCTGGTGATAAATTTTGCTTCACGTTGGTTGCTATATACTTTTTGGTACGGATAACCTTATATAATTTGTTTAATAATATTTAATATATATATATATATATTATATATATATATATATATAATGGTATTTAGTCACAAAAAACTAAAAGGTTGCAAAAAATAATCTACTCCCATATTTATATAGGCATACATACCATACATATATATAATATAATATATATATATATATATATATATATATATATATATATATATATAACGATAACGTTACTATATATCTCATAATAATTATATAGACATGAGTTTTAAAAAATATGTTTATTGTTTCATTCGGTTGCATGTACAGGTTTATAATTGAAAAGTGGACGAGCGCAGCGGCTCTGGGGGTTGGTGAGCGAAGCGAACAGGGGGCGAAGTCCCTTAGTAATATTTGAAAATAAAAATAGTTAATTTAATATTTATAATTATGAAAAAATTGAAAATAACTTCTATAACCATAAAAGTAAATATTATGAATATTTGAAAAAGTTATAAAATCTATTTGTGAGAATTATATGAAATTACTGTTAAAAAGGTACATTTTTAGCTGTTTTTATAAATAATGTAATTTATAGAAAAACAGTTCATCTCTTTGTATCTTTTGTTGTGTTATACAAATAAACTGTAAGATGTTTTTGCGGTGAATTATAATCATTTTTTTTATATAAACGTGAATTGAAAATATATTTTATGTATATGTGATTCAAAATATAAATATGTAATTTAAGAGGCGTCTAATTTGTTAGTTATTTGGGATTTAAAGGCGCGTCTACAACTAAATTCATTAACACTCGCGTCCAATAAGGAATTACATGATTACATTGAATTGTATTATTAAAACAGTCAATTTTTTTTCCTTATTTACTAGTTATTTAATTATTTAATATATATATATATATATATATATATATATATATATATATATTTACATATATATACACACATACATACAACTTATTTTTTATACAAAGCTTGATAATAAATAGTATCGTTTTTATCAAAGATTGCGCTTTGTAGCTTTATTTCATCAATGAACCGTAATACAATTTAAATTGGTTTCATAGTTCGTGAAATTGTTTGTCGTTAAAGATGATTTTATCTGATTAACTACAGAATTAAATAAAATCGAAAAAACTATTAAAGTAGTTTAAGTTGTGATTGCGAGTAAATCTACACTTTGGTTATTTATACAACCGTTACGTAATTTATATATATATATATATATATATATATATATATATATATATATATATATATGTATAAATATGTATATACATGTAAATATACGTATTGTGCAGAATTAAATTAAAATTATATTAATTTTTATGAAAACGAAGTTCATTAGTACCAAATGGTTTACGTATTGTCAAGAATTTTGTTGTAATGAGTTTCTAATGAAGAACGTTACTAATTGAAAATCTATATTTTTAAAGGCAATTTGCATTTTTCATATATTCCAGTTTAGAACATTCGACACTTACCAGTTTAAATTTGAAGTGTGTACTAAATAACTAGTACTGTGACAATGGTACACATATATTGATTTTTAATGTATTAAATTGACTTTAATTGGTATAATTTTATCTCGTTATGCGAATTTAAATGTCACTTTATTTCATGATGTATAACCGTGTTATATTAATTTCAATTTTTTGTTCCAGTGTTCGAAGTGTTATGCACAAATATTTGGAGAAGAAGGGAGAAGTGAACTTCGATAAAATATTCAATCAAGTTTTAGGTATGTATTGTTTTGTAAATAAACATAAAAACGCAATGAAAATATTTACTTATACTAGGTTTTATTTTCTATTTAAGTTATATATATACACATACATATATACATACACATACATACACATACACACATACATAGATATGCATATATACACATAATTTGGTTACGAAAAATATATAATATTTGCGATTTTTATTGTAATTAATTTTTATGTTAGTATTATTAATCGTCAATAATTGATTTTAGTTATTAGTGTGCTGTTTATATATGTATTACATACAATATCATTGCGAAAAAGAAAACAATCCATTTTCAATCAAAACAACACTGATAAAATATTATTTTGGTGCCTAGGGTGTTATATATTTTAACTAAAAGTATTTTGCTCATTTCCATTATTTTATGTAGCTATATTTCATTAAACTTTCCTATTATACTAAATTCTCTGTTATTCTTATCGAACCGAAATAGCATGGAAAATATTGTTTTTTTACATAACAGTTACAGCATCATTTTCTTGGAAGATAACTTTTTTCGAAATCTATAAAAGTTTTATTGTAACTGCGTTTTTAATAAGTATTGGATAAGTAATCATAACCCGAATTTTTTTAAAAACGAATTGGTTGGTAATATTTCATTTTTTCGGAATTGAATTTGTTGATTAGTCAAGTGCTTTTCAATCTTAGCGAGTCAAACGGCTCTTTTTTTATCGGACATATTTCACATCCATCATTTTACTTCAAGACGAGTTCATTTGTAATATTTTTTCCCGTTCATAAGAATTAATATTTAAATAATTTAAAATGTATATATAAAGATTTATTTTGTTATGTAATGACTAAGTTGTTAATAAAAATGAAACTAACGTTTTTATAACAATGAAAGTATATATACTCTCTGAAAATATATATATATATATATATATATATATATATATATATATAATTGTTGAATCTTAACCCTAGCGAACCATCTTTTTATAATAATTGAGTTTTCTTTTTATAATAGTCCTGTATTAATTTAGTTATTTTTACGTGTAACATTTAGTTTGTTTTAATTCCGTTATATTTTCAAAAAATCTAGTTTATTTGTATTAAAAAAGAAGTGACTGTTTATTTGCTTATGTCTATTAAAAATGTCTATGATTTCAATGATTACTAAGAATATATTTATAAATAATTGTAATATTTTTTTGTTACATATTAAAATTGTCTGACGAGATTTCAGTAATATTCTTCTGATAGCTGTAGTACCCCCAAATAAACCAACGGCTTTCTGATATTTTTAAATCACTTATTGGCATCACCCACGTCGAGAGCCACGAAGTTACTTCAATAACTTTTAACTGGATCACTTAGTAAATTAATCTATTTTTTCGTTGCTAAATTCATTTGTAATCCATCATCATTTATATTTCGTTTGTGGCTTTTCATAACTTTTCACTGAATATTGTTATTAAATCATTGATTTTTGTTTTAATTTGTTATAGGACTCTGAAAGATTCAACTTATATATAAAATTACATTAAAAATGTTACCAAATTAAGTACATTGCTTGTTGATATTCTTGATTTTTTGTTTTTTAAATTTGAATTGAGTTTTAGTGTTTTCAGTTTCGTGTTTTTAAAATGTGTAAAACGTGACGATTGAACAAGTGAATAATAAATAATATTAATTCATGAACAAACAAACACATTTGTTTGTCAAAAATCATAATATAACATTTAAAAGTGTTTAATTTTCTAAATGTTCTGATATACAATTTATCAAAATAAGTTTTTATTTAAAAGAGAAAAGTTTAAAGCTTATACATTTATTTGAAATGCTATAAAGTATTTTGTAACCTAATTAAAATAATTTTGATAAGCAGTTTAGATCAGAAACGGAAGAAATATAATATTTTTGTGTATACTTATTTTAGAATTAATAAGTAAACGTATTTATGTAAAAAAACAATGCAATATTCAATTAAGTAACGTATCTTAAAAATAATATTTCCATTAAAATGTATTTGTTTATTTGCATTTGAAGCGCTAATATTAATATGAATGTAAAGTATGTACAAAAAATGTAAATTAGTAAGTTAGAATTAAATTCGGCAGCAATGAATTTTTATTTCAACATTAATAAAAAAAAATGATTTGATGAAATCTGTAAATAACAAGATAATTAAATGATGCAAGAAGTGATGAATACATACTTTAATTTATTCCAATTTTAAAATAAAAAGAAACGGCTTTTGTCTAGTATTCCGTAGTGTTAAATTTTTTAATATATTTTTTTAGTCATGTAAATATACATATATAAACAAAACACATTCATTGAAAATATTTAAATCAATTTGTTTACTAACATAACTAAGTTGTATAAATTTATTTCGTCTTAATATTTCCTGTCATTTAATTTTCTGTTTTAAAATACATTATTTGTTATGTAATAACATAACATATATTATTATTATTATTTGGGTTTAAGTTTTGTAAATATTTTAATAATATTAAAATTATTCTATTAGATTGGTAGAAAAATAATTGCGGTTTATGACCTTCAAATTCAAATACATTTTTTAATTTAAGTGGTTTTAAGTGGTCCAGAACAGTTTGATGACTAATGCCTAACTTTCGTGCAAGTGTCGCCTTTAGTGGGTCGTCATGAACAGAAGAAGGACGCCCGCGACCTTGTTCTTAATATCTCTCTGCCCAGCACGAAATTTTAGAACCATCATTATTGCACCATACGTTCCTTAACAATACCTATACCAAAAACATCGTTTAGTTTACGAGTAGTTTCTGCTGCTTTACCACCCGCGTTTTGAACTCATACAAAAAATTGCTCTTATTTGCTTCTTTTTCGCCTTTAATTTAATAGCCTAATTTGAAGAAAAATTAATAATAAAACCAAAGTCGATGTTACCAAAATACAAATCGAAAAATATACTTTAAAACAATATTAATATGAACACGGTGAAACGACACTTTCATTAAAGAATAATGTCAGAATTCAGAAAACAGAAACCACAATTATTTTCCTACATATTTTCGATAAAATTTAAAATTATCTCATTTCATTTTCTGATTTGTTTCTAGCGAAAGGGATACAAAGATAATATTTTTTTTATGAAGTATTAAAAACGAATGTAGTTTTGAAATATTATAATTATTCTTATTATGACTAAATAATCTTATTGTTTATATTTAAAATACAGGTTTATTTTTTTTCAATGTAAACATATTTTTTAATGATATATATGTATATATATATATATATATATATATATATATATGTATGTATATATATATATACGTATTATATATATATACGTATTATATATATATATATATATATATATATTAAAATATATAATAAAACTGCTAGTGACTCATATGTGCAAATAGAATTGCATGCGTTTTTTTTCGAGTAATGAAGTAAGTCTGATATTTAAAAATCGAATTTCTCACTTCTATTTCGCGTATGTAAATTCAGACAAAAATAATTATGAACATAATTGAAGTTGGTTTGGATCATGTCCAAAAAGTTTCCGGAAGGATTTCAGCACAACATATTTATTAATCGCGCAGAAACGGCTACAAAATAGTATTAACAGTTTTCATCGGTTGTCGAATATTAGTGAAAACATATTTTATGAAGCGTTCGTTGTTTTTAGAACACGTTAACTTTTTCAAATTATCTTTATATACTTGTTAAAATGATTTAGTACTGATTAATGTAACATCTTTTAAACAGTAAAAGATTGTCTCGATTTTTTGTTCAAGATATGAGAACAAATAGTGTATATTTTAAATTTTATTACGAATAGTGTATATTTTGAATTTTCTTTAAAAAGCCGTGAAACATGTAGTAAAAGGTATTAGTAAAGGTAAAACATACCTTTCATAAAATGTAAAACATTTATATTTTGTGAAAGGTACTTTTGCAAAATATTAAAATAAACAAATAAATTCAAATGTATTTGTGTATATACAAAAAGTTACATTTATTTGTTCAAACCAACTTACACCGAAAACCCGTATTCAATAAATACAATTATTATTGTTATTTCTTTTAATTCGTATATTTTACTGTAATTTTTTATTATTGACTTTGGCGAAAATTTATGTATCTAAATATGTACTCGCAATATTTTAACATTGCTTTAATGTTCATATATTTCCAATTCGAATTAGTGTATGACCTGTCATCGTATTAACTTACAATTCGTATTATATTTTATTAGAAATGTAACCTTTTCCAATTTGAAATGATCAGTTTTAAGGTAAACAAAATACTAGTTGTTAAGAATTTAACATAAACTATTTCAGAATTAAATTTAAACCATATTAATAAATATGTCATAAATTTGAATTTTTTATGAAATAATTTGAATATTGGTGCCTTTTTATTTGAAAACAGATAGTTTTGTAATATTTTTCTTTAAAGAATTTTTGTAGTATTAAAAACAAAGTATTTTAATTAGGAAAACATATGCATGAGAGTCTTCATCAATATTTTACCCGCATTGAAAGTTAAAAGGAGTAGAAATTAAAAGTAAAAAATGAATTACTTGAATTCTTGAATTGTTTACTTTTTTTAAAAAAAAGTAATGATAATTTTTACATTAATTTACATATTTTTTAAATTCATTTTCAAAATTTGGCAACTTTCGCAAACATTAATATTCTTGACGGTTAAGAATATAAAGTAGCAGACATTGACATAGAAAATCCATACTTTTCACGTGAACAAGCATGTAGTACGAGGGCAGTTTGAATAGTAACTTGATTCGTTTACTTACCGAGGGAGAGAGGGATAGAGGGAACTATATATGTTCTCATATAGTTCCATCCCTTTTAGTAATGCATGTAAAGTTGCAAGTCATTTTGCCATTAATTGTTCGTTTGACAGTTATTTTAACACAAGAGTTTCGTGCGGAAATTCAAAATGGATAAAATCGGAATTCGAGCTGTGATTCAGTTTCTTTTTTTGGAGGGGAAAACAGCGAAGGAAATCCGTGAGGATATTTCCTACATTTAGTGAGTCTTGTCCTTCCTATCGTTCGATTTTGGGAGAATGAATTTAAACGTGGAAGAACGAACATCGAAAATACACAACACTCAGGAAGTCCGAGAACAGCTGTCACGGTAGAAATCATCGATAAAGTCCATGAAATGGTTTTGTCCGATTAGTGAGTGAAAGTGAGTGAGATAGTAGAGGTTATAGACACCTTAATTGAGCGAACGCATTTTGTTTCGTATAATGAATTGCATATGAAAAAACTTTTCACAAGATAGGTGCCGCTTTTGCTGACTGCAGGGCAAAACCGAGTTCGTATGCGAACATCAGCCGACTTCTTGGAACTGTTTAAAAAGAATCCAACGGATTTCATACGGCATTTTATGATCATGGATGAAACTTGGATTCGCCATTACACACCAAAATCAAAACAGTGGATTAAACGCAGTTAAATGGCTCTGAAAGTAAAGACGGTTTACTCGACTGGAAAGGTAATGGCGTTAGTTTTCTGAGATGCGACCGGAATTATTTTAATAGACTGTCTTCAGAAAAGAAACGCCAATTACGTGCCAATTATGCGTCAATACTGGCCAATACTGCGCAACACTTTTAAAGAAGTTGAAAGCAGCGATCGCGGAAAAACGTCCCGGAATGCCCAAGAAAAAAGTGTTGTTTTATCATGACAATGCATCGGCCCATTCAAGCGTTGTTGCTCTGTCCGCATCCACCGTATTCGCTTGATTTGGCTCCTTCGGACTTCTGTTTGTTCTCGAAACTCAAAATTTTCCTAGATGGAAAGCGATTTGGGTCGCAAACGGCTATTTTAAGGAGTTGGAAGAAACCCATTTTCGTAAGGGAGAAACGTTGCGGCAAGTGCGTTGAGCGTCAAGGTGATTATGTTGAAAAATAAAGTACATTTTAAAACTGAACCTGTTGTATCTAATATCGAACCAAGTTTATACTTTTTAAATTACACTTTGTAAACCGCTTTCGTACTTTCTCCAGAATGAAAGGTTAAAAAATTATCTATTTTCGTATCGGACGTCAAACCTAAAAATATTGTATATCAAAAGGCATTAAAATAATAACCAAGTATGAATTATTTACAATATAGTAGTTTGATATTATTTGTGTAGTTTCTGTAATCTGTCATTAAAATTTCCAGTAACCAGGGTAAATGTATCTTAATTCTGCTTTTAGAAATGCCAATGTAATTTGTGTGTCGAATCTAGATATATTTTATTCCGATTTCAGTTTAGCCGAGTATTCTTTTAATCTGAAAATTTAACACTAAAGTACTTTTGAGTTTATTTATTTCTGTTTTCTGTATAAAACAGTTTTTTTAAAGTATTTTAAGTGTGCGTGATTAAAATTAATACAAGGTTGGTATTATGTTACTGGATGCTTGCAAATAAACTCTATTTTATTAATTTCGTAAGAAATCGTAAGTAATTAATGTTACAGCTATCAGTAAATAACACTGATCAATTATTCTTTAATTTATTAGCAATAATTATCATTATAAATTAGTTAATAGTTTTGTTATTTTTTTTTTATGTGAGTTATTAATGATTGTAATATTGTAAAGTTGGTTATAAGCAGGAGCGAAACAAATACAAAAAAATAATATTTCAATGAAATTTTGTATATTTGTTGGTTTTGACGAACATTCTTCTGTTATGTCAAATTCAAACTCGTAGTTTATTGCTTGAATTTTGTCAACACAAATTCGACATTGACAGTTTAATAAAATCAGATATTTTGTAATGTTTTATGGTATTAGAATCATTTTATACGGAGTATTTAAAATGAGAGCAAGTATTGCATTTTTAACGATCGTTTCTGTATTGGTAGTTTGTTATAATTTTATTGTAAAGTTTCCTTACAAAAAGTAATTCGGATTATATAAAAAATGTGCAATTTGTGTGCAAATCTGATAAAATTGTTTGCGACATTTTATATCAGTGTGCAATTGTGACAAGATGTTCCATTTTAACACTGTTAAATTGATTCAATCTGTCCAGTGAGAGCTCGACGTGTGGGTTAGTGAACAGTAGCATCGTAGCTGTTAAAATATATGCACATACGCGAAGAGGAATGTCTGTATTGTTTACATGCCGTGCTAAATATAGATGCGCGCACACCCGTGTACCGTATATGTGAGGGAGTATACGTGTTATATACCCACCTACTACCCATATCATTACGAACTGATAGACCTGCATAAGACGCGTAGTGTTGAGTGTATTTCGCTGAATTAATCGCTCGTTCACTACTGCTCTCCAGTTTTCTACTCGATGGATGGATGAGGCGATAATAACTCGTGTGTGTTTGTGCCATATGGCTTACATTTCTCTCGACTATTACGTTCATTCTGTTTACAATTTAATGTGTATTTGTATTTGTCACGTGCTTTCGAAAAGAAACAGGAAAGGACAAATCGTTCTTTAGCTTCTTACTGTGTTTACTTGTGGGTATACAAGTTCTAGTGTTAAATTTAGTCTCCTACTAGTTTTAAAATAAATCGGATTAACGTTAGATTTCTCCCGAGCCAATACAATTCATACAAATGTGTAAGAAATACATCCGACATTTTTTTACATATATGACTTCTTATTGTTTAAGTGTTCTTTCTATATGTAATTGAATAACTGAACAATTTTTTTCGGTTTTGTTTACATAGTCAAATTGTACAGTTATAACTATTAACACAAATTAATGTGTTTTTCAACTAATTATATATATATATATATATATATATATATGTAAATATATGTATAAATATATATATATATATATATATATATATATATATATATATATATAAATATATAGTTTTCATATTTACTAAGGATTCACAAATTTAAAACCAATTTTAACCTATTTTCATCTATTATTAAATATACTGGAATACAACAAAAAATTTATTTTTTAATTAATATTTTAAAAATATGTAACCTGTATATAATTTATCCACGTGTAAAAAAGAGCATCATTACTATGAAAAATATTTAATAACACTTGCGAAAAAGCGAATTCTTTTCATTCGTTCAAATATATGAATTACAATTTTTGAATTATGTCCTACATATTTAGTTGGTTATAAGATGATTAAAAACATCGGTACAGAAATATAATTCATATCTTCGTACACTATAATTTTTTTGACAAAAAGTATAGAGTGCGGCGACAAGATATGTAATCTAATTTATGATTTCAAGTAAAAACTATTTTATGACTTCCACTTCAGATTCAGTTTTTTCAGAGAATAATGAATGTCTTCGTTTATACAGTAGATAACAAAACGTTATAATATCGTTTTCACGGGATTTAGAAATAACATTAGTGAGTCATTTCAGTATATGGACAATTTTCTTGTTTATTAAATATGATAAGCTTACTTGTATATCGAAAAGTAAATAAATGAGTAGTTATAGATATAAGGTACAAAAAACAGATTTAACTTTCATTTGATTCACTATTTATTATAAAACAGCGATTCCCAATCTTTTGACTGCAGAGGATCCGTATATAAATGTGAAAAATGCGGCGGACTCCTTTGGTGAGCATTGTGTTTCCCTGTTTGTGCAGCCCGTTGTATTTCTACAAGGCTGTTCATAATGTAAAACATTTGCAAAAATTAATTTCTTGCGTGCTCCTCAGATGTTACGGACCTCTGATTGGGAACCACTGCTATAAAAGAATTAAATTGTTTTTTATTGATTATAAATTTTATTGTAAATTTCAGTTTAATTTTACATTATGAATGAACTTTTCTGAAAATGTTTTAATTTTGAAACTATATAGTTGTTAGTGATAATAAATAATTTTTGGAAGGTAAGATTATAAAAAAAATATGAACAAGATGTGTGTATATATATATATATATATATATATATATATACACACACACATACATACACATGACATCTAAATGCTAGCAGATATATATTCATTGTTATTTAATGAGTGTAATTGTCAATCTTATAATTATCAACAGTAAAAGACTATTATTTTAACGTCTTAAATAAATGTTCTTTTCTTTGTCAATAAATACGTTATAAAATTCCAAGTGTAAATAAGTATTATATATATATATATATATATATATATATATATATATATATATATATATATATATATATATATATACACATGTAAACAAGTGTGTACACATATGAAATAGAATTTTGTAGATGTTCATAAACCAACTACAAGGAAAATCCCTGTGGTAGTTTATAAACTCAGTTGTTTAATTTTAGGTTATATCAAATGACTGAAGTTAGTTACATGTCCTTATAACATGTTCAATTATACTTATATAACGTATCAACTATGAGCCATTGTTTATTTTAATGATTTACATTATTTCAACTTGGTAAATTGTAAATTCGTAGTAAAATCTGACAAAGTAGTAAATAAATTAGTGTAGCCATGATAAAACTGAGTAATATGTTGATAATCTTCATGTCTCTTGCTGGAGTACGAATATATGATTCATTTTTAATCAAACAACTTTTATCAAATTCTTAAAAATTACTTACTGTTTTGTTTTTTGTAATTTTCTTTGTTACGAAAGCAATACAGTTGTAGATAATTACCATTTTTATTTATTTATGTGGATTTCTTTATCTATGAAGTATATCTAAGTTATTTTTAATAGCTTTATAACTATTTAGTGTGGCATAAAAAATAAGTCGAAAATTTTTTTTACTGAAAAAAAATGTTTTTATATTGTATGATCTAGATCATTAATTTGTCATTTAGATTAAATTATCATAATTTAATATTATTTCGTGTTGAAACGAATATCTTTTTTCAAAATGGTTGCATGTAAAAATAGTAGGTACAGGGAAAAAGTGTTTATTTGATAATAGTAAGATATGTGGTTAAAATTAATTGTTAAACATTTTTAGAATGAAAACCAACTTTTGGTTTCCATAATTTTTTACTAAAAGAGTAATTTATTTATCTCTCAAGATAATTCACCACAAGTTATATAAACTAAGAAAAAGCGTTGCTAAATAACTAACAATTGTTAATAATATTTAAATAGTTGTTTAGAAATTTCATATAGCACATTTTATATTTTCCATAATTTGTAATATATATCATCATCATCATCATCAGCCCCTGTTAATCCACTGCTGGATAAAGGCCTCTTTCATGATTTTCCATTTTGTAATATATATACATATATATACATATATATATATATATATATATATATATATATATATATATATATATATATATATATATATATTGGATCAATGCAAAACTTCGTATACGATTTGAAATGAAACTCAGGCGATTATTTTTCGTTGAAAACGCTTTTATTAATCAATTGTGTATTTACTATCGTTTTCTGCAATCATTTTCTAACGCTCAGGCAGATGTTGGATTCCTCGTTCGTAAAAGTTGCGCAATTTTTCAGCAAAAAAGGCGATGAGGTGGCTTTTGATGGCTTCCGCGGTGTCAAATTTTTTAATGTTCAAACTGTTCTGCAGCGACCGGAACAAATTATAATCCGTAGGCGCAATGTCCGGAGAATACGGTGGATGCGATACGATTTTCCATTTCAACTGCTTCAGTTTTTGCTGAGTCAGTTTTGCTGTTTGTGGTTTTGCGTTATCGTGGTGAAAGATGACCCCCTTGCGTTTAGCCAAAATCAGATGCTTTTCTTTAATTGCTGCGTTCAATTTGGTTAGTTCTTGACAATAGTTCTCCTTCGTAATCATTTCGCCCCGTGGGTGCAGCTCAAAATAAACAACACCTTTGCAGTCCCACCAAACAAAGCAACAACTTCATCGGATGCAAGCCAGCTTTGCTGACTGGTTCTACCCCTTCATTTACTTGTTTCCACGTTCTCCTGCGTAGGACGTTGTTGTACAGGATCAATTTCTCATCGCCAGTCTCCAATCGATCCAAAAAACGTTTTCTGTTGAGACGTCTAAGCAAAGAAACTGCCGAAAAGATGCGATCAAACTTGTTTTTTCAGACGAGTGCGTCACCCACGTACCGAGCTTCAACATGAACCCCAGCTTCTTTAAATGTCGAAACGTAGTCGTTCTGTCAACGTTGAGTGTCTCGGCAACCTCTTCCGTCGAAATTCGTGAGTTATTGTCCACTAAAGCGCTCACAACACCGTCGAGCGGGGTTAATCTTCGAGGTTAAAATCAGCAAGTCGAAATTTAGTAAACCATTTCTTCACCGTTGGAAGTGATGGTGCATAAACTTCCCGAATATTTTTCGTTGCTGCTCTAACGGTTACTCCTTTCTGAAACTCGTACAGCATAACGTGACGAAAGTGTATCTTTTCATTGTCCATTTTCAAAAATGTTCCTTACACACAAATCGTATCGAAACAAATGCGTCTGATGCTGAAATGGCAGCTGTGACTGTCAGCTTTCAAACGATATTCAACATGAATATATTTCAATTACGAGCGCCGCCATGCGGCACTCATACACGACGTATTGAACTTTACACGTCGTCAGGTTTATATATCTTACTGTTTACATTATTTATAAACAAAGTGCGATAAAGTAGAATGTTATCTTATGATTGAAAAAATATTGTGTATTTAATTTGTATTCGTTCTGATAATTCACATTCAATGCAATATTTGATGACTTGAAACCTCAAATTCAGCCATATGGATTTTTTAAAACGAAGGTGTGCTAGTGGTTTCAAAATCTAGGCCCAGTTTCATTATGAAAGTGACGTTCAACCTTAGAAAAACCCATCTGCGTCATGAAATTCAAACATGTAAGGTTACGATTCGTCTCGGACTGATGATGGTAACTTTTATTCGTTTATTTATAGATGCTTTACAAATAATTATTCAGATAATTTTTTGTAATGTTTTTTTAGTGAACATATAATTACTAACGTTCGGTATGAAATTTATTTAAATTGTTTTGCCAGTAATTAAAAATATCTTTATTATTAGAAATTTTTAAAAAAAGTTACTTTTCTTGTTAAGTATATTCTGTTTGGTAATCACTTTTAGATTTGATACTTTACCTAAATGTTCTAATGGATAAAAAAGTTACCTACGGTCTAACACGGTACACAGAGTGAAATCAAACATAGTAAATACTTTTCAATACATAATAAAATATTTTTTGACTTTTTGTAAATTATGGAATCATTTTATAACATTGTGTAAAATATAATTATGCTAAAGAAAACTGTTATACTTCAGATGTCTTTATCGATTTGGAAGGGTTACAAATAATTTCCTACTTGAAACACTAACGAAATATATTTATTTATTTATTATAAACTTGTTTTCAAATAATTAATATAATTTGAATTAAATGTTTTGTTGTACGTATTATTATGTTTATTTAGCGTTTCCAATGTTTCTGGTTATTTGTATTTTTATACAACGTTTTGAAACACAACTTTTTGTTTTCATTGTGATTATTTAGCAAATGTGATTTATTTTTCTTTTTCAAATATCTTGAAGTCAATAAAATTGCATTTTATTTTCTAGTAATCAATCCTTTTATCTCTTAATCTTTCATTTTTGCTTAAAAAATATAAATGGATTTTTAAAGTATCAATATTTTTATAGCAAATAAGTACGTGGTCGGTGGGAGTTTGATGGCAATTCAATTTTTATTTATAATTGTTTCTACTTTATTGAAATTATTTTATTGTAATAATTATAAAGTATGTCATAGAATTAATTATATGAAGCTGGATTTCGTTCTAATGAACATTGTTATATATATATATATATATATATATATATATATAAATAAATATATATATATATATAAATATACGTATATATATATATATATATAAATATATATATATATATATATATATATATATATAAATATATATATATATAAATATATATATATATATATAAATATATATATATATATATATATATATATATATATATATATATATATATATATATATATGCATATATATATATATTATGTTGGTAGGAAAATAATTGCGGGTTTTCTGAATTCTAACCTTATTTTTTTCAATAAAAGTAGCATTTGATCGTGTTCATGCTAATATTATTTTAAAGTACACTTTTCAGTCTATATTTTAGTAATATCGACTTTGGTTTTATTATTAATTTTGCTTCAAATTGGGATATTGAATTAAAGATACAAAAGAGTAATTTTTGTATAAGTTCAAAACGAGTTATAAAGCAGCAGAGACTGCTCGTAAACTAAACGATACTTTTGATGCGGGTCCTTTTAAGAAATGAACGGTGCAATGGTGGTTTCAAAAATTTCGTGCTGGAGACGAGAGCTTTGAAAATGAAGGTCGCGGGTGTCTTTTCTTTAGTTCATAACGAGCAACTGAAGGCGTTAGTTGAATCAGAACCACGCACAACAATGTATGAATTTAAAGGTCATAAACCGCAATTATTTTTCTACCAACCTAATATATATATATATATATATATATATATATATATATATATATATATATATATATGTTTGTATGTGTGTGTATGTATGCGTGTATGTATGCATAATGTGCTACTACATACGAATACTTTAATTGTAAAACTTTTGTTTAGAATAAAGAAATTATAAAAAATCGAATTGATTACAGTATGTTTTCCTTTATATTTTCATATTTATTTATTGATTTTTAAAATTACTGCTCTATTATGTAAGAAATTCTTGTATCAAGTGACGCATACATTTGTAGATTTTTTTATTTCTAGTAGTAGAGTATTTGCTCCTATTAGAGTTGTTGCTGATAAAAATAAATTTTAACATACATATATATATATATATATATATATATATATATATATATATATATATATATATATATATGTCATGGAAAACGAATTGTTTATTATGTTTGAAATATTTCAATTACCAAACAGTAGCCATAATACTATAACATTTTCAGACGTTTAAACATGTCTAATAATAAACTATTATGGAATAAACATTTGTTTGTCGTATCTCTTTGTTATTTATCTCATATCACTCATTACGATTAATTATTTCCTATTTTGATTTCTTTTATTTGGTTTGTATGGTATTGTAAATTAATCTAAATATAGATTTTTTTGAAGGTCATATACTGTTTCCTCGTTATTAAAATGTATGTTATGTCATAACAATAACTTATTTTTATTAAAAATACCATGAAATCAGTAACTACTACAATAAATCTTGAATAGATAAAGAGATCATTTGGCCGCAAGGAGGTATATTTTTTAAACTATTTATATGTAATATTTTTTAAAGGAGGTATATTTAATTAATTTAATATATCCGCAATTCACTATTTGATGCATATAAATTAGAAACAGGGTAGATATAAATTACGAGATAAGTTCCATTGTTCATCCAGTCTGACAAAAATGGAATGTATAAATATTATGAAAAAGTTGAATTGGTGTCTGTAGAAATAATAAACGTAAATTTGACTCTTTAGAGTTTGAAGGGCAAATAATTATTGTATTTTATATCTTGTATAAATGGTCGTAAATTGGAGTTAGACCGGAAAATTGTATCTCTACTGTATAAAAATGTATGATACTTATGTTATTTGTAAATAGAATAACATTCAAAAAATCTAATTATGTTTAAATTTGGCTATTTTTAGTTCAGTTTTTGTTCATTTTTTATCTTATCTCTAATATATAATATTAGTTTTTTAAAATATATTTTAACTTATGCATTGTTTTAAAAATTTATCAATATATTGATTTTGAAGAGGTAAATAAAAGTGTATGAAAATAATTTACCTTACAACTCAAAAAAATTAGAAGTGTAAAAACAAGTACTTATTTTTGTTTATGTTCTTTTCAGTATATTTCATTGCTAATTGTGACAGGAAATTTATTTCTTGATATCGATTTTCGTTTTCGACAATTTGCGATTATTGGTGAGAGATCTTCCATTATGATGTTCTATTAACAGAACTGTTCACATATCACCTTATTGTGTTTATGCACTCGTTGGTATTATTCAAGCGTGAAGATAACAAAACTTTATGTGGGTGTTCTTGAAATTCTATAGACATATTACAGGTTTAAGCGATATTTAAAATTATATATTGGTTTGACAAATAAAGTCTGCTGTGCAGATAGACTAATCAATTTGTTTACATTTTTAATATATATATATATATATATATATATATATATATATATATATATATATATATATATATATATATATATGTTATAAATAAAGATAATTATTAGCAAAAATTATGCAATGATTTTAGTATTAAGAAAAAGTAGTTGAATTTATAATATCTTTTCCCATATTTTTCTGTTATAATATTTTGGGTAAATGAAAATATTTAAAATTAATAACAATTCATGTGTTAAAAATTCACATCGTTAATACCCAATTTCAGCGCGTCTTCGTTTTTTTACATACATTATACATGTATTATTATATAAAAGGTATACATTTCATCTCGTAATATTATTATTTCCAAAAAAAAAACTATCAGTAAAACAATTATTCATTAATTTTTTAGCAAATAATTTTTTTTCTCAGTTAAAAGATGTATGTTTATTTATAAAGACTGAAACGTTTATTTGTGGTTGATTAAGAATTCATATTTCTAATATGAATTCTTAATTAATGTATATACTCATAAACCCGTGAAGACTTATAAAGCGATTGTGATAATTATTTATGGTCGCCTTTCCATACTTATACATTTTATTGATATTTTTGGCTCTGAAATGTCTACTTCTTTTATTAAACGTATAAAGAATATATATATATATATATATATATATATATATATATATATATATATAACTTTTATTTTTCTAATAAGTGTATTATAAAAAAAGATATTAAAAACATTTTTCTATTTTTACGCATAAAAGAACCGCATTTATCTAATAATGTTTTATCAAATAATAAAAGTATTGATAAGTGGATTCAGTAACTGAAAGTAGAAAAAATGAAATAATTTGGGGAATGTGAGTCACTCACATAGCGAGTGACTATGATTACAAGACAGAGGATTATTATCATTTTTAAGTAGTCATTTAACTTCTTTAGGCGCAGTCTAATAGAAATTATCGGAATGATTATTCAGTAAAGATTGAAAGAAAATGTGACATTTTAAAAAAGAATCCATTATTGTCACGTAAATACCCGAAAAAATGTTTGAATTTGGTACATGTGAATGGTTTATTTTCCATTGGTTTTGAATATGGTATCGTCCAGATGGTGGCCTTCATTCGCGATACACATTTGTAGTCGATTTCTGAAGTTTCTCATCACTCGGCGGGTCATTTCCGGCGTTATCGATGCAATTTCTTGGGTTATAGCAGCCTGGAGTTCATTAATGGTTGTTGGTCGATGTTTGTGTACCTCAGCTTTCAGATGGTCCTAAAGAAAAAAGTCACAAGGAGCGAGATCGGGTGAATGTGCAAGCAACCCAACGTCACCGCGTAATGAGATTAAATGCCCTGGAAACACTTCTCTCAAAACTTCCATTGATCTGCTTGCCGTGTGAGCGGTGATCCCATCGTGTTGAAACTACACATCCTGATTTTAAAGTCCGATGAATTCGGTTCCAAGAAGTTCCGTGGCATCTCCACGTACCAATGGGAAGTTATTGTTACCGTTTTGCCTTCTTCCTCAAAAAAGTAAGGGACGTAAACACCAATATCTACAACAGCGCACCAAACAGTGACATGTCTGTGTAGAGGTCTTTCATGAAGCTGATGAGGATTGTTTTTCGCCCAGTAATAAAAATTCTACTTGTTAAAATAATTGCGGTTTTTCTTTTCTGAATTTTAACCCTATTTTTTCCAATAAAAGTATCATTTCATCGTGTTCATGTTAATAATAACGTAGCCATACAAATGAAAGTGAGCTTTGTCACTTGTAAGCAGAACAGCGTTTGCAGGAACATTTTAAAGGATAATCTCACAACGTGTCATTCGATTTTTCCAGTCGCGTTCCTTAAGTTTCTGAATAACCATCATTCTGTACGGATAATTCTTTTGACAGTTTGATCAAACAACTCCAAAGCAGAAGCATGTTTAAGGGCTGATTATTTGGGAGATTGTACAATGAACTTGCTCACATCGTTGACATTTTCTAGCATCCGTGGTTTTCGTTTTACAGCTGAACCTGTGGTTTTGAAATTTGCAACTTATAGCAATATGGTTTTTTGATCCGGAACAGCAGTATTTTGACTCAGCATGAAGTGGATTCGAAAGTTCTCTGCGTGGAAATCACAGGTTCGTTGTTTCGGATAAATGATTCAATAATGAACGAACGATGCATACCACCTGTCCAAGCCATGACTGCAACTTAAAACAATAAGGCACATGCTATCGAAAGACCTCACTACGTCCCGTTTTATGTCAATAGCGCCGAACCAATCGCTGTGCGAAATTAGGGAGGTTTTTTTGCTGCGTCTGTATTTTTATTATATATTTAATTTATATATATATATATATATATATATATATATATATATGTATATGTGTGTGTATGTATGTTTGTAGGTAATAATTGTTATTTCTGTTAACTGTTTTGGAGTTATTTTTTTCTGAAATTCTTAATTTGGATACAACAACATTGTACTCATTGATATTGGTAAGGTACTTAAATAAATCGGAATAATACATTTTTCATCATTATTTACATTACTTTTCTATACAGTGTAAATAATTAAATAAAACTGAATTTAATACATATATGAAATCGATTCGAAATAAAACATAGTAGCATTTAATTAGATTTCTAAAAGTCAATTTTTGTGTTTTGTTGTCAATTTTTTTCTTTTTTGTAATCTGTTTCTTTTTCAATATTAATAGTGCGTGTTCATTCGACAACTTATATACTTTAAAATCGATATTTGTATATGCTATTTTGAAATTATTGTTTAGAAGGAAATTGAAAAGATTTTTAATTGAAATACTTTTCAATATTCAATAGTAAAACTTGAACGTTTTGTTCTTGTAATATTATTTTATTCGTAGAGCTCTTACAAACGACTGTGTTAATTAAAATAGCACGAAGAATTGGAATAGATGAAAGGCTATGAACACTAATGTCAATAGGAAATAGGTTTCAATAAATTCCATTCAAGTGGTCGTAAAATATTTCGAATATACTGTTTGAATAATTTAGTTTTTCTTGCGTTCATTATTTGGTCTTGTAGAAATAGGGTATATATATATATATATATATATATATATATATATATATATATATATATATATATATATATATATAAACAATACATATGACGTCAATGTCGTCATTGACGGGAAGGAAACCATAGATTTGTTATCATGAGACTAGTAAAAATAGGTTTGTTACAATTGATATAGTATACGAACTTGACGTTTTCAACGTTTGTATAATGTCCACGATAAATTTAATATTACAAAGTAGAATTAATAAATATATATATATATATATATATATATAATTTATGTATTTATATTGTAATTAATCTGACATAGATTAGCATGCGAGAGGCTATTGGTAATAAATTGAAATCAACTTAATGTTGTTGTATTAGCTTTGTAAAAAAAGATTTTCTCTGATTGATATAATTTATCGATTACTAAGAAACATAAAGAAATGAAAATAGTATCATGCGAAATAAAAAAATATTTAATTTTACTTTATATGAAGTAAAAATATTATTAGTGAATCAAAGAAATGCATATATATATATATATATATATATATATATATATATATATATATATATATATATATATAGACATATACATATACATATACATACATACTTACACATTAATATTCACATGAACATAATTAATTCTATTCTACATCTCTACTTTTCTTAACAACACTTCTTTGTTTTGACAATTTTTATTGTAAAAACAAGGGAATGAATTCAATTTAATATAGTAAAGTAAAATGAGTTATAATTACAATATGACATATTTTACTCTGACAAATTTTATAAGGAATTCTTAATTTGATTTTAATTTGATCTTAAAAGAACGAAAATTAAGAAACAATAGCTCTGAAAGACTTTGTGTTACAAAAACAGTTCTAACATAGTTGCTAAATTCATTTTCACAAATGATTTTTTTTCACCTCACAGACCACTCCAAATATTTCCGATTAAAAATATTTAATTAATTATTATTGATTATTTTCGATTGTCGCTTATGCGCATTTCGACGCCATCATACGCCAAGTTACAACAAACGAAAATATCAGGACAGTCCATAATTCGCCTTATATTTCAGCTTGTCGTGACTCATTTCATAGAATAATGGGCTGTTATACATATTTTATCCTATTTTGAAATGCACGCTCGAATGATCAGTTTATCGTCGATTATCGTAAAGATAGAACGTAAATATAAGCCCTTAGTATATGAATATTTATAATCAGGACAAACGTTATGTTTTATACTTTTTGTTTTTGAGTGGTGAAAACGCAGCTTCTGCTGCAGGAAAATAAATAGCGTTCATGGTGAGATTGGTATCAGTGTAAGGATTGTCCAGAAATAGTTTCAAAGATTTAGATATGAAGAAAGTAGAATAAAGGACGAGCCCCATTTCGAATGTCCTGTTGAATTTGATAACGACACTCTGAATAATCTTGTGGATGCTGAAGCAGAACTAACGATGGATCATATTGCAGAAGTACTTAATTCATTTCATGGAAAAATATTTCATCACCTACAGGTGATAGGAAGGGCATTTAAACGTGGAAAATGGGTGCCGCATGAGATATCGGAAGTCAATCGTCAGGAAGAAAAAAAATATCAGTATTTCTGTTCGAACTCGATATGAACAGGAAGTTTTTCTTGACCGCATTCTGATAGGCGATGAAGAATATATATCACAAGAAAAAGACAGTTGATGGATAATGGTTAAAATCCCAAAGGGAGGGAGTATTGCACCTAAAAAAGATAATCTCTTCTGTTTGGTGACATATGTACGTTTTGTGTCAGTTACTTTGAATTGTTAGAACTCAATCAAATGCAGATGTGTATTGTCGATAGATTTCAGTATTAACGTCTGTTAATTTCAGTATTAAATAAGAATAGATTAAATAACACCCCCGATTAGTGAACAGTAAAATCGGTTTGTTTCACTAAGATAATGCTAGATTGAACACTCCGTGTTCAATCTAGCTCTCAAAGTTACAAAAAATTGAAGATTTTTATTGGGAGCTTTTGTCTCATCCTCTTTACTTACCAAATATTGCTTCAAATGACTACCATTTATTTCTAACCCCTCGTAATTTTTTATCCGGAAAAAAATTAAACAACAAGGCTGATGTCTCGAGAGTAGTTTCCAGTAAAATCTGAGACCTACACAAATGGAATTAAACAATTGTTAGTAAAATGGCAACACGTTCCTGATAATGAAGGAAAATATATCATTGATTCAAATAATAAATTGTGTTTTATTTGCCTTGTTTCAAAATTTTCTAAAAATACATGCGTTGTCTGGTAATCAATAATAATTTATTGAATATTTTTGATCGAAAAAAAGTTGTGTGGTTTGTGGAATGAAAAACGAATTTATTTGTGAAAGAGAAAAAAAATATATAGTTTGCTCCAATAAATATCCTTGAAATATCAAATAGTTTTCATAAGTAATGTTTATTCCTAAAAAGGGCTGTTTTGTATGTTTTTCAGTTTAATTTATTTAACTATATATTGTATTTTTTTATTGAAATTACATTTTGCATCATTTTGAATTCATTTCGCTTATACGATCATGTTTTTGTTGTTTTTGTCATAATATACCGTATATACGACTATTATTAGTATAGTAAAATTAACTCGAAGTATTTACTCATAATTAATACTTAATACTTTTTTGTTAAACGTTAATTTTTAAGAAAGTTCAAATCTAGTAAATAATTTGATGGTTAAATGTTCTATTCATTTAATATTAATAATTTATATATATATATATATACACACACACACATACGCAACTATATCTGCACATTGAATAATTTTATGTACATACAAAATATGAAAAATAAATATTTATTTTATTTCAGGATATCTAATGTTTAAAGATTACTGCGAGAACGTAGCAGATGAACCAATACCGCAATTACGATTTTACGAAGAGGTAAGTGGAATTGAGTTATGATTATTGAAGATATATATTCTTTTGTGTTATATATATATATATATATATATATATATATATATATTTATGTATATATATATATATTTATTTATATATATATATATATATATATATTTATTTATATATATATATATTTATTTATATATATATATATTTATATTTATTTATATATATATATATTTATTTATATTTATTTATATATATATCTATATATATATATATATATATATATATATATATATGTATTTATATATATATATGTATTTATATATATATATATATATCTATGTATTTATATATATATATTTATATATATATATATATTTATGTATATTTGTATATATATATATGTATTTATATATATATATATATATATATATATATATATGCTCATGTAAATATCAATGGAATTATAGATTACTGATACGAAAAAATATTTATCTCGTGTATTTTCCATATTTACAAGTTGATAATGTAATTTGAGACATAACAAATGCCATGTGTATAAATATGTGATATTAGTATATTATTTAAAGAAATGTTTTAAGAGTTGAGCGAAATAAAATATTTTGATTAATATTTAAGACGTTTTTATTGATTTTTATATTTTGTTATCGATGTGTTTTAAATCGTATCCAAAACGAAAAGTAATATGGTATAAAGATTTAAAACAGTGCCCATAAAAATAATGGTATTAGAACAAATAAAAATGTTTAAATATAATATGACGGAATAGGCAAGATATTTCTGTATAAATTGTGTTTTTTCAATTTTATTAAAAAAATGTTTGAAATTGATTAATGTCAGAAATATTCATTGCCTAATGCATTCTTCTAAATAAATCTTTTATTTATATGTAAATAATAATGTATAAAGTAAGTGTCTTAACTAATTTGCATTAGAGGAGATATAACATTTACTGTTATGAACATTTACTATTATAGAAAACTAATTTTTAATTTTTCTGGCCTACATTCATATTCAAACAGTAATATTTTTGATTTTTGCTGATAATAACGTAATTGCGAAGTATAATTATGATTTAATAGAATTGCTTGACATGTAATTTAAAATATATTTGTTTTTCATTTACAACTATATTATCTATATCATAAAAAATTTCAAAATTATAAATTACACAAACTGTATTTTAAATTGAAAAGAGGTTTCTGTAATGGAATATTACAAAAATATCAATTGATATCATTGTAAGTAAAATAGAAACCTAAAAAAACATAAAAAAACATTTAAAAAGAAATCTTTAACAATATTTCTCACTACTCATCAAAAAATGTTGTAGAATTTCTGATTGGAGTTCCGATTAATTGGAACTTTTGATAGTTACACTTTCATATGTGTAATTTTAAATAATAGTTAATTTTGATTTAATACATAATCTCTTTAAAATATTTATCGTAAAGTTCCAATTTTGAAACGCAACTTGTATTTACGATCATTATGTGTACATTGCATATATACATATATATATATATATATATATATACATACACACACACATTCTTTTTTATTTAAATAGTAATTTTTTGTTTAATTTTTTTGTCGTGTATTAATAATAATTAAGTACATTTCTTATTAGAAGTTACTTTAAGATATTTTATTTGTTTTATAGTAGGGTAGTGGTATTTGTTCAAAAGCGTTAGTTAACCGAATATAATAATTCTTACCAAAGAACTTTTACATATTTTAGAAGTGTTTTGTGATCCTCTCAGCATTTCTTTTTCCTCATCTGCTGTCTTTAATAAAAGCTTAAGAGCTTTATTTCATAAAGTATTAAGATGTCAATTGCAGTGTTTTAATTACAAATTGTCAAGTTAATTTCAGAAACAGAAGTTGCATCGCAAAAAAAATAAAAACGCATGACATTGATTAGTCGAAGAATGTATTTTTTATTTAGTAGTTCTTACTTTTTATTGAAGTGAGGAGGAAGAGTTTATCTATGTTATGATTCAAAAATGATTTTACCCCAAATTAATTTTGTTGTGAAACGGGTTTTGCTTTTTTGTTCTGTAAAAAAAATAGGATCAAAATAAGTTTCGCGAATGTTGATCACCTTTTTAGAATGCATAAAGATATATTATTTGTCAAAAATTTGAGAAAACAAATATGCAATTTTTACAACTAAAAAATGACTGCGAATATAATCTGTTTAAGAAATATTAAGTATTTATTTTAATTTCTTATTCAATTTTATATAAAAAATATGTTTTGTAGCTTATATTCTATTGCAATGAATTGGTAATGAACATATAAAATTATTTGTTTTATATTATTCTGTATGAATGACATTAATTAGAAAATGTATAAAGTGAGTGTACAAAAGAAAGTCGATATTAGGAAATGGACTATAAATTAAGTTTTATTTTAAGCGTACACATATTTTCTTGAGAATAAAAAGTATAATCAAATTTAAATCTGTTTCCATCCCCTTTAAATCTGTATCCCTCGATATTAGGACATGTCAGTGTTACATAAAATACAACAATAGAGTAATGTGAGATAATTTAATTCATGCTGTTCAACTTACAGTTTTTTTGTTTTGGAAACAACCAGTACATATATAAGTTTAAATTGAAATTTGTATTGCTTGTTTTATTTAAGTATGTGGTATACCACTTGTATTCCTTAACAGCATTTATTTGGTCTTGATTTTATAAAATTTATTAATCTGTAAGAGTCATTAATATTAAAGACCCGAAACTTTGTTTTATTTTATTTTTGTTTTTTGAAAATTGTAAATATCTTTTATTACAGCAATTTTTGATTTATTTCAATAATTTTCTAGATATTTATTATTTCCATTGAATGCTTTATATTTTATTTTTATTTAATATGTACACATTTCAGTTCACTCATGAAAATTACTGTGTGTTGTTTTTATTTAACAATATATTTTACAGTTTACTTTTATATACTTTTAAAATATTGTATAAGTTTATCCTGAAGATACTTTATTTTTATTTTCTAAATGTACAGTTTTCTGATTATAAATAGTGATTTTCAATTCGACTTAACGTTTTCTTTTGGTTAGAAAATTTTATTTTCTTAATAAATACAAGTTATGTCACATAGATGAATTTAAATTCAGTATATATATATATATCTATATATATATATATATATATATATATATATATATATATATGTGTGTGTGTGTGTTTGTTTTTTTTTGTACAAAAAGAAATTTTATTGTAATGTTTAACTTCGAACATGTAACATACTGATGTCTAACTTGTATTTCCAACTATTGAATAACGAGTTTCTTTAATAGTGTGTTGTTGCAGTTAAACAAGTACAGAACGTGTTATTGAATTTATATATATATATATATATATATATATCTTAAATAAACCAGAAAATTTTTCGAAATGAAACTACTTTTAATAACGTGAACGAAGTCGTTAACCTAGATGGAGTAACTGTTTTTTGAAAAATATGGACCGTGTAACACATGCCATAAAAGAAAATTCGATGTGTTACAGCTTGCATTTCTTCGCATAAAATGGATTCGTTTATGATATATTTGATGTCTCTTTTCATGATCAGTAGGAGATGTCGTTCAAGACCGCGTCGTTGTTCATTGCAAAACTCATTGTGTTTTTATTGTAATAAATGTATTTCACGCTTTTGTTCGTGTTTATTACTGTATTTACAGTTATGTTTACAGTAGAATATTTGATATGAGGATATCGTCGTTCTTGAATCGGAAATTTATTGAACTTACTTTACTCGCAATAGAACATTTCCTAACAGAGAAAATTTTACACTGCTGTATATTGAGGTGTACATAATAATAGTTAATGTATTTTCGGAAAAATTCAATGTTTCTAATTCTTTTTATAAATTAAGTTCAGAAAACAATACAATCGATTTGATTCGTACTATTTATATATCTTTGAACAGTATCCTACATTAAATGATTTTAAAATGTATTTGTAGTGTTTTGAGTAATAGTAAACTCAGTATTATATATATAATGTAATCAGTAATTTTTATTTTTATTTATGAATGAATTTACCAGTCAACATTCGTAGTTGTTGGAGCAAAAATGGACTATGTGCCTGTCTTAGAATTTTGAGAGTTTCAATATTTTGTGAACAAATTACAAACATTACATCCTCATATTTTATTATCTTGAATGTTTTAGAATTATTGAAAGAAATTGTAATTGTTTAATATGAAATGAATATGAAAGGTAAAGTAAACTTACAGTTTAACCCGATTTTTTTTATATAACTATTGTATCAGACAGTAAGAATTTTGTAGAACGTTTATGATATCATTTTTGTGTATATATTTTTTCTGATTAAAAGTATTCAATAAATTTTTAGTGATCATTTTTTATTGTTGCTTATCCGTATTTTGATGATAATGCCATCAGCTTCAGAACACCAAGGTACAGAATAATCTCTTTTTCTGTACTTTTATGGTCTGAAAATAATTGTATCACCATTGAAATGCGCGTATGTAACAATAGAAAATGATTAGTAATGATTTATTGATAATTTTCGATCTGAAGCATTTTTCGTGGTTTATTAAATGAAAAAAATCATTTACGAAAGCGGTGGTTAATATTTCGTTATCCTAGTTCTGTACTTTTTAATTTGTTTTGTTGACAACTTGATTGGGTATTACCATGTAATAAGATCTATATAATAGCGGAGTTTTTCTTTTAATTTTTGATTAACAATATCAAGTTGACATTAGATGCCTATAATGATTGTTTCATCGCATTGTAAACAGTTCCAATATATAATTCTAGTGATAAACCACTAAGTACTTACCAGTTCGTTATCGTAATAAAACATATATTTTTGCATTTTATCCATTTGTTTATCTTACGTAACGTTACAGTTTAAAACTGATGTTTTTTTCATTTATTAGAAGTAATAATGTATAAATTGATAGGCGCTCTACTTCATTTGATAAGGCTGTTTATTTAATTTTATTGTATTGAACCTGGGAATTATCGTAAGTAGTTATGTTATTTAGTTGAAGTATTGATGCAGATTTATATGTTAGATATTTTAAATTATTTGTAATGCATGCTTGGTAACCAGTAGGAGAGAAAAGATTATCTTAGGAGTGAAATTAGCGGATTTTTTTTATAAATTGGAATATATTTTAATCTTCTAGAAACAAGTATAAAATAATACGAACACTATTTACAAGAAACAATTTGCCAAACATCATTAATCAAATATTTTTACATATATGTAATTGTATCAATAAAATAATAAATATATATATAGTGAGTACCAGGCAAATTGTACGAAGTTTTTCAACGAATACGTCGTTTTTTGTTACACTGCTTATGTTTGTTTTTTAAAAAAAAAAAAAATGTGCTCGTATACTATTTGCTTTTGATCCAATACATAAGGTAAATTATACGATTAATGGTTTGATAAAAGTAAACATTTACGCGTGAAACTTACTATTTGATATTGACCAGTAGGAAACGTTTATCTATAAATGGCATTGATTGATTTGTATTATTTTGTTCTGTGTTGTATTAGTGAATGATTTAGCTTTCTTTATATTACTAATGCGTAATTTAAAATAAAAATTTTATTTAAAGAGATTTGTATTTATCTGAAGTATAGAATTATTTTCGTAAATTGCGGTTATAATAAGTTGGGAAATCTCTCTCTCTCTCTCTCTCTCTCTGTATATATATATATATATATATATATATATATATATATATATAAATATGGTTGTATTTTAAATTTAACAGATCCTAAAATACTAAGATCATTATTTGAATTATTTAAAACTAATTTGTGAATTAGAAACACGTGTATTAAAATGTCAGTTTTTATTATAAAAACAGTTCCGACACTGCGACTAAGTTTACTTTCACAAATGGATTCTTTTTCGCCCTGCAAACCACATCAAATTTTGAGATCAAGAATATTCAGTAAATTATTATTGGTTGTTTTCGATTGTCATTTATGCGCATTTCGATGGCAACGTCATCCTCAGAGCGCTAAGTTTTATCAAAAATCAGATTTTTTACTAAGTTAGCTTTCTGAGGATGATGAAGTTACCATCAAAATGTACATAAAAGACAGTCGAAAATAATCAATAATTTGTTGAATATTTTTGGTATGGTTTTTGGAATGAAAGAAGAATTCATTTATGAAATCTGTTAATGGACTCATGTCCATATCATGAAGTTTCATGATATAGTATAAAGATATATTTTTAATTATTTAGATATATTTCAAGTATATTTTTAAATCTTACATACTTATTGTATAAATTAGATCAAAACTAATATATGAAATGCGTCATGTTTTATTTTTATTTTTTAAATAAAAAATAATTTCGTTTTTCTTTAATCTTTTAATTTAGTAAATACAGCGTATCTGACTATAATTAAAATGTTCTACATCTCTAGAAATAAGGGAAATTAAAAATATATTCTATGTATGCATTGAGTATTTTCACTGCTAATAAATAAATAAAACGCATGATTTCAGAAAGATTTCGTATAGATTGAATGTAAAGTTTGTCACTTGGTAGTATTATTTGATGAAAACTATTTTATAACTAAGTACATGGAATATTTAATTCGCTAATTTAATGTTTAACGATTTTTAGAAAGACTTTATTCTTTCTATAGATTTGAATAAATAAATGTAATTATGTATATAATGTATCTTATAATTATTTCCATAATCATGAATGTTGCTAAATGAGAAATGATATGAAATCATAACTACAGTCGTGTGTGTTTATATTTAATGGATTATTAAAATCTAAAGTGTAAATATTGTTATTAATTATTTTATAACTGCAAGCAATTGTACAGCTGTTTGATATCTGAATAGAAGTGTTTAAAATTACAAAACGACAACAAATGTTTCGCTGTTAACGTTGCCGTTAATATTTCCGCTATATGTAGTCGTTGTGTTTAGTTGGGAAGTATTATTAGCAGTGCAACAGTTGATCTCACCGTCACGATTGATTAAACTCCATTTCTCCTCATTCATTGTTCAATGCAATATAATGTGCTTAAAGGGGAAGGAAAGGTCAATGGATACATAAATACAGATGTACTAAAAATGAGCTACTGACATTTGTAGGCTAATGATACTTTGATATGCAATGTGTTACTCATAATAAAAATGCATAGATTATCCACATGAATAGTAATGAAACGTACGTTCTATATTTATCATTATAATGTTACTGGAATGACACGAATACTATTTTATTGATGCGTATTAATAAATTATCTAAATAGCAAACGTGGTGACGAAAGTAACTGCTTGTCTAACGATAAATTCGGGTCTAGTTTCTTATTGCGTGAGTTGGTTCCGTGTAATATGCCCATCGCATTGTATCGGAACAGATTTGACAGAGCTTGAGCGATGAAACTCCATTTTACTGGAAAATAAGTTGCATCTAAAGACATTTTATTGTCTCACATTGATATTCAGTGGTATGTATTTAAGACAATGGCATTATCGTGGGGATGTCAAAAAATGATTCAACATCATAATATTATTAAATACATGTTCAAAAACTCGACTGTTGGAGTTTGTTTTGTTCGAAATCTATTTGAACGTTTCATATTGTAATACATAATATTTTGATTGAGAATAGAGAGAAACTCGGAGTTGTCATTTTTTATTTCACGAATGGGACATGAAATGAAAACGTACTGTTTAAATTATTTCATAGTAGTGTCAATATTGAGTTGATTAAGCCTTGAAGTGTATTAAGCATAGAAGTACGAGTAAAATTCTTTCCCAATACCAATAAATGATAACTGTTTTATATTTAATAGTTATAATAATATTTTCTGATATCCGCTGTTCAGACAATAAGTCCAAAAATTAAGGGGTTTAATAGATATACAGCCTTATATATATATATATATATATATATATATATATATATATATATATATATATATATATATATATATGAAAATCTGATACTAGACAGTTTCAATGAAGAAGACAAGTGTTCGTAATTGACGCTTTCATTTTAAGTAAACGGTCATTTTTTTTAATGAACAGAGCTATAATTACCATTCATCAAATTATTATTATCAAGTTGAGTGTCCTTCATATAAGTTGAGTAGAAAAAGTAAGGTACTGAATTTCTGACCCTTTTCGATAGTAACTTATCTGAATTGTTATAACACTTCATTAACAGCATTTCTAATCTCGTGTTCAATCTTTTTATATTCATTCGCCAAGGCAGACATTACGTATTATCACAAATTCGTATCTATTGGTACGTGTTGGTACCTGACTTATGATTCATTCAATTTCAAGTAGGAATAATTTTGAAAATCTGTCTGTTTCACTACTTACAGATGAAAAATTTTAAAAAATGTACATAATTCTTCAACAGTAGCTTGCAGTGTTATACTGTTCACTAATTTGATTAATATATATTAAGTGGCAGCTAATGCTGTCAAGTGTCTTAAAATTAATAATGCGAGTAATTTAAAAAAGCTGCCTAAGCTACAGTTGACTCAAGAGCTACTTGTTTTCGTTTGTTTGAAATAAAGGTTTTATAATAAGTAAGTTCATTCTTTATGAACTTATTGTTTTATCATAACATAATTTATTATAATTTTGTAATTTTATTATTATCCTTTTCGAACCTGATTTAAATTAATCATTAAAAATATTTCTATTATGTTTTTATTTTGGAAGTCTTCAGTATTTTTATATGTATATATTTTTTTTAAAAAAATCGAAGTCAGTATTGGAAATTTTAATTATAATGTTTTAATATATATATATATATATATATATATATATATATATATATATATATATATATATATATGGTTGGACATGTTGTTTTAAGGACATGTTTACTTTAGTTCATATAAAATAACTTCCCCAAATTACAAATGTTTTAATAAAGGGTTACGTGTTTTAAAAATTTAATATTAAGTAGTATACGATATATTTGAAAGTTGCTATATATGTAAAAAAATCATATAGATATAAAACCAGGTAATGTAAAGTTCACTTGACACTTTATTCGAGTGTTGACACTCAAATGTGGATATTGTGCAAAATATAAATAACGTTTGTCGTAAGACAAATGACCCAAGATTACACAAGCTCAAGTGAAGTGATGTCGTAGCCTTGATATACTGTCATCCGCAGGTTAATAATCCATAACGCGATGTTAATATTAAATGAAAAATGGTCTTTGCTGAGTACGCCCATTGTCACGCCAGTAGTTTCTGGTGGGATAGTCGCATACACATGCGCCGCTGCCTGTACGTACAAGAACACCGTACATAACCGGTGCGATGGTAGAGAATATGCGTGCAGAACGCGTGTGTGTGTGTGTCCATATCGATTGGTTGACATACAGCACCTTAGGGTCGTTTGTTGTGAATGTATTCAGTCGTGGGTGTTCTATCTTATTTGTGGTAGTTCCGATGGAAATTGGTCTTTTAAAACGAATATTATATCTCGTTTAAGGAATATTTAATATCTTTTATGGGCTCCTTTATATATTTATATAAATGTATTTAGTTATTTGTACCTATGCATTCTCTCTTTCTCTCCCACACACATACACACACACACACATACACACACACACACACACACACACACACATATATATATATATATATATATATATATATATATATATATATACACACCGTAAATCTCGGCATATAAAGCGATCCTTAAAACCCAAAAAATCTTCAAAAAATTGATGGTCGTCTTATACGCCCAATACAAAAACAGAAACTTTAAAATAACACGAAGAATTTAATATGCTTATATAGAAATTAAATTCTTTATTTTAAAAAAGGGAACTTAAACTTTGGTATGTAACATAAATTCATTGGATAATTCATTTTAAATATTTTTTTTTAAATAAAACACGTAGCCATAGCTTTCTAGATACAAGCCGTGCAAGCTGTTTTAATACACAATATGTTAAAACAAGGTGATTCCCCCAATTTCATTTTTGAAATTTTAAATCTAAAAATGTAATTCCCTAATTTTGATTTTGGACATAAAATCGTATTATAACATGTGAAAGAGATATTCAATTTAGGATCGTTTTATGCGACCGATATATGGCAAATGTATACATTTCATCTTTAAATTTAGACCTTGTCTTAAAGGTAGGTTGCCTTATACGCCGTGATACACGCTGTATATATATATATATATATATATACACACACATGTTTTGATGAAAATACTTAATTTAATATTAAAAGGGATATATTTTTACCTAACTGGAATAATGTGTTATATGCATAAAAACACATTTTCAAAATTAATTTTAAATATAACAGTTGTGTTCTTTACAGATGAACTAATATAACATTAGTATTACATTAATAAGGTTTGTAAAAAATCTAATTAACGAAATGTATTTGAAGTTGTACTTCAGTTATTTCAAATGTTCAAGTAATATCATTCTTTGTTTTTAAAACAAGAAATTTATAGGTAAATTTATCATTCAAAAGTAATACTTATTTTATTCACATTAATTGGTATTCCTAGTTTCAGAAAATCATCACTTATAAAGTTTCACATTTTTTTCTTTATTTTAGGAATTTTTTTTACTATTATTCATGATTATATTTTATATCTTACATCATTTATACAGTTCGTAAAGTTTCTATTATAAATTAAAATTTTAAATCTAATTAAGCATAACAGATATTTACACGCATGTGTAAATATATATTTATATATATATATATATATATATATATATATATATATATATATATATATTAATATTCATTTTATGTATCCATCGTACAATAGATTACCTATCGGTATACTTATAATTTTTGAAATTATTTAATATTGAATGCGGTTAATCAATCTTTTTTTAAAAATAAAATAAAGTTTGTAATGTCTGGCAAACAATCACATCAAAAATTTGGCAAAAAAGATTATGGCGCTTTGTTTTTAAATCTTCAAATACTGATTAGTTTAGATTATAAAATCCTTTATGTAAACTGAGAAAATTAGGTGTCAGTAGTGCGATAAACATTTTTTAAAGTATTTGACAAATAATATAAACAAGCAAAATAATTAGAACGATCAAAAATAATAGTATCAAACACCAATGTAAAAATGAACAATATAAATATTCCAGCTAAATATAAGTTTTCATTTGCTGAATGAGTAGAACATAAAAGACAACTTTACATTAGCGAGAAAAAGTAATTATAATCGTATCTCATCAAGCATTTTAAATAAATTTTTGTTTGCGCACAATAGTCTATGTATAATTCTATATATTTTTCTTCCTATCTTTTTTTTCAATCGTTGTTTTTCAGTTATAATTTAGATTATTTATTTAAGATTTTGAAAATTTTAAATTGAGAACATATTATTATGAGATGATTATAAAGAGTAATCGTTGTATACACCATTCACAAAACAGATTTCTTGTGCATAAACACATTGCAGTCAATGTGTCATAACGTATTATTGAAAACAAGTATTTGTTAATATAAAAAAGAATATGTTTTCGCTCATTTTCAATAAATATTTGAATAAATATAAATATTTCAACTTTATATCAAATCGTTATTTTAAATATTTTAATCAGTTAAGGCATTGAAAGTTTAATCATTGTATTAAAATACATATGGGTGTAAAAAAAGTTTATTCTATTCTTTCAGTGTGTGTATGTGTGTTTTTTTGCTATATGTTTGCAAAAATTAATGCTTCAAAAACTGTTTTATTTATTCATTATTTTTATAGGCAAGATGAATTTTTTTTCAAATAAATTTAATGTAAAACATTTATTTAAATTTGTTTTAGTTGCAATAACAGCACAATTTTAAATACAAGGTGCACCAGAGGAACGGGAAAATGTCAAAATACAATAAAGAAATGAATTTTTATTGTTACATAATTTTATTTATTTATTCTTATAAGGTATATCGGGCTATTTTATTTTTTTAAAAAATAACGTTTGATAGATGAGCACCATTTATCTAATTTTATTCGGAAATTTTCCATTACGTGTCTTAACATGTGTCATGGAATTCTCGCAATTGCTTCTTGGATTTTTCATTTAAATTCTGAGATAGTGTGTGGACGATCAATATGCACTTTGCTATTTAAAAAATCCCAAAGAAAATCACACGCTATCAAATCTGAGGATCTTGTCAAAAACAGGTTCTACCTAAAAAAGTTCCGAATAATTTGATTGCAACGTAATTCTAATATTATTAAAAAAAATGTTATTTTTAAAAAAGTACTTCTGAACATTAATCGTCAGAATGTAAAATTAAACGTTTGGTCTTTTCTTATAATAAGACAGTAGAAGTTTCTATATTGTTCAAAAACATACGTATTAATTATGATTTTTAAGTTTGATTTTTTAAAATATGGATGGACATTTAGTGCATAAAAAACGAAATTCCTCACTTTATATTTTTATTTTTCATAAAATCTATCGTTATGCACGTTAATAAATACTAGATTTTGGATTATCGGTTGTATTTCTGTTTCTTTCGATAGATTCAATAAAATAATATTTTTTTTCTTTCGTAAATTATATAATTTTATTTTTGAAATGTCGCTGTTATAAAACAATGAACATCAATATGTTGATAATATGTATTCAACATGAATAATAATCTAAATAAATATTATAACTATATTATTCATTTAGGTCGGTGCTGAACGAAATTTTACAGCCATACAAAAAATCAATTTCATAATATACTACATAAATATTCAAATGAATATTTACATACTAATGATGCATGTAAAATTTACATGACTCTTGGTTTATTTTTTCGTCATGGCGAATTTCCTGTCTCCTACTTTTATGTTGTATTAAAAAATAAATATTTCATGCACGTTTTTGTATTGAGAAGTGTGACTAACACATTTAAATACTCTTTTTTTGACAAATCCTTAACACGAAATATTAATATTAACTTATATTTTAATTCTGTTTGAAATCGATCGAATATGTTGCATATGTTAACTAAAACTATTTTTTTAAGCATTCGGCGAATTAATTCATTTGTGTATTCGGTGAAACGAACAGTATAATAGGACAGCCTTCAGTGCGAAATTAAAATTTAATTTTTCATTGATTATAAATTTCAAATGAGAAATGCATGTTAGTATAAAAATGAAATGAGTTAAAACTCATATCATATGTTTATTTGTGTTTTAGCAGAGAATTAGTGTCACGTGTCATTAATACTTTTAAAGCTCTAAAAAGTTCATATAACGAGAACGAGCAAATTTAAATATATGGACGAAAATTATGACCGTAGTATTAATATTCAAATATAAGTATGCGCAGTAAACCTACTTGTGCAAATAATTTATTTTATTTATACGTATATATATATATATAATTAGATCCTTCATAAGTCCATTCGTATTTTACTGTATATGTATTTTATCATAATTGTTTTCTTAGAATACTTTGTTCATTAATATGAGATTTTTTTTTGTGAAATACATAAAAAGGTAGCCACTTTACTATCAGCAGCTGTACTGTTTATTTAACAACACTTTTAACACAATGGATTTAAAATTAATAATTATAGCATTAAACTCTAATTATTCAGTTTAAAATATAAATATTTTAATTCAACAAATGAATATTTGTGAAAGAGAATTTAATTACATAGTCGAAATACATATTTAAGTTGCATAAACGTATTGAAAATGAGCAATAAGGCTTCTCAATTCCTAAATAAATTCTCAGAAGTGAGCGCAGTTCGATAAATTTTCGAAAACATCATGTTATCTTAAAAATTATTAATTATAATGCATTTAAGATGTTACAGTAAAGAATGTACACAATTAGATATAAATATTTTATCCAATATAAGAAAAACCTAATTTATACGTTCTGTAACGGAAATAAAAGAGAAGACCTATGACATTTCAATGTGATATCCACATTGTGAAATACTAAGAAAACAACATGAAGATTCGATATAGTAAGGAAATTAAATGGAGGTCGTGAACAAAAGAATAATTAATAATACTTTATAAAAAAAATGTTATTTTAAAATCGTTTCTATGAAGTGAAAAATGCTTGTAATTGTCAAAAAACGTAACACCTCATGTTTAATGAGATCATTATTATGGAATATACGAACACAATTCTAATTTTAATGTGACTAGAAAAAATATAAAAAATACAGTAGTATAGGAAATAACATTTATTTGTGTATATACTCATACATAAAAACAAAATATACATACTGTATGGGAAGTCCCAGAGAACATTTGAGAGTAAATAAAAGTATATATGTGTTTATGTATGAAATAAAGTAAACATAAATGTAAACACATATCCAATGTACATTTTTCAATTAAAAGTATACTTTTATATTTTATTTACTTAAAATAGTATAAATTATTTATTCTGTTAAAAGACTACCCACAATGTCTATTCATTTATACAAAATATTACGAGAGAATCATAGTCAGTAAATTATTTTTGTAGAGTTTTTGTGTTTTAATTTCGTTTGAAATAAGGTAATAGTTGTGAACGTGATTATAACTCCTGGTTTATAGATAATTAATAATTATCTGAGTACGTAACATATGTTTGGAAAATCAATTTATCATTTATTTTATAATGTTTAGATTAATTTTCATGTTTGTTAACATCAATCCAGTACTGTTTATCGAACGTCATTTGTTTTAATCCTCGGATTTAAGAACGGAGCGCCGTCCAATCAGTAAAATTGAATTAAAAACAGCTCATTCACTTTGTGTATTCATATGTATGTACAATGTATTACTGTACGGTGTTGAATTATATTCGAATCCAAATCGAATGCTAAAACGAAGATTGAGATTATTAAAAATTGTGTTGGATAAACACACAATCTTTTTTATCACATTTATCATTTTGTGATGATTTTGTCGACCCTTTATTAGTGCAAGTATAATTTGTAATATTTTAATTTACATACATTTATGTATATATATATATATATATATATATATATATATATATATATATTAATTAAAATATAATTTGATTATAATTTGTAATATTTTAATTTACATATATATATATATATATATATATATATATATATATATATATGATTCGAAATATTATAATTGGAAATCAGTATACATTCTTTTTGTCAATGATCGTATCGTTATCGACTATATAAAATGTTCAAACTTTTTGGGTTTCGAACGATAGAATATCTTTTTTTGTATATTTATAATAATATTTTTCATATCCGTATTTCATCTATTCATATGATATTGTATGTTTTTAAATGACTTCTGAATATATCAGAATATTTCAAAAGTTTAATTATACAAAGTGGAAATAAATAATGAAAAAAATGTTTATGAATAAAAACATAAAATAAACGGAACGTAAATATTGTATGCAGTA
>CM068313.1:36697495-36737495 GCA_034766995.1 Acanthacorydalis orientalis | reverse complement strand
TTTTAAAAGTTTAATAAGAGGTAAACTGCTTAATAAAATTGTAAAAATAAAATCATAACATTCTGAACTTACGACATACCAGAATGCAGTTACATATTTGATTTTAAAAATCCCAGGTGTACTAATGATTTAATTAAGAACATCTTATTGTCTTATATAAACGATTTGTACTGAAATCTAAAATTTATTTTTTTGTATTAATTTTTTATGAATTCGAGCTAGTATTGTATTTATCTATTGTTAAAATAAAACTAACTGAATTAAAAAATAATTTATATTACTTTTTTGTTGAAATTGACAGCAAAATATTTATACATAGGTATAAAAATATACCTTTCTATACTGATAGTTTTTCCAAATGATTTCAATACGAGTAATTTTCTATCGTAAAACCAGCAGTTAAAAGTTAAAAACTATTAATATGTAATGTAATATATATATATATATATATATATATATATATATATATATATATATATATATAAATGTGAAATTGAAAAAAATTGAGACCTTTGTTACAGTAATATATTTATAAATATGATTTCCATCAGTATATTTAATATTAGTATATTTCATTCATGATAGGCATTGTACTAAACGTGCAAACTAAAAACAGGACAACGTTGATCATAGTGAAAATGGACACAAGTATTTATAGTGTGGAGGTCAAAATGTAGGTGTGTTCGACACACACGAAATAAGCGGTGGATGATAAATGTTTTGAATATAACTATTCCAGAATAATTTTCATCTGTTATACAAAATTTCGAAATAAATCAAAACTATACATAAGAAAAGATAAATTGCCGATAAAAAAAACTTAAACATATATTCGTCATAAAGAAAATATTAACGAGTCACTAATTACAGGATAATGTAACAAATCAGTTTTAACATTCGAGTACTTATCAGACTGTGGATTGTAATATGTTTCAGTCAATTTTTCCCACTTCACCCGATTTTATTATTCATAGAAGTAAACTATTTTATCGGTTTCCAATGATAACAGAATAATTACTCAGTTTTGTAATGTTTTATTAAAAATAAAGGTTTCATTGCAACTTTGTTTTAATCAGTGTTCTGAATGGATTTTCTAAACATTAATAAATATTACTGTTTTGTTTTAAATGAAATAATATATTTTGGTAATTTTAGATTAAAATAGATATTGGGTAATCATGTTAATTATTGTAATATTAAATAACATAGTGTTCAACTGGATCTTCAACGAAAAAAAATGTATTTTAATGCCAGTAAATATTTGAATTTAAGAAATAACTATTTCCATTGTTTATAAATTCAAATTTATTAGTTAGATTATATTTATTGCTATCGTCTACTAGTTGAAATAAAAGTACATTTTGTTTTATAAAGAATGAAACTAATTCTGTGGAAAAATGAAATAGGATTTAGTAATGACTGGAATCTAGGGGGAAATGTTTTTTGCATTCATTGATTAAAAGTAATCAAGTATATTGAATTTATTTCCAATGTTACCTCTGCGTTTCTATTAAAATATGTACTATATAATTGCTTTTCACTGTTAATAAAATACATGAAATTAAAATAACGAGAATTGCGTAGTTATACAAGTTCTTTTTTAAAAAAGAAACTATTAAAGTCATAAAATAATTGAAAAATGAATGATAGTTGAGTTAAAGTCAACAGTTATGTAATTGAGTATTTTTTTATTAAGCAAATGATTATTGTTGATATCGTTATTGAGTGAAAAACAATAGTTTTATTGATACAATACAGTATAAATTAAATAAGTTAGTTTAAAAAAGTTTCCGCTAGTAAATTGCTCATTGAATTTTATGCACATTACAGCTGATTAAACAGTTTACATGAGTAATTGACAAACACTTTGTACTTTCCCGATTAGTATTGATTAGTCAAACTAAGATAATTTTGAAGATATACTTTGGATTATTTAATTAATTCCAATAATTGGTATTATCATTATATACCAATGCCTTTTTGATATTTACTTGTTCGTACAAATTTCATTTTAAATTTTTATAATTTTTTTACCTCAACGTAAATATCAATTTAAAAATACTGTTTTCAAATCATTATTCATACCCTAATTTGTTAAAATTTTAATTCTATTTAAACTACTTTCAGTATTTTTTTTATTTTTTATTTTTCGTAAAGAATTTATAATTTATATGAAGTTCTTCTGAAAGGTATTTATAATATACGTATCCTCCATTGTGTGCAGTTATTTTTTTTAAAAAAATAATGAAATATTGTGTTATAAAAATCCAAATGAATCATTTACATCCGTTCTATTCACTTAAATTTTTATTTAAAACATAGAACTCTTTGTACAAAAAAACTTGAACAAAAAATATAAGAATTGTTGTTCCTTCAATATATATCGGCATATTTTAGAGGAATTATTTATTTAGTACAACAAATTGGATATTTATGATAAATTGGATATCAATTTATATTAACTATTCCTTATTTTAAAAGTAGTTTAGAGAGCAATAAAATGTTGAAAGTCACTGCATATATTTTATTTTCTGGTTTATATATATATATATATATATATATATATGTATATATACGTCTGTATGTATGTATGTGTAATTTAGAAAAGAAATATTTCCGAATTTTTAATAATTAACCGACTACTTTGAAATGTATTGCCTTCTTCTAATAAATGATTTAATTAGCTCCGATAATCGTTTTTTAACGAATATAAAATCGGCTTTTAATATTGACTCAAGGAACTAACCGTATATTTAGTTACGGATATGCTATTTAGTGTTTAGTCTGTGAATGTATTTCCTGGATATACGGATGTATGTATATATATATATATGTATATATATATATATATATATATATATATATATATATATATATATATATGCATTTGAATTTGTATGTATGTAATAAGTATGTAGATTATAATCCCAAGGTCGACGATAATCGAACAGTTTGCCTATTTCTAATTATAAATCGTTTTTGGTAGTTATAGATATCAAAATAATGTGTTCACCTTTTTTTAAATTATATTAAACTTTTATTCTATGTACACTGTGTTTGATTTGTTTGATGATACTTAATTAAATAAAGAAATAGAAAATATTAGATTTGTTATTGCACATATTTTGAGTTATATAGCAATATTTTTATATATATTAATTTTTTTACTCGTAATAATCGCGAATGAAGCTAAATAAATCCAAAACACGCTCATGAATACATTTTATCGTTGATAAATTTGAAATTTATTTTACTTGTTTATAGAGTATTTAACCTTATATATATATATATATATATATATATATATATATATATATATATATATATATATTAGGTGTACACATTAATTATTTTTTATAGAAAATGAATGCTTGCGGGAAAATGGAGTACAATTCTCAAAACGTCTCCCATTATTTTGTATAACTTTTCTTCATCTGCCTGGCAACTGACGAATCCCTTATCGAAAAAAGATGGCGACTTTGAGTAGTATGAACTCGTAATGCATTTTCGGACATCTTCCATTGTTTTAGCATTTTTTGTATGTTTTGTGTCACACTTCCCCTCAAAGCTGAACAAATCATTCCTGCAGCTTTGGCAGCATTTTTTTATTTGGAATGGGAAAAGTATTCAGTGTCTAATATGCTGCTTTTTGCGGACGCCATCGTGTTTTCTAAGGTTATGTCAACTGCATAGTCAAGATATATACTGTTTTAAATGTTAAGGTTCGCAAATCAAAATCATAAAATAAAAAAACATTTAATTTAAAAGAGTTATAATTTATTCAGTTTAAAGACACAGAATTAATTTTTACACATAATACAAATAATTCAGCTGAAACTTCCAATTCCAAAACTTCATATTTAATTATAAAATAATATTTTCCATATGTAGTGTAATTTCGTATTGTTTTTTCAGATTAGTAAAAGTTTATGTAAAACTTGAATTATTTAGGTTTAGTGAGGTTAATTCAGTTATGTGTGTATATGTTAATGTCTAAATAAAGATTTGTGAGGTTTAGGAATGTCTAAAAAAATTATTTTTTTATATTTTTTCGGATATTACAGGTGTGTCTGGTTCGTTATATTTTTACCTAGTATGAATTATTTGTTAGTTCACATTTTAATGTAAGTTTTGACTAAAACACGATTTTTTGAAATTAATATCATATACTTATAAAATTATAAGTAAAATTATGTTATACAAAAAAATCACACATCTGGTTATGTGAATTGTTTGTAAGTCTACAATTTATTAAGTCGTTTTATTGGTATCAACATGAATTCAATTAAAAAAGTCACTTATTATTTTTTCAATCGTTAAAAATGAAATTAAAACAGTAATCGAAAATGTATTCAGATGGTTTCATAATTTAAAGTCTTGAATGAATTTCTTTATCGAAACCTGTAACATGATTTTTTTTATTAAAAATATAATTAGAATTGAAATAGAATTAAAACACAACGGATAACTTCTTATTTAAAAAAGTCTATTCGACTTTACTCATATGGATGTTGAGCTAATGTGAAAACGTTGTATAGAAAATATCTACGAGCTGAAGCAACGTAATATTCGTTCTACCCCTTAGGTAGAACCATCTAAAAGACCGCTATTGATCTTATGAAGCAGGCGGTACTTCGTTACGCTATCTACTTTAGTGGATTTAAAGAAAAAATGCTACGTCATTAATTTTCCAATAAACATTTTTTATAAATACAAACGAAAATAGTCTTAGTGTTTATGAACAAAGTTTTATATATATATATATATATATATATATATATATATATATATAACAGGACATATGTATTATAGATATAATGTATACGATTATGGTATAGAGGTACACAAGGGCATTCGAATTTATAAAACAAATGTCTTTAAACTTATCGTGTCAATTTTAGAGGCAAGAATAAAATTAATTGATATAAATCTATATTTAATATAATACTATACTTTAAAGACCATGCCTAGCTAATAATAAAATAGATGCATTTGAAAGAACTGCCTTACTATTTACTAATTTTGACTATGGTTTTATTAGCAATTATTTATTTGAATATTGTTATTTATGATAGAAATATATTGAGTTATTTAATTTAGTTGAAACTTCAGACCAAATATATTTTTGAATCTTTTTTTAATTAAGTCACAAGTGTATATATATATATATATATATATACACATACATACACGTACATTTGTGGACGTATTTATCCCTGTATGTATATATTAACATATACATACAAAAATCATGTGAAAAAATTATAAAATTAAAAAATTATATATTATATTAAATAATATTTTTATTATATATAAAAAATATAATCAAATCATTTAAATTACAATTGAATTGTGTTTTCACTCACATAGTGTCAGAACTGTATTGTGACAATTCATTTAATTTTTGTTTGAAGTTTTCATTCACAGTTTTTTGGACCTGTGCACTCCAAAAAGAAACTGAATTTTATTTTTTTAAAAAATCTTTTTTTTGTAAGAAAATACATTCCTTTTAATACTGTAGCTTTAACAAAATATCAACCTTTTAAAGTAATTTTCTCTAGAAGGTAGACAAGTTTGATTAAAAAGTGGTTTATCTATCATTTTGAAATTTAATTGTTTTTCTATTCTTAGAAATTACTTGTGTGAAATCGAATTTTTCAATTTAACAAGATTACGATATATAAAAGCACTTTTTTTATTTTTGATCAAATTTTAATGGCTATGGCCTATTTTGCCATACGATCATTCACTGTTGACAAATAGACAAATTCCAAAAAAATTAAATAAAGTATTGATCGATGGTTTTCATTTTGTTATATAATAAATATTGAATATTTTTATGTTTCATTATGTGTAGACAAAAAATATAAATTAACATTCTATCTTAAATGATTTTCTTTAAAAATCAGCTTTTAAAGATCTCATTTGTGTAAAAAAATAGTATATAAATAAACGTGTTTGTCTCTCTCTCTCTCTATTTCTGTGTATATATATATATATATATATATATATATATAACGACATACTTTGTAGAAAATTGGTCTCTATTACAAAAACTATAAAAAATCTGGCGCATGTTTAAACATCCACTTTTAAATACATTTCATAAGATTATTTTTACAATTAAACTATTTTATTATGTTATTTAAAGAATATAAAAAGGAAATGTGAAAATACACGATGATTAGAAAAACAGCATGTGGAAAGTAATAAATATTTTCGTTAGTACTAAATAAATCACTGATTAACTCTAAATAAATCTTTTACTGGCAATCTATTTATGTTTCTCGTAATTTATTACTTCTAGCTATAGGCTTTCTATGAAACAAAATGTTGTTAATTAAATAACTTGATGTTAACTTATAATTATTGCTAATTAAATGTATGCTTAACTTTTTTTTAAACTTTTTGGCGATTCCTTATACATAAATATCTTAGTAATTCCAACAATTGATTCAGTTTTTCAATTCTGATTGTTGCAGGATTTGAATTACTAGAATATGATTTCTAGGTTAACTCAAGACAAAATTTTACATTTAAAAATATATATTTAATTAAAGTACACTCTTTTATAAAAACAAAACCTGTGTATATGTCATATTAATTCGATTTCTAATATATACTGGTAATATATATATATATATATATATATATAATACAATTTTAGTTTAGTGATTTTTTAAAAAATAGTTAATCATAGGTAATATATTCTCTAATATATTTATAGTCTCGAATTCTCTATAATTACTTCCCCGAAAAACAAAATCTGTATCGTTTTCTTCAACTAATTTCATACTGACATTCAAATTCTGCATAGTATTTTGATATGTTATCTAGTTGGGTCATTATTATTGCTTCCATTTTTTACTTGGCTAAATGATATCTAGAAATTTATGTCCTCGCAATCTTATTCCTCCATTTTACTCAAGAATATCACCTTGTTCGCGCATTATTCTCGTAAATTGCTTTAATACATCCATCATAAACACTATTTTATTCAATAAAGATTCGTCGTTCCTGTTTCGTAATTAATACGAATTATGAGGTGCAATTAGTTCGAATTATAGAATGTGTAACTTAAAACTGCATTCAAATTAATAACATTGTTCGGATCAGTGAAGGCTCAGGTTATAGTAAAAAAGATTATAGATTATAGTAAATATTCGAACCTGATCAAAATATATTTGTGTTAATAATTTTGAATGAACGTTTTAGTTAAATAAAATCATGTTGTAGTCTGAAAAACGTCATGTAATTTATTACTAATGTAGATTTTTGTTTCGAATTTCATGATCGTATATTTAACAACTACTTTAACTTTTGAATTATATATCCGATATACGAGTGGAAAATCTCAAGAGACTATTTAAAAAGTAACTGAAAATATCTCGCTGGCAAATAAAATGATTTAAAAAAAATTGTTGCCGTAATTTCATAATCTAAATGAATGTCACTTGAATGAAAAATATTGATTATTTAGTATTGGTTTTCATAGAGTAAACGCGTTTATATTAATTGTGCTGAAATGTATTATTACAAATCGCATTAAAATACATTCGTATTGTGAATGTGTTTACTTACATGGCCATTAAACTTCAACGTTTCACTTTTACCGTAAAAAGAGCTTTTTTAAAAAAATATTCTCGATATATTTAATTTTACTTTACATCATACTTTTGCGTCGATGGAAGTAAATTCTAAGTGGGAATTATGAAAAAAATAATTTATTTTTTATTTATATATATATATATATATATATATATATATATATATATATATATATATATAACTCGCACAACTCAGTAAACTTCATCTATAAAAATAATATTATTTAATATTGAATATATGCTATCAAAATAATACTATTAAAGTAAATACTATGAAAATAAAGAAAACATGATTATTGATTACAAAATGTGTCTCATTCTGTAAATATGAGAATAAAAATGTTCGTTTAATTAAACAGACCGCAGTGAATCAAATTACATTCATGAGTTTAGTATATTTATGAAATAAATATATTTCATTTATATCAGTTCAAAAATGAATGTAAAACTGAATAGACGTTTAATTTTTATATTGTTTTTGTATTGTTGTTAATTAGAACGGCATGTTTATATATTTATTAAAATATAAATAACACTTTATGAACTATATTGTTTGTTATAATTTTATAATACTTTTGATACTATTAATGCTAATAAAAAATATTTTCAAATAGAGGTTTTCAAAGATTCCAAACATATTTTACATAAGTTTTTTTTTTTTTAATATTTTTGCATGTGTTTGTCTGTATATACCTATACCAATGTATTGATATGTTTAATAATACTAAATTTGTATATTTATATACATGGATCCTTTAGCAAAATAATTTCCAAAAACATTAATTACTATTTAACTTCATTTGCGTTAATATATACGTGGGCGCGCGCGTGCACGTAAATAAAAGTATAAATTTTTAATACGCTTTTACCCATTAACTCCATCTAGCAGTAAGGAATATGTTAACATCGTTTCAAAATTGTAGTCGATATTGTAAATATAGTGAAATTGATTATTTAAATTAGGTAACATTAATCACGGACCAATGTTTCTCGACTGATATGCACTTTACAGCCTATATTGTGTAATATGTGCCGATTTCTGTGTAGGAATAATTAATCCTTTTTATGTCAACGTCAAGTGTAATTCATGTTAAGTGAAATCCAAATTAAGTTACATTTTCAATACGTACTGGTGATTAATTACTATCATTTATATTCATAGTATTCGAACATCCAATAATTATTAATTAGAAAGCAGTTTTTAACATATTTTTTTATAAATTTAACTGATTTTATTTTATTATCTGATAATGAAATGTTTAATGTTTTCTACCCTTATGAATTATCACGTTAAATGTAACATATATGAATATATATATATATATATATATATATATATATATATATATATATATGTGTGTGTGTGTGTTTAAGATATCTCGACACTTTTCGTTTCTCAAGAAAAATTTACCTCTTATTTGTCGAGAATTCTCATATAATATATAAATAACATTTGCCAGCTTAAATTCAGTTTGAAAGGTTATATAGAAGTGAAATATCATTCTTTAATACTGAATTCATATATTTTATTTATTAATTTAACACAAAATACACTATGTAGATAAGAAAATGATTGCAAATTAAAATTTAATACGTTTATTGTACCCCATTGAAATAATTTTTCAAAAAACATAGCGCATCCAAAGTAGTATTGGACCAATCGATTTCACTTCTTCGTAATAAAATCGTTAGAAATAGAAAAATTACGTTCATTTTGTGTGAACGTAGGCTTTATTGTGGACAAAGCATCTCTAAGTAGTTCAAAATTTGTTGTTTTTGTACCCGTTGTTTGATATATATATATATATATATATATATATATATATATATATATATATGTGTGTGTGTGTGTATATATATATATATCATCATCATCATCATCTTCAGCCTCTGTTAATCCACTGCTGGATAAAGGCCTCTGCCATGATTTTCCATTTTGTTCGATTCAGTGCCTCTCTTTTCCACAGATTTCCAAGAAAGTTTTTAATATCCTTATCCCATCTGTTTATTGGTCTCTTTCTGGGTCTTTTTATATTCCTTGGTTCCCAGTCAATAATTTCTCTTGTCCATCGGTTGTCCTCTCTTCTTGCGATATGTCCCGCCTATTTCCATCTCAGACTATATATATATATATATATATATATATATATATATATATATATATATATATATATATATATATATATATATATATATATATATATATATATATATATATATATATGAATATGTTTACAATATTTTGATATTTGAGTAATCATTACGATGGATTGTTGAATGTATCTCATAATTTTTAGTTATTCCGTGTTGTAGTATAATAATTTTTATCTGTATGGAATTCCAGATAATTAAAATTATTTCATTTTTTTCGTATACTGATTACCTCTTATTGTCGTAATCTAATATAAATTAATACATATGATCGTTGTTAATTGTTTCATATTTATTATTGTACTTTACATTAAAGAAATAATTGAAGTTGAATTTGTTACAATTTTTTTTTCGTTTTAAAAGTGATTATAGTATGGCACTAAAAATATTTTTCCTAGTATAATGGCGATGATAAAAATTATTTCTATCAACCCCTGAATATCATTTCCTAGTATTTATGTTCGTTCTAGTATTGTGTTTATTGTATTTGTGTATTTATTTTATTATAATGTTCGCAGTGTTTCTTAGTATCATCAAGCAGCCTAGTGACCATTAGGTTAGTTTATTGCAATTTGATTCAGTTTGAATTTAAGTCGTCAACCCATGCGTCAATATGTCTGGAAGAGTTACATGCAATCCGGTGAAATTCTTTAACGATAACCGATATTACAATCTATGATTTTAATTTTATTTATATAAATTTTATTATGTGTATTATTAATAATCAAGGGCTCGTTTTATGGCAAAAGAATTTATGATTATGTTAAACAAAACTGATGAAAAAACTAATAATACGTATGATTTGTCATCCAGTTGCTTATTAAAATAATATTGGATTTATTTTTCCCGTTTCGTGATCGCAAAAATAAATAATCCGCCTCTTTGCCAAGTCATTTTCCAAGGGAACATAACTTTTTAATGTTTATTTTTTCCGTGCCGACTTTATATGGTAAAAATAAAATTTATAGAAGGAAATTATTTCAGCAAATATTTGCAATCAAATATGTGCATACCGTTTTATTAAAATGTATAATTTACTTATTATGCGACGTACATATTTATAAATAAACAGAGTACGGCGCTGGTGTGTTTCATTTTTCGAACCCATATTTTATTATCACCCCGAATGTAATATATATGTTGTTAATAAACACGAACGTACATTCTTAGAGGAGATTCCAATTCTCCACGGCCATTATTTATGTCGTTATTTTTTTCAATACGTACACTATTTCAAGTATTGTAACGAAAAGATTCGACTTTTGTTATTTGGATCATCGTAAAAACTGTACCGAAAAAGGTTACGACCGGAATCGATTTGAAATGAAGGAAGACAATAAGAAAAACTGAATCAGTATAGATTGAAACAACAACGCACTGCCATAGTGATAAATACGAATATTAACGACCGACACAGTTGGTGCGGCGTCTATTACTTGAATGTCATTCAGATGACGCTAGGATGCTATCCTGACGACGACAATCACGATTGAAATTTTCCTCGGTTTATCTCTTCCCCACGAACACAGTGAAAGCTCGTCAATTATTCTACAACGAAAATCGTCATCAAAATTCGTTCTTTTCGTGTCGAATTTACTCGGAGACAATATCATTTCACCGACGTAATTTAAAATTATACCGCTTTCGACGTTACCTTCACACTGAATACAAACGAAAATGTTACATTTTCCTTTATTTCAAATTAAAATACTTCATCAAAATAATAAATAACATCTGTCTGTCTCTCTGTCGAAGTGTTATCGTTATTTTATTCTATTAACATGCACTTCTGTGTTTGAAGCTAGGATTAAAAAAAAATGATAACGCGTTTTAGATTTGTTCTACAAAATTATAATACACACACACACACACACACACATATATATATATATATATATATATATATATATGCGGTTTATGACCTTTTAATTTATATATATTTACAGCTTTTTTAATTTTCCTAGCTGTCTTAAGTAGACCAGAACTATTAGATGACTAATGCATAATTTTTATGCAAGTTCTTGAATTGTTTTACATAGTTCTGATTCAACTAAAGCCTTAAGTTGGTCGTTATGAACTAAAGAAGGACACCCGCGATCTTCTTCATCTTTAAAGCTCTCGTCCCCAGCACGAAATTTTTGGTACCACCATTGCACCGTACGTTCTTTAATAGTACCCACACCAAAAGTATCGTTTAGTTTACAAGCAGTTTCTGCTGCTTTACCACCCGTTTTGAACTCATAAAAAAAACCTCTTATCTGCTTCTTTTTCATCTTTAATTTAAAAGCTCAATTTGGAGCAACATTAATAATAAAACCAAAGTCGATGTTACTAAAATACAGACCGAAAAATGCACTTTAAAGTAATACTAACACGAACACGATGAAATGACACTTTCATTGAAAAAATTAAGGTTAGAAATCAAAAAAACGCAGTTATTTTCTTACCAGCCTAATATATATATATATATATATATATATATATATATATATATATATATATATATATATATATATATATATATATATGTATATATAGTCAACGTATTTTTTATATAATTGTAGCCTTATAGTTCTGTTTAATAAATTAAACATCCTTTACCTATACATTAGTGTACATAACACATCTAGATTACATTTATTAACAATAGCCATAAAAATAAAATAAATTATCACATTTATTTTATTAACCCATTTGTTTGGAGCATTTGGGTTTATATTTTTTTATGTAATAAATACCTTGTTTTACTAAATTTCGGAGACAAAAAATACTCAAATATACAATTATAAAAACGTGAATATAATTGGATTAAAATTGTATACGGACATTTTATGACTGATGTAGTCAACACTGAATAGCGGATTTTATTTAGAAATTGGAAGAATGTTTATTTCAAACCTAAATGAAAAGGTCCTTCAGTTTTTTTTAAAAGAATAATAATCGAAAATTAAAGATTTTATAAAGAATTAATACATCCTTAATTGATAATGGAAATGAATAAAAGTAGGTATAGAAAATGAGACGAAAGTTTTAAAAGGATTACACTGATTAATTGAAAATGAACGTAACTTACACACCATACAAAAAAATTGAAGGAAAAATCAAAGAAGAGTTCATAAAATATTAGTCACTGATATAAACAATACAGAAATTTTCAGAAAATTGTACTGCCTATGATTACATAAATAGAGCTGAATATGTATTGAAAATGAACAGAGGGCTAAAACGAATACTTGCTTCTTTTAAACTGGGAATTTAGGTTAGAGATAAAAAAAATGATATGCAGATACAACGAAGCGTATTTTGTGAAGAAGTGTTGTGAATATAATTAATGCATACGGAAATATAACATGGAATTTCAAAATAGAAGAAAAGGAAACTTACTATAAAATAAAATATTGAATTAAATTGATAAAAAAATAATAAAGTCCAATCGTGAATAAATATTATTAACTTTCTATCTTCTATATAATAAAAACCCACATTTATCGTCACTTTGTCTTCAGGACAAAGTCTATGGTGACGAGAAATGTTTGCTTTCTCAGCTCATAGGTTTCAAGTTTAATTCATTAAGTTTCGTTCTGAGGTATTTTTTATGTTTAAATATATTATGTTGTAAAAACCAGTAAACAGTTTTTTCTTTCTATTTTCCCGTCAACTTTGGCGGGTTATACACTAGTTATTTTACTAGAATTCTTAAACTTTACTATGAAATAGAATAGAATTAAAAAAATCTCTTTCAGTAGAATTAAAAGTGTTTTATTCATTCATTATCAATGAAGACAGACTTCTATATAGTTCTCTTAGCAACTAGAATTGCTGAGTTGTGTACCGATTTTATGAAATTCCTTTCACTGTATAATTTAAATATATGAACGTTTTCATTGTCATATTTATGTAATAATCAACAGATCACTTTTACTGTTGTCTTAATTCCGGTTATTTACTGAATTAAAATCCGCGAGAAGCATTCATAATGTGTAATACTTCGAACAAATTTTATAAACGTTTTTACACACGAACGCTGAATAATTTTAAAACATAAACGCTTTTTAAACACAAAGAGAAATTTTCTATCGGAAAGTTGTTTTATGATTAATATTACGGTCATGCAATAACGTTTTTTAATCTTCTTGAAACACGTTATACATTATTTACTGTCTCTTACTCGTATATATGCTAAAAACATATAATGCTGACATATTGCAAAACGGTAATCAATAGGTTTTATTTCTAAATACTTTTTATTCGTATCTATATTTAATGTTTCGTTTATTTTTTTTTTACCTTAAATTAACATTGTAGAAATGAATTAAATAATTCGGTGACGAGTATAACACGTTTTTCCAATGAAAGTATATAAAAGAAAATATATTTTACTACTTCTTTTATGTATTAGTTGTTGTGTCAAGTTAATAAATGTTATTTCAGTGTCATAAAATGTACTTTCATTTACATGCAAAACATACTGTGTTGTTTTTTATTTTCTTTTTTTGAAAAAATTAGTGAGTCGTTTTTTCAACTATTTAATGAATATTTTTCTTCATTATATGGTATGAAAATTGATAAATAATAATAATTGTTATTTTTAATTCAAATATTAATGTAAAATTGAGGATAGTTGTATTCTATCAGACAAGTGCACTTTATGTATACATTGTACATGACTTTATATAGTTGCCAAAAAGATGGAATATTTTTTTCATTTTTACTTATTTTCATCATCTTTGTTACCAATAATAGTAAGTGATGGTGTTGATTAGCGTATTGTTCTTTCGTATGTGAAAACTAGATACTCCAATACTATCAGGTGTAATGTATTCCTTTTACCGTCGTGTTTATGTTTTAGCAAGTTGTAGAAAATTAAATCGTTAACCGTATTGTCTTACGCATTTCTTTTCCCATTATAAATTACTTTCATTTTAACCCTTTACACTCCGAACAATTTTTGATACTATCGACCAGCGACTCCGGCACTCTTGCAGTGAAACTTTTGGTTAAGGGAAGTTTTGTTTTGAAAGGAGAAAATTACAAGTGCTTATGAATTTATTTATTTTGTAAGTATACTTTGTTCTAATGTAAATAAAACTCGAATTTTACATTTTGTAATTCGCTATGGTATGGTATGTCCGGAAACAATCTTCCATGTACATTCTGAGATTATTTAGACAAGTATCGCAGTAATCATTCGTTTGACGTTTTTCACTCTTTTCCTTTCTCTTGAAACATAAAAAATATCCCTCTTCACCTTTTCTCATTATGCGAAGCTTTCCATTTAACCTAGTTTCAGAGGTGGAAGTTGAAGTCTTTGTTCTCTTCTGTGAAAATTTGTTATTTGCTGATCGATTAGTTTTTGATATTTCAAGTGTATCAGTAGAGTCTCGTTTTTGCTGTTTTACAGTTTTATGCAGAATGTATGACTTGTTAACAGATGTTTCCATTGCTCAAAAGAACAATTTCTACCACCATTTAATTGATTTTTTCAAAAAGCAATAATTGCACATGTACTCATAGTGGAGCCAACAGATTTTTGGAATATATGATAAATTTTCTGGTAATGGAGCCAACGGAGTGCAAAGGGTTAATAGTTATTATAGTTTTTCTTCTGTTCTAAATCTTTTTTCATCTATATTGATATTATATAATGAGTTAAATCTTTAATTTTTATTCAGTTTTTTATTTGTATTTTTGACTCTGAGAAAATAATAATCAAATTTACAGTTGTCAGTTACTTTTGAAATTAGATGTCCAATTCAAATATATTTTTAATACTATCAATGATTATGTGTTAATTATTATTCATGTCAAAATATATTAGCTCATTTGAAAAGTATGTAAAGCTTTTTGAAATTGTAATCGAGTTTTTTTTTTAAAAAAAAAAGAAAAACTAAAGACAGTTACATTATCATCATTTTGTTCAGTGATATTCAAAGTTAACTTGTAACTTTCTTCTTTGGAGAAACTGGCATGTTTTGAATCAGAAAAGTTCTTTAGATGCATTTCAACGTCATTTACATTTTTGAAGTTCTTCCTAGCAAGTAAATTTTATAATAACCCGAATAAATGTAAATCTTATGTAGGTAATTCGGATGAATATGAGAGATAAAGATAGAACATATCTATTAAACACATGCATATTTTGTCGGATGATCATTTATGTTGGAGGTCTTGCGCTATAGTGGTAAAATATTTTTTTCTTCTGCCAGCGTTGTGAGGCGTACAGTTTTTTTCCAGTTTTTCTGATTGACCCCAATATCTCTCTGTATTGAGTTTGAGTTGTTTTTAATATATGCTTCTTTACAATCACGCCAAATATAGAAAATTATCTTCTGATATTAAGTGTGATACCCATACATCATACTGACTGACCAATTCCATTTTCTTATAGTACTCATATACAACTGATTTTCGAATTTCTTATGTTTGATCAATATGTGATCGATGACTAATATGTCGTTGGGTTGTGCCTGTTTCTATACCGTTTCTTATAATGTAAATGTTTAAATAAAAGTCTTCTAAAACGTACGCCGTCTTCTACACTAAAATTTATATTCTGAATCTATTAAAACACTTTCTGTGGGTACTGAAATCAAGAGTATCTTTCGTCATAAATTCTTTTGTGGAAACAGCCGCATTGTCATCGCTCTCTTAAATTCATTTAACAAATATGACGTAAATGCTAAATTTTTTTATTCATTTTCAGAGAACGTGGAATACATTTCAGCTTCTTCACTTATTGTGTACTCGACGAATGACTCAGAAATATGTTATAAAACGATCAAATAGTTGAGGAACATGAACTTTAACGAGTTACTGAGAAAACACTTTGGTCTATTCAAATAACCTTTATATATATATATATATAATATTTTTAAGGTAATAATGTAGCCATTATTATTAAAACGGTTTTATTGAATTCCAAATAGAAATACTTATGATTTCCACCATTCCTCAAGCTATTTTTCTATTTGAATATAAAATTAGATTATCATTTTTTTATATCCTTATATATATATATATATATATATATATATATATATATATATATATATATATATATATATATTGTAATAATTGTAGTAAATAATTTTTCATTCTTATTATATTACATTCATTTGTATATGCCATTATTTTATAAATATTGGTTATATATTATTGTACCTTGGACTACATTTAAAGAAAATTATAGTTTTGAAAACATTTATATATTTTTTACAGTATTTACATTTTTCTGACATATTTATTTTTATTTGTTAGGAAAAAAGAACATAATCAATCAAAACTTTAATAAATAATATTTATATTTCAAAGTTGCTTGTATTCATTTTCATGTTTCATATGTTTATCTATCTTGTAAGAGCAAGTTTGTGAATGTAGTTTTCTTGATTGTTAATAGCAAAAATTTGTTGTGTTTGAACTATACTTTCTGTAATGTATGTTTGTCATGTGACAGTAAGTAACTGGTAGGTAGAGACGACTTTTACATGCATGTGATATTTAGGATATAGAAATATTCGAATAGCAGTAGATTGATTTTCGTTTATTTATAAATAAAAAAAAAAACATTTAGCTCAAATTCATGTTGGAAACAGATCATATTAGGTGTACAAAATAATTCGGTGCCTTCGGTGTAATGATCTTTTTCTAAAATTCACATCTTCCTAGTCTTGCGTTGTTCATGTAATTATATTATTTACACGATTGATTTTAATTATATATCTCTCTCTCTACACACACACATACATATATATATATATATATATATATATATATATATATATATATATATGTATGTATCAGGTATATAAAGAGTATGATAATAAAAAAACATCTTAGTGATATTTGATTAATATATTTATGCTTTTATGATTGACTAATAGTGTAAAATCTAAAATTGCTATGATAATTAAAATTTACTTAATTGTCAGTTTCATTTTCAGTATTGGTATTCTTTTATTCGCAATAATAATTTTTTATCATCTTTTTCAGTAAGATCATTAGTACGATATTTAAAAAAATAACACGTGCACGAACTTAATACCTTTTCAAGTTGACTATTTTCTTTCAATTTATTTCCAATTTCGGCTCAAATGAAATTTGTGGATTAATAATGTATCGCGTACGGTTATTATTTTGTATAAAAAAAATATTTTCTAGTCGATAAAATATTATCTTAATTCCGTTGTGTTTGTGCGTAGATGTGTTACTGAAGCCTGTATACATTTTTAAATATTTTTTATACTGAAATAATTCATTACAAAACAAATTTTCATTAAAAGTATGAAATATAAATTCACTACTATTAATATCTACATAAAATGTAAAAATATTTTTATTCTTTTCTGTTATGACCGATAACACCGATAAGTTTATATGATTAATCCATAAGGTTCCTTCCTCTAGTTACTCGTTGGTTCCTAATTTCCGTCGAAATATTCCAAAACGTATTGTAATTTGAAGATATTTTTAATATTTTGAATTGATTAGATATCTCCGATAGATTTCGTGTACTTTTTTGTAACTGACGAATGGATTAAGTACGGTATTCTAAAAATACTGAGTAATTCAAATGTGAAAAAATGTTTAAGATCATGTAAGTTTGTATGTAAATCACACACAAAAAAACTGACTGTTTTGAGTGGATTTTATTGTTTATATATATATATATATATATATATATATATATATATATATATATATATATATATATATATATAGTTATATGAACAATTGTATATACAATGGTATATACAGTTTTGTGACTATAATATATGAAATATATTATTGATTTTGTTATTTAGTTACGTAGAAGTAGACAGAAAAGAATTTTCAACAAAAATATTTTAGTTTTAAATTAGATATCTTCGCTTTGCAGAACGTTGTGAAGTTGTGCAAAAGGTGTATTGATTTTTGAATGTTGTCTACCGACGTAGAAAAGATTACATGATCGTAAGCGTATAAAAGGGTCTTCAATGAGAGGTCATTTACTTCGTTCAAATTTTCTTGTCATTCTCTTATACCAGTTTTCAGGTAAAGGTTAAAAAGCGTGATAGACGACACCAGTGTCAAACACATTGATTAATTGATTTAACTGTACGGCATCTTTGTACTTCGTTGTCAATTAAATATTTTTATTTCTGTATGTACACTTTACATAATTATAATAATATAAAACCTCTTCCTAGTATCAAAATTGTGACATATTTGCATCCTGTATTATAAAGTTGTACAATTTATATATACATGAAATGAAGATTGTCGATGTCAAAGAGAAAACTGCTTATGTTAATTTTATAAAAATAACCTTCTCTTAACTAGACTTTATGTTAAAATTGTATTTATTTATTAGTTTAATTAACTGATAGAAAAGTGTATGCTATAAGAGTAATATTTCATTTGTATGATTTAACTGGATCATTAATACACCAACTTAAAATTAATATTAAATATAATAACGTAAATCCATTTTACAATAAATATTAGGTTGGTACAAAAGTAATTGCGGTTTTTATGTATCGAGTATAAAGACGCATATATCAGTTAAAAATTATATTTATTAATCAAAATAAAGATCAGTGACCTGCATGCATTTCTCCCAGCAGGAGACAAGTTACTTTGTCACTAGAAGATAGAATTCTGAAGTCCTGGATTTAACGAATTTATCGAAAGCACTTTGAGCTGATGTTTAATCTTTGAAAACCTCTTGTAGGAAATTACTCAAATGTTTAAAAAAATGATAATCTGTCGAAGACAGGTTCGGAGAATAAGGTGGGTGAGACAAGGTTTCATAACCCAGTTCATTTAATTTTTTTATAGTCATTTGTGAGAAGTGTGGTCAGGCGCTGTCATGAAGAAGAATTGATCCTCTTCGATTGACTTATGCTGGGTGTAAACGATGCAACTTCTCATGCATTTTTTCAATTTTCTGACAATATTTTTCTGCCGTTATTGTTTCACCAAGATTTAAGTTGTAATGAATAATGCCACTTGCCGACCACCAAACAGTGACCATAATCTTTTTTTCATGAAGCTTCGGTTTAGGAAACTGTTTTGATGCTTCTCGGTCTAGCCACTGCGATGAACGTTTCCAATTTTTGTAGAGAATCCACTTTTCATCACATGTGACAATGCGATCAAGAAAAGGATCATTTTTGTTACGCAAAAGAAGCGCAGAGCAGACTTCGTATCGCTGAATTCTTAATGTTCATTTAGTTCATACGGCACCCATTTATCCAGCTTTTTTGTTTTTCCAATTAGGCTCAAATATCGAACAACTGTTGAATGATCAACATTGAGTTCCTCTTCCACCTCTCGAATTGTTTTACACGGATCCACTTCAATAATGGTTATTAAATCATTATTATCTATAGCTGAAGGATGTCCACGACTCTTCTTATCATCAAGGCTTTCGTTTCAATTGTGAAATTGTTGGAATCAATTTTGAGCTGTACGGTCACTAATTGACTCTTCACCAAAAACAAATTTAATATTTCGAACAGTTTATGTTGCTTTACGTTCCAATTTAAACCCATACAATAAAATTGAGTGAATTTACTTTTTTCCGTAACTAATTTAAGAGGATATATCCAACTATACTCAAGAATGAGAACGATAGACATAAGCTAAAATCAGTAGTACTAATTTCATTGTTTACAATGATGTATCACATGACTGTAACAAAAGATAACGGTAACTAGAAAAATCAGCATCAAACTTAAAATGATGAAAACCGCAATTATTTTTGCACCAACCTAATAATAACGTAAATCCATTTCACAATAAATACATTGTACATTTTAGTCAGTTATGTAATTTCTCGATTATATGTAGACTACGTGTATTTCCAATATTTTCTAGGCTTACGTCTGTGTAAATATTTTGATTATTAAAATAATTGAAACTTATAATATTCTTGAATTCTGTAAGATTTTTTTTTAAAAAAAACTTTTCTTATTGCTGCTATTATTCATTGTACAGTTAAAAATTATCTGTTTATTATTACCTTGATGTTTTACATTTACCGTGACTGATGAAGAAACTGAAAATATATTTAATAAATTTTCAATCATACAGTAAGTATAACTTTAAATGAAGAATTTATGTAAATATTTCTTTAAAGTACATTGTTTTAAAATTCATTCATTATTGATTGTATGCTTGTGGTTATTCAATAAGTTTTTCAAATTCTTAGAATATTAAATATGAAGTCTTTTTAAGAACATTTTTTTTATATTTTTTCTCCGTACAATATGTTCTGAAATTGTATAAATTTAAGTCGAATTAAAATAAAATAAAATTATATTTTATGAAGAAAACGTCAGCATAAATTTAAATTCGAAAATCAATCATATCAATTCGTATTGTCAGTTGCGAACTGAATGCTGACTGGACTGTTTGTAATGAAATAAAATTGTAGATTTTACCAATTCGATATCACTGAACAGCAAGCTCTACTAAAAAAAAAATGAAAATACTAGTAAGACAAAAAATACTTCATATAAATATATTTTATTATAATTTCGTACTTTAATAAGGATGTAGTTTATCATTCTTTTATTATGATTATAAAAAGGAATTTATATTTTATAAAAATAAATGGAAACTCCGAGTACTAAAATGTTTCAGATGCAGTACATAAATAAAATATAGTGTTAAGTACATAATAAAATATATTACATTTATGTCAAAATTGTGTAGTGGATAATATACTCATTTATTTTTAAGTAGTTAGTATATTATCAGAAATTATATTTTTTATTCGTTCATCATTTATATTTAAAATTAGATTTTAATAATTTTAATGCTTTTTATCTATTTTAATTCTGAGTATAAATAGCATAGTACAGATTTATTAAATATTATTTTCGGTAGCTAATGGAATATATGATCTCTTCATTAGTAGCTATTCTTTTATATTCTTCCGGTATATATTCTTTTTAACAAATGAGTTTTTATTTTCATAACACTTATTGCGTGAAAAGTAAAAATTTATTTGAAAAAGTGAATTTATCCAATGTGCTAAAAATATAACTGTGACAAAATGCTTTTCTGGTTAGCACAATTAAACATGTATTGTTAAATTAAAAATAAGAGTTGTTTATGTATCTTGTTCCATTGAGGATGATGACATCGCTGCACATGAGCTGCTATCAAAATAATCTGTTAATAGTTATTAAACATTTTGACATTTTTCTGTGATATGTGGAAAGCGAAAATTTATTTGTGAAAATGAATTTACCCACATTATTCAAAAGCTATAATTATAATAGTGCATTATTTCCCCATTTTCTTAAGTAATAGTTGAATCGTTCTTATTACAGTTGTAAATTTCTACGGAGCACATTTATACTTTTGTATATCAAACCGCAGACATGTAAAATAATTAAAATTGAACCCTCTTAGTACCTGAGTACCTTAGAGCCGCTACATCAGCACTCCATTCTTTCCTGAGAAATACCTTGAGCCGATCTATCAGCTTTTTATTTTCAACACAATTTTAACCCATGTAATGATGCTTTATTTTTATAAAATTAATTTTTATAGTAGAAAAATATTTCCACTGAACAGGAATATAAATGTTTCATCAAGTTTCGTCTCTGATAAGCCCAAATATCCGAAGTTAACGACACTGATTTTCACATGTTGACTTGTGTTTCAGTGCACTCGTTATAAGCTTTTGACTCGTTATAATTTTTCTATTTATATCATTTTATTAAAAAGTGCATATACATTTTATATTCCATTGAATACAACTGTTCTCATTTCCTCAAAAATATGAAAAATGTTTTTTTTTAACCATTAATTACAACCTTTCAATTTATGTAAAATATTCTTTTTCTTTATCTTATGTGAAACTACATGTATTTTATAGTAGAATACAAAAAAGTGTGAAGTTATCTTTATTTTTAAGAAAAATATGTTAACTTCTACAAATATTAGAATATCTTGAAATTATCTGCAGAATAATTGTGTAGTTAATGAACGCACGGTATTTTCTTAAAATAAATACCGTTTCTTCGAATATAAAAGTTTAAAACGTCGAATATTATTTCACGATTTTGTTTACATCTCGATTCATATTTTCCGTAAGAATTTTGATAAAAAATACTCATTTATTTAACGTCATCAATAAAATGAAGAATGTTACAAATTACATTTTTTCTTGATGCTTAATTTGAAACTCTTTTTGTGTCTTCCTGTTTATTTTTATTTTCGATAAGGTCTTTTGCTAATAATTAAAATTTAATTTTTAGTAATTGATCAATGCTTTTGTCGGTTTTTACATTTAACAAAATAAAATTTTGTTAATTATATAAGTAAATAAAACTAATCACGGTTTTATTTCTTCTTTGATGGCTATATATCATTTTTTAAACTAATGTAAACTGCAGATTGTATAGTTAATCAAGAGTAGATCGTATTAAAAAATGTACCATTGTACATACATTTATATATATATATATATATATATATATATATATATATATATATATATATATATATATATATATATATATATATATATATATATATATATATGTAAATTATAAAATATGCTTCTATATTTTAACTATAATATTAACTCTGTTTAAGATATAATCCATTTTTCTTGTACTGTTTTACATACATTACTCTAGTATTTCTTAATATAAACTATTATAAAGAATATTGCTAAATGTAATAGTAATTTCAGTCAATTTTAATTAAAATTAATCAAATACATATTTCATTATTTAGATTAAAGATCATTTAATCTTTTAAGTGTTGTAAATTTTTTCGAAAGTAATTTCAGGAAAACAAACATTTTAAAATATACAAGCATTTTATTTAACAAGTGTGTATTGCGAATGTATTAAATAAAATATTTTATAATAGGTGGAAATTAATTTATTGTTCAGAATTTTTTTTTCACTTAAAGTACTATAAAAATATGAAACTGAACACTTACAAACTTATATTTTTAACGGCGTTTTTACGGTTATTTTTAACGTCACATAGTAATTATTTTCTCCTATGTAGAACAATAAAAACTGTTTAATAATAAACACATTACCATATAATTTTAATAGAAAAGCTTTTTATCAAATGTTTTATATTATTCTTATTATAATTAATTCAAACGTGAATAATAAAACGAGTTAGGCGTAGAAAATCTAATCCTGATATTGTAAATAACTGGTATAATGTTATACATAGAAATTAGACGCTTGGCATGTTTCATATCCGTCACATTCTTTTAGCAGCACAGTGATAAGTATATGCATTTTTTTTTAAATTTAACTGATAGGATACAGATTGAATTAAATAAAACAGTGTAAGACCGACATTCCATTATATTTTAAATAAATATTTGTGAGCAATAAAAAATCACTTCAATTAATTCATAAATGATGTTCCAGTTTCAATTTTCACCTTATAAAAATGAATCATATATTCTACTAATATATTAATATTTATAGAAAGTGTTCGTAATTAATTATCATTTCGAACTTCAATGATTATAGGAATCTCAATAATCTGAAATTGTGACTCATATGAACGTTCGGTAAATGAGTAAGTCGTATGGGATTGACTTGAAAGGAGAATGTTATAAAATAACGTACATAAAAAGTAAAACAAAATTTAAAAAAATAATTATTTATTGTATTATACTATGTATGACATTCTTGTTTTATATTAAAACCAGGAGTCGTATAGTATTCTGCTATAACTAGTTTCAGCTCTTTACTCATCTTCAGGCGACTTGGTGTGCAATCCAGGATATAGCAAGAGCTATTTGAAATGGTTCAAAAGCAGGCACTAGTTGTACAGAGTAAATAAACAGAACCAAGATAACTGATAAAGCCAAGAATATTTAATATTAATGAAAAATTAATTTTAATTATAGTACTATTTTATTATTTAAATAGAGAAAGGTATTAAGATAGTTTTTTTTTAATTTATTAATGTTTTTAAAAATCATGAAAATATAACCTTATTTGGTAAATGATATTTTCTTCCATACTTATTTAATTTGTTAAATGTGTCATAGAATTTCTTATGCAAGTTCCAAATTAGCATAATACCATCACTTGAACTTTATCTTGTTTTTCATATTTGTAAAGTGGAAGTGGGTACTTATGGATTATACTTTATACTTCTATAAGGTATAATCCAGTAGGAAAGTAAGTTGCTAATGTATAAAAGTACCTATCTAAAATGAGTAATAATTTATTTGTACACCTAACAGATTCAATCATCATACATATGTTACATAGTTTATCATATTATCAAGATTTAAAAGTGTGATCAAAATGATTTCTTGAAAATCTTTTTTTTTCTACAATTTGTGCAAATAATAGAAAAATGTACCAGTTTTGATTCAATTTTACTTCAATTAAGTATTTTATTTATTACTGAATATATAAGTATTGTTAATAAATTAGTACGCCACTTAAATTTTCTCTCAGTGTAAATAATTGAATTTCAAAACCCTTAAAAAGTGTTCACAATAAAAATACGAAAACTATTAGTGTTGTACACGTTTATATTTTTTTAACACAAATTAAGTACGATTATATTATTAATAAAAAAAATCTGTTAATGTACACACATAAATACACACATTCCATTTGTTAGAATCGCAATTTTGATATTTGTGAAACTAATGTACGAATGTGTGTATACTGTCTGTAAATTAATAACTTTTAAATAATTTGTGATAATTTTTTAATAAAATATCGTTCTTATCGTCATTAACTTTGTAAATATTGTTATCTAATACAAACATTGATATCGCAAGTTTGTTATGTGATGTCATAATTACAAATTGGGTGTGCGTCAATTCTTGATAGTATTGTAAATAACTTGTTAATTTTTTTATAGTATATATTTCTGTACATGCAGTCATATATTTGAGTTATACAAATGTGTACATACACGGTATGTATGTGTATATTATATATATATATGTATATATATATATATATATATATATATATATATATATATATATATATATTTATTTATTTATGCACATGAATTACGTATATTATGTATGTGTGCATGATTTCCGGTTATTGAAGGTTTTCTCTTGTATGAAATATTATATAGTTGAATAAATAATAAATGTTTTTTAAATAAATCTTTGTTTATTTACGAAATGCAGTGAGTATTTGTAATATTTGACGCATTTGTTTCAAGAATAATTGGAGGGTTTAAAACGTAAATGAACTAAGTTCATGGCATCATAATTTGTGCAAAAGAGGCCTGTATTGTGCTGTAATTATTTATAGAAACTTTTATAATCATGCTCAGTAATACTTTTCATTTAGATTTTAACTCAAGTAGAGTTGTTGGAATACATTTAATCAGTAAATGAAAATTGTACATATGGTTCAGTTGTGCTCAAAAACCGTTGAATATTTGATTTATTATTAACGTTGTAAAGATTTTAAAAAAACGTGTTTGTGTAGAAATCGAATGCTTTTTATGCAATAAGTAGTCATATATATATATATATATATATATATATATATATATATATATATATATATATATATATATATATATATATAAAGAAATATTTTTTTACAATGTAACATTACCAGTAGAATATTACATAAGACTACACAGTTTCTACACTGTGTTTCTTCACAATTATAAATTTAATTTACTACTAAAATGTTTAATGAAATAAAAATGTAACGTGTACGATTCTTCGAACCTTAAATTGTTTGATAAAAATTCGCAAACAAAGAAGATTCGCGTAATTTAAGAGCTTACGGGATTTTCTTTAATAATTATAAATAAACAATTCATCTTTTACTTGAACAGTAAGCCTGTGAGAACACCAAGTCCATATATTACAGATAAAGACTTTGAAATATTGAGGAGATGTATAAGAACAAATGGTTCATAACTTTTTTTCCCCCTCTTTTACTGAACAATAACAAGATACAGTAATTTTTATTCAGTGTACGGTAAGAAAATTGCTTTATTAGACATGCAGACTCGGATTCAACATTAAGATTCATTATTTGTTTTAACTTGATGATGAGTGGAAAGTCTTTTTCAAATCTCAGTTATCTGATATTAACCACGTTGAAATCATGCACTCTGATAGTTTGTTTTTGGCTGTCACCGATTCTTTTAGGACAAATAGACAAGACGTCAATCATTTTCAGCAACATTGAACTTCAAATGGAGTTTCCCTCAACTAATTTGTAATATTTATAAAAATTCTCTTTACACCTCAGATACATTTTAGTAATATGCAGAATTGAACGTAATCATTTCTTGTCCGATTTCTTTTCACTCGATATAAATACACAAGTTCTCAAAGATGAGTGTTTTTCTGCAGAGAATAGTTTAAAATAATCAAGTACGGAATCATGCTGTAAACGTAGTTCACTTTGTCATTAAAAAACATTTATTAATTTCACTGAATGCTCCTGATAAAATCCTGCAATTTACGTGTTAATAAACAAAATATGGACTTAAATTGCTACGAAAAACATTGCGAGTAGTGTTATGAAAGGAATTCGATTTCATATTAAACATATAATATGTTATTGATATCAAAAATAGATTTGATCAACGTGTACTCTGAACTCCTTTCTAATTAATGTACATATTTATAAGTTAAAAATAAGTAGTAATTTATGGTGGAAATAAATCGAAAAAGTCTAAAATTCTATTTAAATTCATTGGTATTAAATGTGTCCCAAATTATCAATATTTAGTAAGTTCATGGAAATAAGTACACTAATCAAAATTTTGTTAATGTGTAGAATGAAATGAATGCTGAAGCATGTAAAAATTAAATATAAATGCTATAACAACGCTGGGAAAACTGTGGTTCGCGAGCCGCATGCGGCTTCCAAAGCTACTCAGTGCGGCCCCTGAGACAATATTGGGTTTCATTGTTATTTTTTCTAAACTTTTATATTCATAATCTATAGTAGTATAGTATGTACCAATATTAGAATATTATATATATATATATATATATATAAACGGATAATTCACATTGTCTTTTCAAACATCCGTGTGCATTATGTGCTCAAACTGCTGTTTAAGATTGCTCTACGGTTATGGACACCCTTTAAAAAAGATATGAAACTATGAAACTAAACAGTTTTGTTAATTAAGACTTGCTGAATGCAATAAAAACAAATTCGGGACGGATGTGGGTGAGGCTCTTGAACATTCAAAAATGTATTAAGTGTTATATATGGTTCTTACTATCGAAGACGTTGCCCACCCCTGTGATATAACGTTCATTTTATATGTGTTTCTGTAAAAAAATGCTTGTGAACTTATTAACATTATTTAATAATGTATTTTTATTTAACCCTTTGCACTTCAACGGTGAGTCTCACTCACCATCTTATTCTTTACATAAACTCCAACCGTGAGTCTCACTCACCATCCCATTTTTTTAGATGAATTCGAACGGTGCTTCAAATAAAAAAGTGATCTTCAATGCGAGTATATGTGATTTTTTTATTTTTTCTTTAAAAATATTGCGGAGGTGCTGGTTTCTCATTGGAAAAAAGCTTGCAGTGCAAAGGGTTAAATTGATTGGTATTTTTATAATTTAAGAGAGTATAACGTTTATTCTTTATTTTAATTCAGAAACATACAGTTATAATTTGAAAAATGCCTGCATCAGTTTATACTCTTTATTTTCAACTTAATCTTACTGGAAACATATCGAATATAATTACTATAGTAATAAAAAAAAAACATATATTCTCATGGCATATATTTCATAAACTTTATTTATCTATTACATTTTATGAAAACATTGCCATCTAAATTTTATACGATTATATCGTTTTGTTCAGATATAGAAAATTATGTGTACTCATTCCTGGCGATCTCCTTTGAATCATATTTTTTGTGACTCGAGAGACTTTCTTATTGTAACCAGTATTGACGCATACGCTTCCATCGGGCATTGTGTCCTTTTGATTACTTTCAACAAATTATTAACTTGCCTGTAATTTCTCAATATTCATGTTGGTTTAATATTGTAAATAATACTTCAAAATACACACGAAATATTTCCTTTTGTGTGAAAATTGCGTGACCAGTTTAATAATTTAAATTTATTATCGATTAGAACTTTTTAATACTTTTTGACATACGCCAGCGAGTTGTATTTCGGATGAATTTCGAATACCATCGTCTTTTTATTAAAACAAAGTATCTACTTACGTCTTTCTATATTGATAATATCTTTTACTTGTTCTTTACTAAATGTACTAAATACGTGGAACATGGATATTTCCATTTACAATTAACCAGATATTTCGCTCGACATTTTCGTATATTTCTTCTTTCGTATACATTTTTTTACACTGTTTATTCCAATGCCACATGTACTTTATGTAAATATATTTTTTATTATTTGCTTATATAATGTTATAATCGATATTGTAACAAATTTCGTTCCATGGAAATTTTTCTGTTCAATATTAGTAATTGTTTTTCATTATCCATTGACTATTTTTTTTATTTTGTAATGACTGTCTTTGTTCTTTTACTCTCACTTTGATAAAACTGTATATATATATATATATATATATATATATATATATATATATATATTATATATACATATTATATATATATATATTATATATATATATATATATATATACATATATATATATATATATATATATATATATATATATTAGGAGGTTGCATTGAAAGACGCTGTTTTTGGGGTTTTTTATTTCAATAACAAAATGTGTGAATACATTAAAGTATTTACCCTTTTAATCTATGACTTTTTCCCACTTTTCTGTCAGAAATTGAATTCCGCCACGAAAGAATGGTCTGTATTTTGAGTCAATCCATTCAGCAACCCAATTTTCGACTTCTTCGTAGTTATGGAAATGTGTATTTTCCAAAGCGTGTTGCATCGATCGGAAAAGATTGTAATAGCTTGGATCCAGGTCCGCACAATACGCTAGGTGCGAGAGAACCATCCATCGAGCTCCATCAGTGTTTGTTTCACATGGGGCCGAACGTGGTCATGGAAAAGAATCACTTTTCGCCGATTTGATGTAACTGATAATGTTGTCGATAATATTCGGCGGTGATTGTTTCGTTCCAGTTTTTTTATACATGTAGTTGTTTTGTCGTTCCTGAGGATTAGTTCCCTTGTTTCGTTTCGTTTCAACAGCTCATAATATACGACACCCTCCATATTTCACCAAATAGAGAGAGCGTTGCTTTGTGACCGTGGATGTTTAACTTTGGTGTCGACATTGATGGTTGGCTAGGATCAGCCCATGATTTATTGCGTTTCAGGTTATCGAAATAGATCCATTTTCCATCGCCGGTCACGATACACCACCAAGAAACTTTTCTTTTTGATGGCTTGCAAGCAAAGAAATCGAGATGTTTAAACAATTAGCAATGACATTTTCGGTCAATGTATGTGGCAGCCATATCCCTTCTGTTTAGATCTTTCCCATGGCTTGTAAATGTCGTGAAATAGTTGATTTATCGTCTTCGAACCGTTGAGCCAATTCTTGAAATGTTTGAACAGGGTTTTCTTGTACTAGAGCTTTCAGTTGTTCATCTTCGAACTTTTTCGATTGACTTGACCGTTTTTTTGTTAGGAACGTCACAACCATCACTTTTGAATTGTCCAAACCAATCTCTACATACTCTCTTCGATGTAGCAGATTTACTATAAGTTTTCTCAAGCAATCGATGGGCTTCAGCTGCACTTTTTTCAAATCAAAGTAGTGTAGAAATATACATCATAAAAACAGCTTATCGCGTTTCATTGTCATTCGGTTATAGAAAAGCACTTGTGTAACCAAAGGATGGCGTTTGATGACAGAAATTTAGTAGGAAAAGTCCATACTTCAAAATGACATAAGAGACATTTGTTACTGGCCATAGTATACGCACCTACAGCCATCAACACGTGAGCAGCGGCTTTCAATGCAACCTCCTATTATAATTAAACCTAATTATTAAATTTTATGTAATGTAGATTTAAAGAAAATTTGTCTAAATATTTTTGTGTAAATATTTGTGTATTTTTTATATCTTTTTCTAAAATAATGATATATTTTTGATCATCTGTCTCTTTTTTTAATCAATTATTCTATTGTAACTGTTTTTCTAAATAATTCTACTAACTAATTGTAAATTTCATGTAATTTGTAAAATTTATTAACCAAGTTAGATGGATTCATATTTTTGGGGTGAATTAAACATTAATATAATTTTGTAAAATTTAGGCTGTATGTATGTATATACATATATATATATTATATTTTATATGGCTGCATTATCATTTTTCATTGTACTTGTAGTTGTATTTTTTTTAAATTCAGAATTTACAAAGTATAAATAAGTACAAATAGGATGCGACTTTTTTCTTTAATATGCTTTTCTAAAGAAGTAATTCGAAGACAATAATTTTCCTAACATTTGACTTTCTATGCATTGAAAATTACTAGAAATTCAGTAGAAATTACAAAAATCTGCACACTTCGTCTACTTCTATAAACGAAATGAATTCATAAATGAAAGTAATCATTTCTTCATATTACGTACATACTATACTCGTGCATCTTTGATTTATTTCAAGTTTGCATACATCGCACTATTTATGTTACTAAATAATTCTTAAACATTTACTACTGTTATATAAGTGTACAGTCAGAAGAAGTTTTTAAATAAAAAAATATGTATTTGGCAATTGAATGCAACTGTATATGTTACGTTACTCTATTTCTAAACTTCGTTCGAATGAATTATTCTTGGATACTTGAATATTGAACATTTCCATTCCAATTATTCATTTACGATTAACAAAAGTCGGCTACGTGAAAATCATTGATTTATGTGTAATTTCGATAAGTATTTCTGTTTGTGAATGTTTTTATAGGTTTAGTATATGCGCACACGCATATCTCTTTCTCACTGTATATATATATATATATATATATATATATATATATATATATATATATATATACAGTTAAATTTAAATTATTTTTTTATTGAATTAATTGCTTATGCGAATTTTTCTCTTCTTTATAACTGTTTTGTTCTGTGTTATAAGTATTATGTTTTTTCTTCTGTGTGGAATAAGACTTTTCAAATATAACTTGTTTTATCTGCTAATAAAATTCTTAAAAAATATCCAATTTTTATTAATGAAGTAGAAATGATAATATTAACATATATATATATATATATATATATATATATATATATATATATATATATACACACACACACATGTATGTATACTTTTTCTATATAATAAACATCCACATTTTTCGTCACTTTGCCTGCAGGACAAAGTCGATACTGACGAGAATGTTTATCAATGGTGACGAAAATGCTTACTTTGTCAGCATTCAAGTTTCAAGTTTAATTCATTAAGTTTCATTCTTAGGTATTCTTTATGTTTAAATGTATTATGTTGTAAAAACCAGTAAACAGTTTTTCTTTCTATTTTCCTGTCTATTTTGACGGATTATGTACTAATATGTATGTATGTATATATATATATATATATATATATATATATATATATATATATATATATAAATAATAAACATGAATATATTAAATTTAAATTTTATTTTTATATACACATTGTTCTATTAAAGAAGTGATGGAAACTTTCGCGATTTTTGTTTTTAATTTTTTGTATTTGTTTGTTGACTAGTAAAAAAGTTGAATTAAGGTTATATTTATTATTATTTTATTTATAATAGTGTATATTATTATATTCCTTTGAAATACTGCGAAAATTTTTGTTTTATCACCCTTATACATATATACAGACCAGATCTATTGTTAAAGTTTCAGAATATCGCTAAACTAATGTGGAAAACTTCATAAACAAAGAGTTTAGTTTATATCTTAATATTTGATTTCTTAAATCATGGATTGCGATATCCTGGTCATAGCAAGCGCGAAGAGGAGTCATTATTCGATTTGGTTGAATTTAAAAAGCAATGAACACCAAATTATTGATATAAAAATTATTCGTACCCTTTCTTACACTGTGTTAAAAATAAAATCAATACTTCATACAATACATGTGTGTGCAAAATCAGCACAAAGAATTAATTGAAAGGCTATAAAAAGTACTGATACTGATCTCAACATCTTGTCTGTGCAAGCTAAGATTTTATGAAGTTGCCGTTATAAAAATTAAATACCAGCCAAAAAATGAATATGGAATGGGAAACGAGAGTGGATATTTCTTATATTTCGATAATTGTATTAGCATCCATCATATTAACGTAAACACTCCATTTTCCAACTTCTATTCTTTTTCTGTTTCCAATAAATACTTTGTCGTCCGTACTAATCGAAATATTTATTGTACATTTTCTTACCTCAGTAACTTTATTCATGAAAAAAGAGGTGGAGGGTGGTTTTCAAAAGTAATGTAAAATTTAAGGTATTGCGATATCACAAAGATTAAGAACTATAGTTGTAAATTCTATACGATGGGCTGTTAAAACAGTATTTGAAAAAACTCCAAGAAATTCAGTAACTAAAAATAAAGGGTATGAGATGAATGTATCAAAGAGTTTTCACTCTTAAAACAGTGTCAAAAAATGAGATGAACGAAAAAAAACAGTTGATCACGCGCACGAAAATCATCTTAAAATTTTGTCTAGAAACTAGAATGTTTTTACAGTGAGAGAATACTCTAATAATGTTTTCTTCGGTTGTTCACCATAGTCTCACTAAAATTGTATCTAAAAGGCATTTAGAATTTATTTTTCTCTTTGAAGATATTCTAATAAATGCATGAAGAACTAAAATACGTATAAAACATTATATATATATATATATATATATATATATATATATATATATATATATATATATATATATATAATTCATACGTAAAACAACAAATTCATAATATCATATAACTTTCTATTGAAAATAGCATATAAACAATTCCCTTCGAAATATAAGATGTGTGAACCTAGATGCCCTCCCACCCTGCTACTGTTGGTAATTCGTATAGTCTATATACCGGAGAGATTTTATTGATCTGTACTGAAAACTCGACTGGTGAATGACCTCTTAAATGACCCAACTTTCATTCTAGTGTAAGTACTACTTAAATTTGAGATATGAGAAACTCATCCTTGCGAAGAATGAACGTTTGAGTACATTAAAGACCTAGATTTCCGGTTATAAAAAAATTGATTTGTGTCTTAGTCTAGGTCCTAGTTCCTACTTCCGCATAAATATATTGTCATGTGCATATATAAATATAATTTACATGTATGTGTGTATATATATATATAAGTATTTATGTGAGAAATGTATACAAATAAACGAATACATGTATGCATATATAAGGATATTTTTATGAAAATTCTTCTGAATAAAATTTTATTCAGAAACTTATAAAAATAAATATTTTTTTCCATTAATTCCATAAACTTATGTGTGTGTGTATGTATATATATATATATATATATATATATATGTATATATATATATATGTATATATATATATATATGTATATATATATATATATATATGTATATATATATATATATATATGTATATATATATATAACATATATGTATATATATATATATATATTTATATATATATATATATATATATGTATATATATATATATATATATAAGGTGTAAATTTATGTGCTAACTATTTTTCTACATATATGTCCAACAGAAGATTGATAACTTATTAATTAATTATTTCAGTAAATTAAACCACATCCGCCCACACTGCTGATAAGAAATTTTGATACAAGTTTATGCTAATTTTAGTTCCTCATTGTATGCATAATGTTTTTTTATTTGATAATCATTTCCAGGAGATTTGGTTTTAAACGTTTTCAAAAGAGAAATATTCGAGGTTATAAAAAATACTTAAATTTATTTAAAGCAGCTTTGAAATTAATTACTCGAGTCTCCATTTGTTTTATGTCATTATTGTTATTACTAGGGGGCTCCTCTCGCTGCTCGCTGCGCTTGCCAATCTTAATCTTAATTTCTATCGGAATTTTGGAAATTTGATGTTAATTATTTTTCAGTAACGTTTCATTTTATTGAATAATATACTACCGTCTATGTATTATATTTTTTATTATTCTTTTTTGTAACCGTTATTTTCCAATGACCAGTTCATATTATAAATTTAGTTATAGTGTATATATATATATATATATATATATATATATATATATATATATATTGATTATTATATGAAGATGAATTTTTAAACATGTTTCACTTTATTTTTTGATTGATTTTAACTAACAAATAAAAATGTACTTGTAAACAACACAAATTTAAACAGAATATTCATTTGGATTCTTTCTCTCATATATATATATATATATTGAAAGACGAAGTTAGGGAGGGAGAAAGAGAAGGGAGAGAGTTTAGATTTGTTAACCTGCAGTTTATATATATATATATATATATATATATATAAATTGGAATAATAAATTCATTTTACAGTATAAACAAGAAGGAATAAAAAAGAAACACCAATCAATAAATATGCATATATATATATATATATATATATATATATATATATATATATATATATATATATATATATGTTAGTTATAGATTGCGAAACAATACAGTTGAAAATTTCTGTTGTAAAATCATTTGTTCACAAGATTTGTAAAAAGAACATATTTTGTATGTTGTGGATTAAATAAACGAAAAAGTGAATTATTACCTCAGAGATATGAAATATATTCGTATTCGTGTAGGTTGCGCAAAAATATTCATGAATACAATTTTAAGATGCTTTTGTTCACAAGGGATTATTTCAAAACGTTTTATAATATGTTTGGTCTTATAGGATTCCAAATACCCCATTTTCAAAATGAATAGTATTTCAATCTTAATGATATTCGATATCTCAACTTGTATTTAGTTTCACCCTGAAGTTATATATATATATATATATATATATATATATATTTATATATATATATATATATATATATATGTATGTATGTATAGTTAAGATGAGATGCTCCTCTTTATCACGATTATTCCATTTTAACAATACGATAAAAATATATTTAAAAATTCTTGACATCAGCTTTTCACTTTTCATTGAATGCTCTGTTGCTCAAACTAAAGCACGTAGGCCGTTGGTGCTTTTTAATTAAACATACCATATACAAGCTATAATACCAAAACGAAATTGAGACGTTGAATGCTGCAGGCAATAGCTCAAAGATTCCATCTTGTACTTCGACAGTACGCTTTCTTTAATAGATATTTGCAGTGCAGAGTATGTTTTACATACATATATGTTTATTTATTTATTTATATATATATATATATATATATGAATTTGCATATATGTAAGTACATAGTTTATTTAAATAATGAAGGAACCATGTTATTATAAAAGTATTGCCGGATTTAATTATCAAACTATTTAGCATATATTTTAACAACTACGAGTTTTTACAACGAAAATCTGAATTATGCATGTAGGATAGTTTATAAGATACAAGTTGAGCTTACAGTTATGCGTGGTCTTTATTATTTTGTGGAAAATTTATTTAATAATATGCATATTAAATTTTTTATTTTAGAATTTATTTCTGTTTACCATATGTTAAGTTTTGTAAAGCTGTAATTAGTAAATAAAAATGTATAGAGTTCTAAAAAAAATCTTTTTATTGGTAGTTTTAAAGTTCATTTATTAAGTAAAGGTTGATTCGATATATATATATATATATATATATATATATATATATATATATATATATATATATATATATATATACACCTATTTTGCTTTAAGTATTCTGCCAAAATAATATAAAATAAAAAGTGTGCTATTACTGTGAAAATGTTGAGATCCATTGTTTGAAATTTTTTAAATTACTCTTAATCTATAAATAAATAAGCTTGATTACTATAAAAAAAATTGCGTTTTTGAATTTTTCGTTTTTTTTTAATAAATTTTAAATGGTATATCTTATATGTAGTGTTAATTAATAAAGATAATGAAAACGTATTGTACCAACCCAATGATTATTTGATTGTATTCATTCTATTCTTTCTCTTGAAATTTGAAATTGTCTAATTTTACCTTGTATAAAAAATTGTAATAATTTAAAAACATCAAAATGTATTTTATTAATTTTTAACATATTATTTATTATCTGTGTATTTTTAATATTTATCCATATTTTCATATGCACAAATGATACATAATACATTATTCTCGAAACTGTGTCTTTTTCTACATGTACTTAATGTGCGGCTATATTAGTGATGCAACTATACTAGTAATTATTCATTCATAGTCGTGCACGTGTGCAATATTCATGTATTGTGACAAATTCAACGCAACTACATATGTTTGTTTTGTTTGCTCGAATGCATACAATAATCGAATTATTAACTAGTTGTATGACTACATAACAGTATTATAATGACCTTTCGTACTTATACCTTGTAACATTTTTGACAATTGTCACGTGTATATTCTATCGTTTTTTCCTGAAGATAGAATTACTATTACTTTCATAATCCAATTGACTTATGTTGAACGAGAATATACATGCATACCTCGATTAACGAAGAGGATGAGGGTGTTGAAATTACTTTGTTAAGCGCAACTTCGTTCTCAGAGGTAAAAATATTATGGCCATAATAGGGATATGTTTGTACTTACAGAAAATGAAAGACTTTTTTTTGAAAACAGAAAGCTTTATTAAATAAAAAGCCGATATTGCATACCTAACAAAGGTAAAATCACGACATTGTAAAATACAAATTTAGAGTTGATTATTTATGCTTTTTTTCTCTTTCATTTAACAATTACTTATACGGATTTATTGCATTTAACACTGATCGCTTAACAATAACACTTCTTCTTAAATCAGGTCCATTTTTGCTGAAAAAAATTAAAAAGTTTTTAATGTCATTTAAGCACCTTTCCAAATCTTTGGCTGCTAACACTTTTTCGATAGAAACTTCTTTAATTTCATCTTAATTGTCTTTAGCTTTGTTGCTAACAAGTTTTTCTTAATCTTCCACTGAAAAACCATCATCTTCTACATTTAATAATTTTTTTACATCCTCTTCGTTGACATTTTCTAAACCTATTGATCGAATCATCTGGATAACTTCATTTCTAATCTCTTGAATGTTATTTTCTTATTCTGGTACAGCTTCTGGCCAGAGTTTGCACCAAACTCCATATAAAGATTTCTGAATAACTTCTTCCCAATAGCTATTAATGTTTTCAATTGCATCTTTAATGGTGTAGTTTTTCCAAAAAGTTTTAATTGACATTTGCTCTTCATCTTCTAGTTCAATTACTCCCTGATACATCGGTTGAATCAGGGAAGTTGTATTTGCTGGAAGAAAGACAACTTTGACAGGAATACATGTGTCTAACAAATTAAGATCAGTAGGATGTCCCGGAGCGTTGTCAAACAACAAAAGAGCTTTTTCTTCAAATTATTTCTTAACACTATCGTTTCACTTCTGGACAATTTTTTTTACAAACCAATAAGTAAATAACTCCTTGATATCCATGCTTTTCTATTAGCTTTCCATATTACAAGTAAATTCGTTATTATGTTAAATTTTAACGCCCTCGGATTTTCTGAATGCTAAACTAATAACAAGTTTAATTTAAAATCGCCAAAGGCATTTAATCCAAAGAGTGACGTTAAACGGCTGACCCTAAAATTGTAATATTTTTATACTTCGTTATATCGAGGCTTCGTTACCAGAGCTAACGTTAACCGAGGTATGCCTGTATTATCATATTTCGTTTCTCTTTGAAATCCAAATATTGGTATACTGTATTTTTTATTTTTTCATTTGTTGTCAGTAAAGTATTTTTTTCAGTCAGTAGAGTATTTTTTACTAAAGTATGTATTATAGTGTGACTTATATTTATAATAATAGATTTTTTTTAAATATAATTCAAGGTATAATTCCATAGAGCTTTTATATATTCATTATTTTAAATTTAATCAATGTAGAGAGATAAAGAAGTAATATATTATAATACTAAATAATTTAATTATTGAAAAAGCACTATATCTGTAAGAATTTGAGGTATGACAATTTTTCCATGGTTTATTTTTTCTGGTACAAAATCAGAAAATTCTAAATACTAATACCGGATTCACATCAGTATATTTTTACGTTTAGTTACGCTATATTTGACAAAAATGTGTGTATTTGGATTGTAATTTATGTCAATATGGAGGAAATTTATGTGAAAATGGTCCACGTAGACGCATATATTTGCGTCGAATACAACACACAACGAATGTAAACATTGATGTGAACACAGCTTACGAGAAACATTGTATCTGTTTACTTAAGTTTGGTTTATAGTTTTATATTTATATAGTTATATACTACCTAATTAATAATTATAATTTCATAAGAAATATCGTAATGAAGAATTAACAAACATTATTTTCTGTGTGTCTGACATTTTTATAAGAGATTGTGCATGCTATGTGAAAAAAAGTGAAACAGCACTATTTTCAATTTAACTTATGTATTCTTCGTTAAAAATAATAAATGATTTTGTCGTTAAATTAAAATATACTATATACTTGTCATTTTACATTACGGGTTACATTATTGAAGAAAATTAACAATTTAGATATGACATTTTATAATTTTTCTGTTCAGTTTATATGCTGAGCTTATAAGTTTTTCCATTGCAATGTAGCTATACAATCTTATTACATCTTCATTAATGCTAATTGTTGCCGTGAACTCGAGATAGGTTTGACCTAGATCAGGCTTTAAGATTTAATAGAGTTTCTATTTATATTTTAATAGAGTTTTTTGGTCGATAAAAATTCAGAGTGACATTTTAATACAAAAAGAACATCTTTTGAATCGACTATATTCTCACTAATTTCTTTGAATGTCATGTGACAGAAACGCTGTACTTCTTCAGTGCAAGTTCAGTTGTAATAATAAGTAAATTTAAATTACTTTAAAAATATTTGTACTTGTAAATCAAATTTTAAAAAGATCATATTCGATTTTGTTTGAATTGTGCTTTTCAAAACATACAATATGTATCTTATTTTTATGCAGAAGTGTTGCTAAAAATAAAAAGTATATTTATTATCTAAAATTAGTTAAAATGATATACTTGTTATTAAATCTAGTATTTTTACCAATCAATGCAGCTTATTATTAAAAATATGTGCATTGAAAATAAA
>CM068313.1:36672495-36692495 GCA_034766995.1 Acanthacorydalis orientalis | reverse complement strand
TTTCAGGTAGCATCCATTATAGTTCCTTTATATCGTTTTTTGTATGTATTATATTATTAATAACATTTCAGTTGGTAAAGCTACGCAAGCAATCTCTATGAGTGTTTTTTGTGTTACCAGTGGCTACGAACATGTACTAAAAAGTTTTCTTAAGCTGATATTTTTTTAAAGTGATAGCATTTGTCAATGTATACACACACACACATATATATATATATATATATATATATATATATATATATATATATATATAAAGTATAATTTCGACATAAATAGAATGTACATATTACTAAGAAGAAACATGTACGTAAATATATACGTCACTGTACTTTTACTTAAGATTTTTTTGATTAATATTTCCGTAAGATGTATCACCTGAATTATAAGAATGTTTATAACATAAAATCAATTTTTAAATCGAATGTCTACCTGATAACTTCATTAGAGAAGTATTTGTATGTATTGGTTTTACCATACATCTAAATATTATTTATCAATCTTTTTTAAACCACAATAGAATATGTATATATATATATATATATATATATATATATATATATATATATATATATATATAATATATTCTGATAAATATTTATGTATAAGTAAGTTAATTCATATCCGTATCTTATTTTTTATTCATTTACTATTCTTTATTGCAGATAAAACAATACGAAAAATTGGAATGTCCTGACGAAAAAAGAAAATTGGCGAGAGAAATATATGATAATTTTATAATGAAGGAATTGCTAGCTCATTCTCACGTAAGTATGAAATTACTGTTACATGGAAATCACCCGTGTTAATTTTATTTTCACTCTTAGGACTATTCCAAAGAAGCTGTAGCTCACGTTCAAAAATTCCTTATGAAGAATGAAGTTCCCGGAAATCTATTCGAGGTATAATAATTTGTGTATTTTCATTCATTCATTTGAAATCAACAGTTCTTGCGATATATAAGTATTGATTTTTACCTGTTTCTGTGGTTCCGTTCAAATAAATTGTTAAACGACTCTCATAGGGATCATAGAAAATAACAATCACATAAAAGATTAGCGTACGCAAGGAAGAGGTGATTTGAAAAAAATATTATAATGGTAATTGAACTACTCATTCTGAAGAAATGATTAACAAATGTAACCACCATGGAAAATATCAAGAACACATATTTGATTTTTTGAATCAACTGATGAATAAGTAACTTTCAATAATTTTAATTTCTAATGATTGCTGATTTTTTTCAGTAATTTCGTATTATTATATATATATATATATATATATATATATAGAGAGAGAGAGAGAGAGAGAGAGAGAGAGAATACATAATTCATTTTTTTCTGAAAATTTTTTTTTTTTATTTTTAAGAATATATTTAAATTACGTTTCTTTATTTATGATGTTTTGTCTTTGTTGAGTGGTTTTCAGCAGCAATTTATTTATTTGTATGTAAATAATCATGTTTTATGTGTGTGCGTGTATGTACATACATATATATATATGTATATATATATACATATATATATATACATATATATATACATATATATATATATATATATATATATATATATATATATATGTAAAATACAAAATAAATGAAAATGTAAAATGTCCGTGAAAACTTAATACTTGCTTAAAAATGAAATAAACACATTGCGTTTATTTTCAAATATTGAAAAATGAATTGGAAATATATGCGGATACTTTTGTAGGACATTATACTAAATGGAAATAATTGTATTTTCATATTAGAAATAAATGAAAATGCATTTCCATTCAAAATAATATGTGTTACAAATTAATATACTTTGCAGCAAACTTTTAGTGATATTTTCTCGTTTAGAGAACTGCTGTGTCTTATTTAAATGCGTATATGAAAAATGATATTTAGTTGTCTGCTGTAAGTGATGTCAATTAATAAATTGCAAAAAAGTATGAATACTTGACGTAAACTAGTTATTATTGTGTTCTGTACTGACATCACAACTTTGCATTACTAGTACGTTTACATTTAATTTCTGAATTGCGTTGAATATTTGAATAAATTGTATAAGCACTGCTTAAGGTTTTTTTTAATCAATTTTATTTTCGATTCATTTTTAAAATTGCATTTTTTAAATCAACTCATAGTTTTATCATTTGAAGACCATTTCGTTCAATTATCTTATTATAAATTATTGGTTTGCGCAACACGATAAACGATTATATAGTCTTTATGAATTGTATCGTTAATTCGCTCGATTTAAAACTCAATTAATAGTTGTTCGTCCGGTGTTTAAGATTTTAAACAAGTCCACTTTTTTAAAATAATTATCTAATTTATAAAATAGTATTAAACTATTTGTTCGGTTTTAAGCACGTGAACATTCATTATACTTATTACATTGTACTGTCATGAAAAACCATATACTACAATTATTAAACTTGGACTATTATTCCAATTAAATATGCGAGTCTAATGTCAAATGTTAAATGATTTATTACGCAGATTGTGTCTTGTTACCATTTAGTTGTCGCTTTAATTTCGTAATTAGTCTACATATTTAAGGTCCAAATGTGTAATTATAATGCTAATGTATTGAAATCACTGACGTTGATTATTTACCTTTTTTCTGTTACATAGAACGTCCTGACGTACAAATGATTCAGAAGGATTGTTTCATCGATTACATGAAAATTATTTTTTGTAACAAATTAATTATATAAATATTATTATAATAAAATAAATGAAATTGATTGTTTACATTGTCGTTTAACGTGTTTCTGAAATAAAAATTGTGGTTCACATGTATACAGTGTGTCTGAAAAGTCATCGGACATGTGCAATTTAAAAAAAAACTTATAAAATAAACTTGGTTGGTGAATAATATTTAAATTCTATTTAAACATAAACAATTGTAAATGCCATTAAAATTAAATTTCATACCCTTTTTTGATTTTTTATTACTTTAATTGCACATAAATTCATTTTAATAAACATAAGTCAAAAAATCATCTCACGAAAGTCATCGGACAGTGAAATAATAAATACACGATATCAATGATAAATTTTACTGAGGGTTACTTTAATATTTGGTGAGGTTACTTGCTTCTTATACTGTGATTTAATCTTTTTGTCATTGACTGTACCAAGTTTGTGGTCATTTGTGACAAAATATTTTTCTATTCATCCGCTAAAGTTTTTTAGTCCCTCTTTTGATGTTACGGTGTGCTTTCTCAGTCTTTTTTTCAGTACATCCCAAAGATGTTCAATTGGGTTAAGGTCTGAAGATTGTGGCGGCGTTTGTATTTTAAATGATTTTTCAAAATATTTAAATAAATATTCTGCATGCTTGATTGTTGGTTTTAAGTTTTCTTTTTTAAATTTTTCATTAGGTTTTTGCCATACAATCAGACGATCATTATTTCCAAAAATGTTAAATTTACTTTCGTCAGCAAATATTACTTTATTCCAATATTCCAGATTTAAATTTTTATCGATTTCAGCGAATTTTAATTGCTTCTTTCGATTTGCTTCGTTAACGAATATTTTCTTTCTTACGGTTCTTCCGTGATAACCGAAGCTTCTGATGGTTCTCCTCATTGTTTCAGGACTCACGCCTTTTCCTGTTGCCACTTTCAGGTTGGCAGCAATTTTTCCTGCACTTGTTGTACGGTTTTTCTTAATATTTCGTAAAACAAGTCGTTCACTGTGTTGATTTAATCATTTTGGACGGCCACAACGAGCTTTATTTTTTATTCGGTATTCAATTTTAAATCTTTTAATTATATCGAAAACCGTAAAACGATTTGTTTTTACCATTTCTGCAATTTCCCGCACTGTTTTATTTTCTATGTAATGAAAAGTAATTAATTACCTTATTTCTGTTGAATTTTCCTTTGGACTCATTTTTTATTTTTAAATGGCGCTATCTGAACAATAAAAAAGCCGAAACGTGTTCGTACGTTGGGTATAATATTGTTAGACTAACAAATGAACGTGTCTGTATCAACATATTGTCCATACTCGGGGATTTCCGTAATCTTTTTGCCGATGACTTGTGAGATGATTTTTTGACTTTTGTTCGTTAAAATGAATTTATGTATATAATTAAAATAATAAAAATTCAAAAAAGAATATAAAATTTAAATTGAATGGCATTTACAATTGTTTGCGTTAAAATAGAATTTAAATATTATTTACTAATTAAGTTTATTTCATAAGTTTTCTTCTAATCTGCACGTATCCGATGACTTTTGAGACTCACTGTTTCATTTCGAATAATGTTGATATTTTTTGACGAAATCAACAAAATAACGACTTGTTTTATATTTATATTTAGATTCTTATGAAAAATGTCTATTAAAATGTACATTATGCATTTTTATTTAATACATATGTATATATCTATATATATATTGAATTTACAGCCTTACATAGAAGAAATATTCAATCATCTCAGAGGAGAGCCATTCAAAAAGTTTTTAGAAAGGTGAGCAGAAGGTAACAGTAAACATAACATTTTATTTTATTTTTTGCCCTTATTTTTTATTGTTCAGTTATTAAATTGTCATACGATTAAAATTCTAAACGAATGTTTATTTTTAATTGTCATTATGGGTCCTTTTTAATTTCTTACGTATTCTTTTAGACTTTTCGCGTTATTGTTTGTGTAATTAAATAGGTTTGAATACTCGTGTACTTGCGTTCTCTGTAGTATTGTTTTTGTATTACGGTTACAAGAAAAGTGTATTTAAGTTTTATAATTATTAAATATTCAAGGGTACAATTTAAAAATAAAATAATGATTATGTTGTGTTTTATAAAAAAAAATCGAACTTCATTATAGTATTTATTTACTTATATCGAAATTTACAAACCATTTAGAAAGATGTACATATATGAAAAAAAGGCATTCATTATCAAAATAATTATATTGTTTCAGTGACAAATATACAAGATTTTGCCAATGGAAAAACTTGGAACTGAATATTCAAGTAAGCATTCATCTTTGTATTTCATTTATAACGCATATTTATGTATTTAGTTATAGAAAGATAAAGTTTCTTTTTTTAATCTGAGTTACTCTTTTGTTCGTGTATTTATGTATAGCCAAAGGCATTTTGTTCTATGATTAAATCGCATACTGTCATTTCTTTATTATCAATTTTACGGTGTTATCGAACTTTTTTCAAAACTATTATATTTTGGTGTTTTTATAAGTTTTAATTCAAATACTACTCTATATAAGACAGTATCAGTATGTGAACATAGCATAGAAGGATTCATTCTTTACATAACTTGTTATTATTGCTGATAAATACATTATAATTTTTCATGGCAATAATTTCATAAAAAATATGCATAAGTAAATATTTGATATTAATAAAGAAATTTTTTTCTAATATCGCATTTCTAAAGATTTCCCTATATTAAATGTCACTTTATTGGTTCTATTAAAACTGATATATTTTTTTGTAAATAATGCATCTGTTGGTTTTATTATGCTTTTTTAAAATCAGTTTCAGGTGTAATTTATACATAAGTAAAGCAAAATTTTAGTTAATAAAAACTACAATTTAAATAGTCAAAATTATAATGTTAATGAGTTACATTTATATTAAAAATTAGTATAAGATAATTTCTAAAAATTACAAACTTATTTTAGGCTATTGGATATATTTTTTTATTATGTTAAAGATATTCATACAAATTAATTTTAATAAGAAAAAAATTATAATACAAATTATGTAAAAGCATTTATAAATTCTCTGAAAAAATGAATACTTATCAAAATAAAACGATTTAAAATCTTTATGTTTCAATACTGTTAGTGAGATGCTATATTTTGTATGTAGCTTCTGTATATTAAGCATTTTATTTTTGCAAATGTTAGTGTTCTTTTTTTTATTTTTATAAAATATGAATATAATTTGGATTGTTCATCTTTAATCATTTTCTATTTCAGTTAACAATGAATGACTTCAGTGTACACAGAATTATAGGTCGAGGTGGTTTTGGTGAAGTATATGGATGCCGTAAAGCAGACACGGGTAAAATGTATGCCATGAAGTGTCTTGACAAAAAGGTAAAATTCTTAAATTTAAATTTTCTTAATATTACCTTTGTTAAATCGTTCCTTTATTTTTTCAAATACTTAAATTAAAATTAAACTTAACAAGAGAATGTCAAATACATGTGAACAGTTGTGGATAATTTATTCCTGATAGAAATATAAAATAGTAATTGGTTTTTACTTCTATGTTTTTGACAAAATAATATTTACCGAAACTTAGAAATATTAAATATTGGAAAAGCGATGAAACTAATAATTTACAATTCAAATTTTAATATCTGTATTTTAACACATATTTATTGATAACTGATTTGTAGAGGATAAAAATGAAGCAAGGTGAAACATTAGCATTAAATGAACGTATTATGTTGTCACTGGTGAGTACTGGTGCTGATTGCCCATTTATTGTATGTATGACGTATGCTTTTCATACGCCCGACAAGCTTTGTTTCATTCTTGATCTCATGAATGGAGGAGATTTGCATTATCATCTTTCGCAACATGGGGTTTTTAATGAACCAGAAATGAAGTTTTATGCTGCTGAAGTTATTTTAGGTAAATCCATTCTACGAATATTATATATATATATATATATACTTTAATTTTTAATTTAGGATTAGAACACATGCATAGACGTTATATAGTGTACAGAGATCTCAAACCAGCAAATATATTATTAGATGAACATGGTCATGTTCGAATATCTGACTTAGGATTAGCATGTGACTTTTCAAAAAAGAAACCTCACGCAAGTGTGTAAGTAAAAATTTTCTTTTGTTTACATATAATTTATAAAAATAATAACGTTTAGAATAAAAATCTGTGATTTACTGAACAAAGATTTATTATTAATAGATATAGTCTAAAAAGAAATATAGTGATAAATAATGGGATTTATATTTTTAGGTGCATTTATAACATTCTTATACTTAAGTTGATCAATCTTTTGTTAATTGATACTTATATTTTTCATTTAAATTTAATTATTTCTTATATTCACACAATTCAATAATAAAAGCCTGACATTTCAGAGGTACTCATGGCTACATGGCACCTGAAGTATTATCAAAAGGAACAGCATATGATTCAAGTGCTGATTGGTTCAGTTTTGGTTGTATGCTTTATAAGTTATTGAAAGGCCATAGTCCTTTTCGTCAACATAAAACCAAAGATAAACATGAAATAGATAGAATGACTTTAACTATGACAGTAGAATTGCCAGAATCATTCAGCCGTGAACTTAAAATGCTTCTGGAAGGTTTATTACAAAGAGACATCGATAAAAGATTAGGTTGTCGAGGACAAGGTGCAGATGAACTTAAGGAACATCCATTTTTTAGTGGTATAGACTGGCAACAAGTTTATTTACAAAAATATACTCCTCCTTTAATTCCACCCCGTGGAGAAGTGAATGCTGCTGATGCATTTGATATAGGATCATTTGATGAAGAAGACACTAAAGGAATCAAACTTACTGATGCTGATCAGGAACTGTATAAAAACTTTCCTTTAGTAATATCAGAACGTTGGCAAGGAGAAGTGGCAGAAACTGTTTTTGAAACAGTTAATCAGGAGGCTGATAAACTTGAACATAAAAGAAAAGCAAAACAGAAACAGAAATTTGATGCTGATGAAAAAGGTATAATTTTTTTTATATTCTCTACATAATAGAATTCATTTGCAACAAGTCAAATGTTATGGTACAAATAATTTTTAGACTCTGATTGCATTCTTCATGGATATATAAAAAAGTTGGGTGGTCCTTTTGCATCAGCATGGCAAACAAGGTATGCAAAACTATATCCTAATCGATTAGAGCTGCATCCAGATTCAGGAGGAGCAAAACCAGAACTTGTATTTATGGATCAAATTGAAGATGTTAGTGCTGATCTTGTACATGTCAAAAGTGAGCAATGTATTGTTATCAGGACCCGAGATGCTAAAGTTGTTCTCACCAACCCCGTTAGTATTTATTATTCTAACATTGATAATATATGAGTGTTATATTTATGAATGTATATATATATACATATACACATACACACTTTTATTCTTATATAATTTTATATTCACATATTTATTTAGTTTTATAACTGTTACAGGATGAAATCGGCCTCAAAGAGTGGGCTTTATCTCTACGATCTGCCCACAAGTGTTCGCAAGAACTGCTCAGTTCAATGGCTAAAAAAGCAGGTAAAATATATGGAACAGAAAGGGACCCTAATAATAAAAGTGCTATTATTGCACCTAACCGAAATACAAATGGGAATTGAAATTCAAATGGAGATGCACAAATAAATATATCCGATATAAAAATTTAAATCACAACAAATTATTAAATCATCGATTTATGATATTCTAAATAGCACAAATAACAACAATTTAAAAAGTATATGTTATTAAAAGTAACCAGTGTTCAGACAAATTTTGTGCTAAATAATGTGCCAAGAAGAAAAATCAATTCTATCTACACGTCATTAACGTTACATCAAAATTATATTGCAGTCATATGAAGAACGACACTGGAAATAACTTTTCCAGGCTTTGTATTTCAATATGAAAAATTCTTTTGAAATACACAAACTGCTCTCTAATAGTGAATAAAACACAAAAATGAAGGATAAAATGAAAGAAAAATACAAACTAGTTCAAAGGCAACCATATTGTAAATAACCATAAAAACATGAAATTTTTATTTATTATTTATAAATTACCCATGCCTACTATATGTGTGTATCATAAAGTGTGTTTTTCATATAGTATGTCGTGATTAGAACGGCATTCAAATAAAATTTTAAATGTCTCTCCTTGCGTAAATAAAAATAATGCTTGTAGAGATTTATTAAGAGACAGTACGCTGCTCACGTGTTATAAATGTGTAAATCAGTATGGACGCAATTTCAATGATGTGCTCTTGAAACTAATACAGTCACTATTGCAAATAGTGTGACTTTGCTGTCACTGAACGTACATTCCAACATTGCACATCGACCAGAATTATGACTGGGTAGATGAAATCAAAACTGTACTCCAATTCTGCTAAATACAGCAAATTAAAAATAATGTCATTTACATTAATTTCACTGCCGCACATTATGAATCACGCATTCACACTTTTGCAATAATGACCTCACACTCTAAATATGTTTGTTTTTATATAAGTAATTCCACACATACGTATTATTTTTATCAGATTTTATATTATTATTATTATTATTAATATTATTATTATTGTTGTTCTCTTAATAATATATTTACAAAGTCAACCTAGTCAAATTAAATATCATTGTTTATTTTTCATTTTACAAAAAAGAAGTGAATATGAATAATTTAAAATGTTTTGATGTTGATGATACTCTGATTTAAAATTCTTGTGTGATAGGACTATGAATTATATATTTCAGTTTAGATATTAGCGGTGATAGGTCCGATTACAAATTTTTTATGTCTGATCGTTTAAATTTCATTACTTAGACCAATTAGATATTTGCTGAATAGAAGACTGTAAATTTTTAATGTTATTAAAATCGAAAGTTTATGTTATTTTTAAATAGTTTTACTCTGTGTATAAGTAAAATGTGGTGCAAAATTATTAATTGTCGATTATAAAAGTATTTAAACACATCTCAGGTTTATAAAAGAAAGGAGACAAGGTTGTTTGAAAATATTCTTGAGAGTAAAAGAATCAAATGATTTTCCTCGGGCCGCACAAAAACGTTAACAAAATCAGATTTAATTTTTATATAAAATGATTTTATATAAGATTCGAAGACCCCCGCTTCGAGCCAATCGGCTTGAATATATATTAGAGCCTATTTGTTTCTTAAAAGTAACAAACATGACAAAACTAATCAGTATTTTACAGAGAGGTCAATTAAGGAATTGCTTTTGTTAATTCTTTGTTATAGCCTGACATTGTTCTATTTTTGTACCTTGCTGTATTCACCTAGAAATATATTTTTATAATTTTTAATAGGTACATCAAAAGCATATGAACAATCAATTTTTTAATAAAACTAGTTTATTTTTTAAAAAATATGGAAATATTATTCAAAGAATTAACAAAAATATGAGAATGACCAAACATAAATTGATAGAAAACAAACTAACTATTATAGATAAAAAATATGTAATTCACTAATTTACATAAATAGTGATTTAATATTAATAAATACATAGGAAATAAATAATGCCGTTAGACACTGTGTTGTACATACATGTAAGTAACTTAATAAAAATCACATTTTTAGATTCAATTATATCATTTTTAAATATGAAAACAACTTTATTTTGATTTTTAATATCTTTAATTATGTTTTAACAAATGATTATCGTTCATACTTTATAGGTCAATTAATTAATAACAAATATAAAAAATGTTTGCAGGTATTGCATCCTAAGGAAAAAAGATATTTGACATCAACATTTAAAATTAAACTACCAAGAACAAGATGTACAGTTCATATATATCATTGTTGTTATTAAAATATTTAACTATTTCCAGGATATAGATACATGGTGGTAAAATCTAGAAGAACTTTTTATTCATTTCAGATCTCTTACATCAGAATTTTTTATTTATTTTAATTTTATGAAATATTTTTAAAGTACACATTTCTTGTTGAACAAAAGCAAAGAAAATTATATTTGAAGGTAATTTAGTTTTAATAAGTATACACTGTTGTGTTTAATACTTATTCTGAATAACTGCTTTTATTACCAAAAAAAGTGTTTAGTTTTAATAATATATTTTAATTGTACCGATTATCAAAGTATTTTGCTTTATGCAATATCTTATTATCTGGATATTAATATTTTATATTCTTGATGCAATGTTTAAAAAGAACTGCGATACCTGCTATTTGTATCAATTGTCATAACTAAACATAACTTATCATTTTTTTCAATTATAAAAGAAATAGTTATATTTTTTACCATTTATTAACATAGTGTCGATAGATTTTTTTTTTTTTAAATCTTCAGTTTTTACAAAATTATGCAATATATATAACCATATATTAAATTTGCACATGTTGTTGTATCTATTCATATCCTGAATTTTTTCAACAAATACAGTGACATTTTTTTAAAAAAATGTAAAACTAGTTGCCAACAATTTCTCAATAATATTAGTTACTAATGTATATTATTTTTTACAGTTAATATGGATTAAAGTTAATTTAATAGAAACTGTGTTTGTTGATGTTTTCTGTGTATAAATGAGGAATTTAATATGACTATATATATATATATATATATATATATATATATATATATATATAAATTCTGGAATAAATCAAGTACTTATAATTTTTGTCCATTTCATATAAAGGTTAGAATTGTGAACATTTATAAAATTTCAATTTTTTTTCAGTTATTATCACAAAATTATTAAGTAATAATAAATTTGTAAGGTATTCTACTTATCAACCTTACAAATATTAATTGGCAATAATAATGCCATACAGGAAATGTGTTAATGAAATTCAAAATTATAATTGTGAATTGTTTATTATCAAATGTATGTAGAATTAATAACAAAAAATTAAGGGAAACAAAAGACTTAAAATAATCTTGAAATAGTGCTTTTTGAAAAATATTTTAGTTAAAAAAATTCTAAAAATTAAAATTTTTTTTTTTATTATACAATATAATTACAACACATTTGTGTGTGCATGTATATATATATTTTTGTATATATTGAAAACAAACATGTTCATACATTAGTTGTAATGATTGTCAATGAATGCATATGTGCCTGTGTGTGTGTGTGTATGTGCATATATATATATATATATATATATATATGCATGCATGCATGCTGTATGTCCTGCTGCTGTGTTGTTTATAAGGTATGTATGTGTGGATGTGATCTGTATGAATGTGTACATGTGTGCATATGGTAATGAAAATAAAGAGTAAGTAAACTTATATGTATATAAAAAAAATACTATCGGTTTAATGAATGTGTGTTTTTTTTATTGTTGATGGTAATAGTAATGAATTACTAATGTGTGTATGTATGTGTGTGTGTGTAAGAAATATATATAAAATGCATGGACACCTTGTGATAATATTGTACTTTATTGATCTTATTCTTTGATAAAAATATATGTATAAAATTGAATTTAATTTTCACTTTTTTGAAATAATTATGATTAGAACTAATTATCTTATTTTGATAAACTACAAATTATTAATTTTCTTGTAATATTGGACTTACTATGATTGATTGTATTTTTATTTAATTGTTGCATTGAAGTATATTACTTCTATTAATTTGTATAATTATATCTAATTAAGCTAATTGCATATTTAAGACTTCATATTTGACTATTCAGATTAAGTTTTATATACATACATAGTATTTTTAAGAAGGAATTGGATAAAAAGAATACAAAATACTTTCATTTGTAGTGAACAATATACTGAATTTTATATATATATATATATATATATATATATATATATATATGCATGTGTGAGTGTATGTGTGTGTGTTTGTATGTATGTATGTGTATGTGTAAATGTATAATGTTGGTGAATATTGTATTAAAACATTAACTCCAAAATAAAATAAGAATATAAGTGTAAAAATCTTCATAACAAAACTGCAATAAAGACAATCCTTTGAGTATGTTTAGCACCAGTGGATTTTTAAGATAAGTGGAGAGTATGTTTATATTAAAAAAAAGTCAATCGTATATTTAGTTATAGGTAAATTGTTGCAATTTTTTTTATTAAAAGTTTGTTATATCTTATAAAATAATTTAAACATTGTTTCTTGTTTCATAACTGCATACAAAGAACATCTTAAAACATTTTATATGAATGAAAAATGATCAATTTAACCATATATAAATAAAATTTATATGTTCTGTGTACAAAATATAATTTAGATACTATTTTTTTTCCTCGCATTAAAAAGTTAATATGAAATTAGCATAGAATCAATAATGATTATTGTTTATATGTTGGAAAAATTTGGTATTATTTTCAATTCTTAACTTTTATTAATTTTGTTTATATATTTCAAAAGTGTAAATTTTGTTTATAAATGAACTAATAAAATTTGACAAATATCTGTACTAAAATTACATACACGTATATATATATATATGGAACTATGTACTTGTATGTTAATACGTGTGTGTGTGTATATATATATATATATATATATACGTACACATACACACACTTACACATACACACAACACATGCACTTACATATATTCATCATTCCTATGTATACAATTATAATATTTAATAATTGTGATAAATTAGGGGGTTTAAGTCATATATATATATATATATATATATATATATATATATATATATATATATATATATATATATATATATATATACATACATACATTATGATTTGTGCAACATTTAAGAAATTTGATTATAAAAGCAAAGTATCCTTCAATCATACCATTTGCATTAAAATAATACAAAAATATAATTAATTTATGCATGTATTTTTAATTAACATTCAATGATTTGAATTTTTTCAGTTAACATAAATAAAATATCTGTTATTTCAAACTAATCTCCTAGTAATATTTTACACCTGATTTAAAATTATATTTTTTAGCATGGTTTTTTTCCTAATTTGAAGTGTATTATGCAATTTAACTGTAATTGAAAATTTCCGATCTTTTCAATCTCCTATCAATAATTATTTAATTTTGAGTTGTGTGGAAATATGAATGGATTGTGTGTGCGTGTGTATATATATATACACATATTTTTAATTTTATTTTGAAGATATTTAAAATGCTAAGAAGGAACATAGATGTAGCGTTAAAGGTTCATTTTTAGTGTATTAAAAGTATTTTTTACTTGTTTTTTTTATTTTAAATTATTCAAAAATGAGATAGAACAAGATTCTGAGTGTTTTTTACAATCATTTCATATGGCAACATAATGATTGTTGATAAACTTGTAATTTTATCAGTTTGCTAACGATTTAACAAGCATATTCGTTATAAAACGATTTAACTTTATTAAAAATGCAAATGTGTTAACAGTTTTATTTTTTTATGTAATTACTTCTACATGAAAATTTTGATACCAATTTACTATTCCTTTACATATACTTGTTAGTATAAATCATATAAGTATTTGAACGTTTTATTTTCTGTAAATACAGAAAAAGGTAAATGTTAATGAAAAAAATATTTAATTTGTTAATGCACTTGTCAATATTTTTTATATTCTAAACTTTTCTGAAATAAGAAAACAGGGTAATATATTTTTAGGTTATTAACTACAAAACATTACACTTTTTTTATAGGGAGTTTTTATTTTTTAAAGTTTGTATTAATTTTGATATTTTAATGTCAATTTTGTTGAAAGCACTTCTGTATTACGTAATTTAATTTAGTCTTCAATTTTAAATTATATAAGTGTAAAATAAAAATATGTACAACATGTTATTTTCAAATTCAGTAAGGTATTTATCAGTAACACAAAGCGTACTACAAAGAGTACCGTTAATAAAATTTCGTGGAGGTTCAAGTGGTACACCTAGTTCTTCACCTAAGGAGGTAACCTATATATTATCTTTGATTGTAAAAAAATTAAACATATAAATCTCATATAGACAACAAAACCTCCTGTTCAGGCTGTCAGAACTTCTTTACCAATTATTGAAGATTACCAGTTACCTCAGAAGTATCGAAGAAGTTCAATTGATGAAAAAGAAATTGAAGCTATTAATTCAGGTTGCTACACTCATTAATACTTTTGAAGATCCTCTCAATGGTAGACGTATTTAATATATATTATAAATATGAGTTACTTATTTATGACTAATCATTAATAATTTAAAAAAGAATTAATTTACAACATGTGTAAGATAGTATTTCAAATAAAAAGCATGTATATATATTTTAGGTGGTATGTATATATTATTGGTTTTTTGTATGAGTTGTAGTTTTTTTTAATGTTGCATAAAATATGAATAGAAAATCAATAAAAGTTTATATTGTAATACGTATGTTGTTGAATGTTTTTTCAAATATTCAATATTTGAAAATAACATTTTTGTTAATGAAAATGTTAAAAGCAAATTTACATATTATAGAAAAAAGTTTATTTTTAATCAATTTAATCTTTATATTGAATTTTTTAAGAAATATCTACAAAAATGATTAAATAGGATTTACAATTCATTTTTTTTAATCTTTTCTTTTCTACACTTAGTCCACTTTATATTTCTGCAATGAAGAAGTGTGAAAGGATTATATGTCTATTTAATATCTGTGTAATATATATGGTAAGTAAAAAGCAATATGAAGATAAAAGTTTTTTCTGTTTATCTAAATTATAATAGAAAATATTTTTTTATATAAAAATATATTAACATTTATATAGATTTAAAAAAACACAGGTATTTTTTAATTAAAAAGGCATTTTTTTGTATTTACATCACTGTGAAAAATATAATATTCAAGTATAAATTACATAAAAGTATTTCTGTAATTTTTTTTTAATTTTAAGTTAATTAAAAATTATAAATAAAATGGAAATATTTCTAGTAGAGAATCAGAGAATCAAATACTTTAAAATTTTAAATATGCTTAAAATATTTTTATTAATACATTAAAATATTGTGACTAAAAATAGTCTAGAATAATACTTAAAACAAAATTTGTTAGTAAAAATTATTTTATCAAATAAAAATATAATAGGGTGTTTCAAAGCGTAATCTTCAGTTATAAAAAATCGCAACACTGTTTTTTTAATATAATTTTTATTTGCATCAGAATTATTAATGTTATAGATCTTTTTACAATATGTAACTATCATATAACTAGAAGTTTTAATTATTGTTTTAATTATTTATATTTCCTATTAATGTTTTTTTTATAAGTATTACAATTATGTTATGTATATACATATATATATATATATAACATATGCATACTTTAAAAAATTTCTAAAAAAATATATGTTAAAATCCTAAAAAATATAATAATGCAATCTTACAGTAGATGTAAATTATTTTAAATCTACTTAGGAATGCTGTTTATAACAACTACTCTAAAAAATATATATTTTAATTTCTTAACATTCATTTTCAGAATATTTTTGTGGCACAGATATACACTGTTAACTTTATTTTAACTAAATATTCTCCATATGTTTTATTCTCAGTGATTTAGTAATATGGAACAGTGAATGATTTATTTTCTACAGCCGTTTGAATTTGTTTCATTTCATTATATGCATCTGAATGATTTTGTACAAATTTTAACAATCCGTATTTTGTAAATTTTGGATCTCTGTATCGAAAATGTAAGAAAGCACGAGTTAACATTTTCTTCATATTTTCTGAAAATTTATTTAGTAATTATAACTATACAGTTTCTCTCAAAATTACGTTTTTAAAAAGTTACCTGACATACGACTATTTATCACAATCGGGTACGGTGCTAATGGTCCGATACTCTCTAATACAATTACATCTTTTGCATTATCAGGTAATATTGATTTATATGCTTGTAAAGTAGTAGCATCAATACAAGCAGCTTCTGCTTGTTTACTTAAAACCATTTTTAAGGATGCTAAGTGTGACCCTGATCCTAAATAAAAGAAATCAATATACATTTAAATATACTTAAAATTAGACTATTGTATTTAATTTTTTTCAAATTTACTTCTAATTATAATATGAATAAATTATATATGTGTGTGTGTGTTTATTATAAATATTATCATTCTATATTTTTACACTTACTTAAAATATTTCCAAAAAATGAAGCATTTTCTCCAAGTTCATTTAGTTTATTAAGAAGTACTTTGCTGCTACTAAAAGATTCTGCATCACTGTAGGCCCATCGACAGCCTCTTAAATCAAGAAATTTGTCTGCAAAATGTTTGCGCCTAAAAATTCATATTTATTGTTTTAGATTTAACAATTGCTATAAAATTAATAATACAAACATTTTATCAATATGAACAATAATATCTGCATAGTATCCTGGTCGTTCAGTAGTGTTTTTATCATGCTTAAAAACTGGAGTCACAGGTAGTAATTCAATATTAGGATGTTTTTCTTCTATACGTTTTACATATTGTGTTGCTGTCATAAAAGCTATCAAAACAATTAAAAAATTTAATTAAACAATTCAAATGGAACTTTTTAGTTCTCATTAAATAATTCTTTTATATAATATATTAATAAATTGTTAGTATTTACAATTTTAAATAATGTTATTAAATAACAGATAAAAAATGCATTCAAATGTAGTAAGGGAAGTAAAAAAATATACATTTTTACAAAATAATTTTGTATTCACATGAGAAAAAATTTTTGAATTCTGATAAAATACTAAGTTTTTAAAGTATGTTATAGATGTCAGTACATGTATATTTAAAGATGATCAAGTACTTTGAGCATTTTACAGTACTTCATTTTTTCTAAATACATGAGTGACCTAAAGGTAATAAATATTAAAAAAAGAATTGGTTGTTAAAAAAAATAAGAAAAGTATTTCAAATTACGAAAAGAATGATATTAATAACTGTTGAATTTATATTTCTATAAGAAATATTTTTAGTTGTAATTAACATTTTTATTGATATTTTACAAAAAAAAAAAAAAAAACAACTAATATTACCTAAGTCTATAGTATTATTTTTAAAAACATCTCTTCCTTCTACCGAACGCCATTCATGTTGAAGGCTTATTTGTAATCCAGTAGTCTCTTCTAAAAATTCAACTAATCCTTCATATAATTCTATTGGATGACTTGGACACATGTACGTTAATACACGCAGTTCTTGAAGTTCACGTTCCGGCATCTCCAGGTTTTTTGTAATTGTTTGTTTTTCCATCCTGTTAAGTAAATATTTTTCAGTAACACTATTATTAAAAACACGGCTAGTTTAAGTATAGAATTTTCGTTAGTTACACGCGTATTTGTAAACAATATATTTGTAAATGCTGTTCTAGCTATTTTATACAAAACGTTTTCGTACTTGTTGAATGTATTTCTTGATTATTGCCGTGCATTATGTGTATTATTTTTTTACAAATAAAAATGTATGTAATACATGGAACAATACAGTAAATTAAAACGAAAACATTATTATTCTCGTTTCTAACCTGTTTTTTTTTAATGTTTCCAGTAACAAAATATTATGATTTATTGATTAATCACAGAGCTCTATGCATAGTTAAAACAGGACATAGACTGTATATTAGTAAATACTGCAGTTTTTTTTTTAAAAAAACAAATATTTAATGGAAAATGATTGTGTCCAAAATATAAAACTATTTTATTGGCGAGTTTTCAAACATTGATTTTGTATTGTTTTGCTGTATTATATATATTATTATTTTCTGTTTATAAACGTTATTTATATGCAATATTACAAATCGTTTTCTATTTGTACGTGTATGTGTTAAGATTTATTTAAAATATAAAAGGGTCAATGTCGTTATAGTCATGCAGTTAATAATTTATTAAGTACTTAATATACATATTTTATGATATAATGAAATTAATTAATTTAAAACAGCTTTACAGAAAAAAAAATTTTATATATTACCACAATAATAAAGCTGATTTTAAAGGATAGAAAATTAATTAATAACAATTATTCAATTAAGAAATAAAGACAATGCATTTTATAATATCAATTTAATTTGAATGTTAAATATTTAAATCATCGATATTTGTTAGAAAAGACTATCAATTTTTCGCACAACATTAACGATTAACAATCATTTTTTAATTAGATGCTAATTATACTTGATTATTTTTTTTAAAGCATAAATAACCGTTTTTACATAAATTTACGTGGGTTTTATTTATTTGTGCGTATTTTATTTAATAAAATCTAAATTTAGTTCATAATATAAGAATAGAGCATTAAAAATATTTGCTTTTTAATTTACGAATTGGATTTTTATCTAGATTTCATTGAATGTTTCTAATGAAATTCATTGATTTGATTAAGAATTTTGTAAAATACACACTTCTTATAAATATATTGTTATTTAATATATATTTATATATATATATATATATATATATATATATATATATATATGGAGTTTAAAAAGGTTAAATATAGTTTTTAATTCATATTTTCATTATTAAAGACTTTTATATCATTGCTATAAATAATCTGACGAATCAATTTTTTTTCACTGATTTAATGTAGTATACGAGTACTAAAACGACAGTAAATACATTTGAACTGTTTTTTTTTCAGTTGTTAGACTTGTAGTTGAACTTATTTTTGAAAACCGGTATAATACGTTTATATCTTTATTATGTCTGAAAATTAGTTAAATAGTGACCCATGAAGGATTTGTTAAGGTTTATAAAAATATTTCGGTGTGGTGATGATTCTAAATAAGTTTCGATTTAATTTGTTTAAAATGTTAGGCCATTAATAAAAAATATTTGTTCGTGATATGACTGTGATTTGTTTATATGAAGACATTAAACATGTATGGGATGTGAATCATTCATAAAAGTTCCTCAACAATAGATCATATATATTTTTAAAATATGTATATAATTAATAGAACGTTCTTTAATAAGAAAATAGTTTCTTTGAATACTGATTTATTTTATAATTACTTTATTATAAATTAAAAATTGCAATTAAACATATTTAACAGAACTTACTTTTGTTTCCGTTTATATAAAATTGTATGTTTTTAATATACTTTATTAATGAATACAATATTTTTAAAGCTATGTAAATCAAATATACTCAAAAATAAAATTCAGCTGTGGGATTTTTGCATAAAAATTATTCTTCTGCATTTAATACTTTTTATTGCAAATACAATCTTAATTTTTTTTACAATTATGAGTCATAAATCGTTTAATGCTTTACATTTCTTTCTCCTAACTAACAATATATACATTATTAAATATAGAAATATATTATATAACAAACACTTTCGAA
>CM068313.1:36389995-36667495 GCA_034766995.1 Acanthacorydalis orientalis | reverse complement strand
TTATTTCATTATTTACTGTATAATGTTTTGTTTGTACTTTTGTCATAATCGCTCAATCGATTGTATTTTTTTTCATAATCTAAAATTAATACACACACACACACACACATATATATATATATATATATATATATATATATGTATATATATATATATATATATATATATATATATATATGTATACACAAATATGTACTTTCAATGGAATTTACTCAAATTACAAAATGACCACATGGAGCAAACACGAAGCAATAACTTCGACACTATTATATCTTCAAACAATCACAAAAATAGCGAAACTAACAGCCATTGTACGGCTTTATCCAATTTGGCGTGCTTTTCAAATACCTTTGTCATATATGTTATGTTGTGTGTACTTCTAACCGTTCCGGAGACGTATTGTATTTCCAATTAGAATCAATTGGACGTGAGGGATCAAATGTCTATTGACAGGATTCACGACGGTCTAGATGTTTTCTGTCGATGATAGTAAATACCAACGACAATTAAATACACTCCAAATTGTTTGATATAACATTGTTATGTTTGATATCAAAAAAAAAAGAAAACAACATAACGTTGATTAAATGTGTATATATATATGTATATGTATATGTATATGTATATGTATATGTATATGTATATGTATATGTATATATATATATATATATATATATATATATGTGTGTGTGTATATATATATATATATGTATATATATATATATATATATATATTACATACATACATACATTACATATAAACTGTACATATTACATACAAACGCATCCACGTTTTATTATTATTTTTGGCTTATAAAATTTATTCATTAAATATAAATCTCCAAAGTTTTCTTAACTTTAGTCATAATTTGTTATTAAAATACATTAAATATTTGTTTTAATTAAAGTTTAATTAATATATTAATTGATTCCGTCATGTACATACAAATATATTTTTCTTGTAGTTGATTTTATGAAAATAAGATAATTTTTGGTTAAAAAAATAGTATATATATATATATATATATATATATATATATATATATATATATCTTCTTTATCTACAAAAATGAAATATAGATCTTCAATGTGAAAATAATGAAACTGCTTAGGGTAACACGTTGTGAAAATCTGTTCATTATAAAAAGAAATCTGACAAATAATAAAATGAAAACAAATAGAAGTTACAAATAAAATAAAGAGAGTGAAGAGTTAAAAATAGAAATAGGTTCTTCATTTGGAAGAATGAAAGTCTGTTCGATTTGCACTCTGAACTAACTTTGAGTTTTATTATTTTACTCTGACTTTCTTATTCTGAACTTGTTTCTATAGAACAACTTATAGTAAGTTTAGAGTAAAACATATGATTACTGTCAACACTTTATTTGTATACTTGTGTTCAACTTGATAAATTTGAGCAGATTCATCAATTAATGTTGGACAGTTATCAATAAATTTAATTTCGAACATTTTTTATCGCTCACAATAAATCGTATTCAACATTGAGGTAAGCTCCAAAATATATGTTTGGCTGTTGTTAAAAGGTTCCTCTAACAAAAAGAAAGAGTAAGTTCAGAGTAAAAAATCGCCTGTTCGGAACTTACTCTAAACTGTTTGACGAAAATCTCGAATAAGTTCAGAGTACATATCGAACACTTAAAAAAACGATGGTCATTAGATACGATTGACTGAGAACTAAAAAATATATAGTTTAGAAAGAATACCAATCAATAAATAGAATAAGGTATTAGCAACTGCATTGAAAATGTACAATAAAATTGATAATTTTTATTATAAAAAGAAATCTGAAATAATTTATATATATATATATATATATATATATATATATATATATATATTTGTAACGTCTAATGAGTTTGGTCGATCTCATTGTTAATGTTTAAATGTTTGTAAAAGTTAATTTCTTATAATTAAATTTACCTAATTGGAGTAAAAAAATATTTAAATAACTGATGTTTTCATTTATTTGTTATTTATTTCTATCCGCTGTTTGATTTTCATTCCTTCATTTATGATAAAGGATCATTTTGTATGAGATGGTATTAATGGAAAATGAATTGATGTTCCGATGGGTGAGCTTTAAGACCCAAATAAGTTCTTAATCAATTTATTTTTCGATAATCTCATTATGTTCAACATTAGTTTTTGAGTGTAAAGGAAGTAGTATTAGATTTATTATTTAATTGTTAACATAAATACCATCTTTATTTAGATTCTTCTTTTCTCCAGAAAGTTTGCGGATAACCTATTGAAAATATTATTGATTTAAAAAAAAAATAAATTATATTTTGGGTATGAATGCATCTAAGTATAAATTTACATTTTAAACAATATACATTTCCGTATATCACAAAAGTAAAATAGATTAACAGATTAAAAATATGCTGTCTTGCTAAGTTTTAATTTTGCTTTAGGTTATTATAAAATTGTCTACTAAATGTTATAAAAAAGTTGTTCTTTTATCAGTAAGGTTTTTAACCGTTTAAATTATATTGAATAATTTAGTTAATGATTTCTTTACACAGTGAAAGTAATTTACAAAAAAAGATAATTTACATATTTTTTGAAATCGATAGTTTTTGTATTCATGTTCGTTTCATTTTCAGTTTTCAAACTGTATATTTCGAACTGATCTTTTCTTGATTTTTATTAAAGTATATAATTTAGATGTATAATATATAAAAATTAAAATTTAAGTTTAACGAAAAATTAAAAAAATCAATTTACAGTTCTCACCAGAAAATATACATTTTATATATTTTATCGTATTTTTTTAGAAAGGCACCATTTTAAGTATATATTGTATCTTAATTTGAAGATCTGCATTTCTTTAATGAAATATCATGTTTTATAATTAAAACAAAAAACACTACTTAACATAAAATTAAACAATGAAAAACTCGTTTCCATTATGAAAGAAAGTAAGTCATATTTTTGTAATAAACTATGGAAGGTTGCATCTCTTTCTTTCTCTCTCTCTCTCTCTATCTCTATCTCTCTATATATATATATATATATTTGTTCATTTTGTATCCCTGAATTTGTATACAAATTTACGGAATACTTTGTGCTTCTCTCTCTCTCTCTCTCTCTCTGTATATATATATATATATATATATATATATATATATATATATATATATATATATATATATAGTGAAAATTATGATAAAAAAGTAAAGAAATAATTACTTTCATCATAGAAATTAAACATTTCGAAAATCAGATAAACACATTTCATAAAGCACATGATTGCTATTCGGTTACAATTTCGAATCAACAGTAATAAAACGTTTTTTTTTTTAAAAAATGCATAAGTCCATAACTCCAATTGTTTGCTTCATTTTGTTTCTTCGTGCAATGCAATTGTTGTATTTCCGGACAAAACAAACGGACGAAAGTCCCACCGGCCAGTTAAATATCGGTCGACGGTGACTATCGCCCGGTAGCATCATCCTTTTTAACATTGCAAAGTAATTTATTATTCTCAGTTATTTGATTCGTAATTATTCTTAATAATTTATATACATATTGCTGAATGTAGTTCTTGACTTCGTTATATGCGTCTATGATTGCTGAAACATTAAAGAAAATCAATTAATTTCAATAAAATAAAATATATATATATATAGTATATGCATGAATAATTTTAGGCCTATTATTAATACATCGGTTAAAAAGTTAAAAATAAGTTTATTTAATGCATACAAGTATATTTTATTGTTTAATAAAATTCTCTGCATAAATATTTCTTTATTTTTTTAGGAACGTTTCTAAATAGCAGTTTTTATTTTCTAAAAGATTATTTAAACAGGACGCTCTTATTTTCTTAATATTTTTAATCAAGGAAATATCATTTTACATTTTTAATAATTTTTGTGATCGTAAGTTTGAGAGTATATTTTTTAAATGGGATTCTTACCTGTGATGTATTTTATCTCAGGATTATTTAAAACTTACTAGGAAAAAAATAAAACTTATCTTTGTTCCGTACTCCGTTTTGTCGAGTCAAATATTAATCAATTGTTTAAAAATATGTTATAAAATGTTGGCAACTTCATTAATTAGAAAGTTTCTTATAATTTAAACATGGGTTATAAACTACCAGATACAGGAAAATACATTACCAAAGATTTTTGTTTATATTTTATTACATAAAAATACATTTTTTTTCCTTATTGAAACATTATAATGTTTCAAGATTATTATAATAATCTTGAACAATAGATCCATCTTTCACTGAAATTTTAAGCCGAGTTATTTAAGAGTTATAAGAGTTATTTAAAGTTAGTTATTTAAGTTAATTAAGAGTTATTAATTAACTGATATGACAGTGATTATGATTGAATTCAGATTTAAGGACTTTTTTTATAGAAAATGAATCATTTTAAATACTAGTTTTTTTAATATTTAATTTCTTAAGTATCTTGATAACAACTATATAAACAAAGATTAAGTACTTCAAGAAAGAATTTTAGACTAAGGATTAAGTACTTTATGATTAAGTATTTAAAAACATTTTGACCTCTTACAATATATTCAGTTATGATTTGTACAATACATAATAATTTACTTTATTTTTGATAATAATAACGGTTAAAAAAGATTACAAACACGAAAATTAAGTTATTTGATAAATATTAACTTGTTAAAGTTAGAAACCAAAACAGTTTACCTGTCGAGGAAGCAATAAGAAAGTTTATATATATATATATATATATATATATATATATATATATGCATATATTTATATATTTATTAATGTATGTATGCGTGTATGGATTTATGAATATCTTTTAACAATTTCTGTTAAATAACTAATACTATTTATTTTAAGTAACAATAGATAAATTAAATATTTTCTTATATTGGTGTATAAATCATGTATTTTAGATATATTTATTAAAAGTATTTTAAAACATAATGAAAATCAACGCAATAATTATATATATATATATATATATATATATATATATATATATATATATATATATATATATATATATATATGTTAATTGCATGAATTTATAATAAATGAAGTCCTGAAACAACAACTTTTATCATTTTTTTATACATAAAAAATAATTCCAACGTAAAATTTTCATGAAACAATTTTTTTTTCGTGTAGACCTTTTCGCCACGCCGATCCTCCCGCTACACTCTACAAGTAGCACGTTAATCGTTTCCATTCCTGATCACCAATGATTGTTTGATGGATATTGTGTGGTATTTGTTTTGATTGATTGGCATCAGTCACATGTATGTGGCTCTCCCGCGGTGTACAACGAAAGAGAGTATACGATTTCAGTGTAAAACTAATAAGAAATTTATTCAAAATATTGTATTCACTGAAGCTTTAGAGTAAAAAAATTGTTCTACATTTTAATATTGTATTTTTTTGATAATTTTTATAAACATCTAGAATAAAAATTTTACGATTTACATTTTACACAGTTTATTTCTGAGTATAATTTGTCATTTGTTAGGGTAGAGCGGGGGGTAAATTCCCCCTCCACCCCGAGATTGGCAGTCATAGTGAGTACGTGACAAAGCCTTCTGGTTTATAAAAGTAATAAAAATTGTTTTCAAAATGAATTCAATAAATAAGACGTTTTAAAAAAGTTAGTGTATTTTTAAAAAAATGTAATATAATTAACATTTCTCTTTATAGTATAGATAACAAAACTTATTCTTATATTATAATGAAATAGAGATTTTTGTGAATTATATATACACATGCACGAAAAGTGTTATTGTAATTCGTGCTAACGAGATACAGAGAGGGTGTCATATGAGAGTAATTACCATATTGGCATTTGGATCCATATGATTTATCAATTCAATTTTAGCAATGAAAAAAGAATCTTACATTAAGAGTTTTCTTCTTTGATGAGAACATTTTCAGAGAAAATAGCGTTTTCCTATTATTTATAAAATAAAAAAAACTTTGAAGTTTAGAAATTGATAATATATGTTTGTATAACGAAATAAATATATTATTTAAATAACTTATTCTGAAACTACGTATTACGTATTCTGAAACAAATAACAATATAATACAGAAATAAAATAACATTGAAGAAATGTAATATTTAAAATTGTACATTTAATTTTGTCTTCATTAATTCTTAAAACGAAATGTAGAAAAAAATAAAATTACATTTAATTTTAACTTACTTTCAAAAGTATAAATAAATAAATGAGCTTATTACTATAGTTTTCTAGGGAAAAATATAATGTTATATAATCTTTTATATATATATATATATATTTCCTACTTTTAATTCTTTATTTAAATTTTTCATTGATCAATGAAAATACAGAATATGTTATGACTTGGTTTTCCTGATATAGGATTTCATTTAATGCACGTTTATATTTAATTGTTTCTATTGGTTCATTTACTAAAATAAAATAATTTCTGATTAAAAGTTGTTGTTGTTAAAAATGTATACAAATTTTATAATATATATATATATATATATATATATATATATATATATATATATATATAATTGATAGGGGACAAGACCTGTTAGCGAAATGTAAGAATAGGAATAGGAACAAAAGTATTATATGATTTTATTTGGTGCAAGTAGCAAGATTAGAATAAATAAATACACAATTAAAATATTTTCAAAATGTTACCGTTTAAAGTAGTTTTCTGTCTTTGATTATCAATCATTTTAAGTAAATATTATATTTATTTATTTATATATATATATATATATATATATATATATTTATATACATATATATGTATATATACATACATATTTATTTATTTATATATATATATATATATATATATATATATTTATATAATAAATGAAACACAGTTATAAACAATATAAATAATTAAAAAAGACATTTCTGCAAATGATAGTTGATATAAATATAAAATTAAAATGAAAACAAAGGAAACATTAAATCCAAGTTTTGTGACAGGACAAGACCTGTTAGTGAAATGTAAGAACAGGAACAAAAGTATTATGATTTTATTTGGTGCAAGTAGCAAGATTAGAATAAATAAATACACAATTAAAATATTTCGAAAATGTTACCTTCTAAAGTAGTTTTCTGTCTTTGATTATCAATCATTTTAAGTAATTATATATATATATATATATATATATATATATATATATATATATATATATATAAGTATATTAAATACGTTTAGAGGTGCAATTAACTTTTATTTGTTCTAAAAGGTTTGCTGTTATTATAAGATAATTTACATATTTATGAACCAGTATTTAATATACACACTTCGTGAATATTATATTTATGTGTGAACAATTTTATTGATTACGTAATGAGAAGCGCACATGCTTAATTTGAGAGACATCGATATATAAAAATTAATTGGATGCGAACAATTTACCTTATTATCATACTTCTTGGAGAATACTTTTCAAGTGATTCATAGTTTGAAATACATTTCAGAAACTCGTTTTTAATGTTTGTTTTCAATTTTAAAACAAAAACAAAATCCGGCATATTTCAAAAACACGAATTGTAAATGAAAACTGTATAGTACCGTGTCAATATTTACATACATATCGCACTGCATGCATATATAACTGTCACATTAAAAACATGTGCTTGCGGTGTGTGCAACAAGCATAAGAAATATGAAAAAAAAAAACTCTACGAGAGCGGCGAGCTTTAGTTGCGCACAGAACGGTTGCCGGCAGCAGACTGGCCGAACGACGGCCTTATTTGTGATATATAACCGAATTTATCAATTATACCAGGAAACTAGCAGCAATTAATAACAACACCCCCACCCTACACGGTGATAGTGTACCCCTCAAGATAGTATACCCCTCGACAGTGACCAATGCTCGAACACGATTCGTTGACATTCGGATCCCCCGCTAATCTTATTGGTCCTGCGTGTGTTTTTATAATAAAAAGAGAACGTTTGAATACGTTTCGTTGATGATTTGATATAGTTTAAGATTATGTGTTGGACAGGGATGGATTTAGATGCAATACAAAGAGGTGAAAAATCATCAACTTGTTTTCGACACTGTATTTACATGCACACCTACACACTTGAAAATAATAGATCGCATAACAATGATTCATGGATTTGATATTTTATGAAATAAAAAAAATCGTACGTAAGTACATATATACTTATTTATCTTTATGTATCTACAAATGCACACACACACACACATGCGTATATATATATATATATATATATATATATATATATATGTTGTATACAATGTACACACATATCTAATTTATTAAAAATGAATCAGATATTTCAATAAAAATATTGTCTGTCATAATATAACTACATTATAATGTATAATTTTTTTACATACATCATTGTTATTAGCCAGTGTTATGTGCATACATTTTTCTACCCTTCTATTACTTTCATTATTTTCGTATGATCGGTAGTAAATATTATTTACATTACATGTTGACAGATTTTTTCAACATGTCCTTGTTTTCATATTCTAATTACGATGAAATTCTAATTAAAATGAAAATCGTATATTTGACCAAAAATAATGATTCAGCGTGGATAATAAACTATTGTAATATTGTAATTAGACACTAATTCGCAGTTGACGACGGCGCCACATAGATTACAACAAATTGTATTCAGTGTGAGCAATTTCGATTTTCTTGGAATTTCCGAATAAATAATTTTGTTTTAGAAGACTTTTTAAAATTGTTTATAATATTTCTGTTTTCTAAAAGAATTAAAAATCCTATTCAACTTTTTAGTATGTGTTTATAGGAGAGGCGGTATAATTAAACGTAAATGTTATTATTTCCATCGCTCGGTTTTTTTTCTCACTCTTATCCTGACGTTATATTTTAAAATATTATTTAAATTATAGAGGAAACTATTTAAATATTTTATGTGATGATTAATCGAATACATATTATCAAAATGAATGTACGAAATGTTTCACGAAGTTGGGACATTGTAACTCTAAGAATAATTATAAACGTTTTGATACAAAAATGAATGTTGTGTTCATACTTCCTGTTATATTTTATTAATATTTTTTATGTTCGTTCACTTACTTTGTTATTATTTTTAATAACACTTTTAATTCTTTTATATCATAAATATTATATATATATATATATATATATATATATATATATATATATATATATATATATATATGTAGAATCAAAATTATCCACAAAAACGTTTCGATGATGTCGACTTATTTATTTATGACATCGAGGTTTCATGGCACTCAAATATGTTTATATCATATATAAAACAGCAACGTTGCAATCTTTCTGCGATAATGATTATATAGACACAAAGGATTTAAAAAAATATATTTATTGTTTCGTTCGGTTGCATATAGAATCTTGGCGAGCGCACAGAGCAGGGGGAAAAGCTCCCAGTTACTTGAAACTCATATTTTAAATAACATAAATAACATTTATTCGTTTTTTGAATGTTTTCCAAATAAATAAATGTATTGTTTAAAAATGTTGATGAGGTTATTATAAAAAAATAATTTATGTTATTAATATACGTTAATCAGATATATGGTATATTTTTTTGTACATTCTCTTAGAAATAATACAGAAATATAATAAAATCTTAGAGCTTTCAAATGAATTGCTTAAATGAATAACTTGAACAATTAACTTGTGTTAAATAAAAAGCCTTCATTTAAACTATTAAAAAATCAATATATATATATATATATATATATATATATATATAAGTAATAGTAACTTATAAGTAGTATAAGTAATAATTTAGTAAATAAATCATATGAAACTTTTGTTCATTTTATTGCATTTCAATATCATTTGTAGCCTGCACAAAGATGAATTATTATTTAAAGATTTTACTTGTTTCAATTATAGATTCACTTTTAAAAAAAGTATTAGTTTTTTTTAATTTATATAATTTTATTTTATATATTGATTTTTACAATTTATAAATTATTTAAAATATGCTTTAAGTATACATTTAATTATATGTTACAAGAATTTTTTTGATAAAATCATATTCTTTAATAGTGATAGATTAATGACTTATAAATTATTGGCGATCAAATAGATTAGTGGATTGTGATATCACCCAAAGAAGTAAAGAGGTATAAGAAATATAATTTTGTTACCATTTAGTAGTTTAATTTGGATACTTATCTACTCAGAAAAGTATTTTATTATTTTTTCACTTGTTTGTATTTAATATATATATATATATATATACATATGTTGTGTATTAAGTAAAAGTATTTTTGAAAATATATTATTATTTTTAAAATTGATAAAATCATATATTAATTTCGGAATAAAAGATTATTGTTTTAAAATAAGTATCATTTTATTTTATTCAATTAGTTATCAATGATAAAATGTATTAGTTATTTTATTAATTAAATAAAGCGCACTTTCGAATATGGTTTATATTTAGACAGTACACAAAACAAATCAAATACAAAAGCACACTTTTCGCGAACGAAAATACAACTAAACAAATAGACTGATACAAATCTGTATGGCGCGAAATCAAAATTCGGAAGTGAGTGTTTTGTTAGCTGTCACTCTGTCACTGTTGTCAATTATGCACTGCTTAATTTCATACTTGAAGTAACGCGTGTGAGATGGGGTGGTTTGCCGGCAGGCCATATGATCCCCGCTCGTTCGCATAGCGGCGGTATGATTCATTGATCATTAACGGACGCTACAAGACTACAGGCCGTGAACGCTCTTTGTGTTGAACGTCGACAGCGTCGTGGGGACAACGAGCGTATCTGCGCTCTAACCCCTGCATGCGACCATAATATCGTTGTACACCGTTGTTATATTTATTGTCTTACACATATTTCTTATTGCAAGTGTAACCAGCGTTCCACAAACAAAAATCGATGAAAATGTAGTGTGTATATATATGTATGTATATATGTGTATCTATGTATGTATGTGAGTGCAAGTGCAGGTATATGTATATATATATATATATATATATATATATATATATATATAAATTTGCTTATCGAAGTGCCCTAAAACCCCAGTAACCAAACATCACTTGTGTTCTGGAAAATTTAAACATTACAATATTGACACTTTCACAGTGAGTGTTTCAGATGCGTGACTTTCGCTATCCGCGGGTACTTTTTACAGTCGCTCAGGCGGCAACAACCGATCTAAAATACATTTTTGGTAACTGATTTTACTCGACTTTTTGGTTTTTTGAAAAATTACTTAGTTGAAAGGGTATCGATCGGCATGATCTATACCTTTCATATATTTATTACATTTTACTACACATGTCGGCTGGTTTTGTTTCTTTTGTAATTTGTAACATCAGTTGTATTTGCAGAATGTATTATTGATATCATATATAAGATCTTTTTTCTTCTTCCATACTTTCACAAGGACATTCTTTTTTCTACGGAACATTGTGGCGTTTTCCTCTAATTTTACATTTTTTAGACAAGCTGGCGCACCTCAATTCTTCTTTATAGTTCCGCACATGCCTGTTATACTTTGTAATAATCGTTGTGCGACTTGTATACTGTTGTAGCAATTTTCCATATAGGTATATGGATAATTACTATAATATGCCATAAATTTACGAATGGGTTTAATAATGGAAATATAATAGTGTTCAGTGTATATCCTTGTGCGCAATATACTTCAAAATTGTAAATATATCTTTTCACAGACCATGCGTACCAATATTCCGTATTTTATGATTTTGGCTGGATTGTATGTTCGAAATGAGAGTCTTCCTCTCTAAGATATGATGCTTTCGTTAAGGGACAGTTTTTTTTCGGTTTGTATACTGTTCGAAATTTTTTTTCTTGAAAATTTATAAGAACAGATTTAATTCTGTCTAATCTGTCTTTGCAATTTTCATTGCTGCTGAAGTGCTAGTGTTTGAAGCAATGGATCTGTGGACCAGTAATCATCTCTCTCAGTCTTTTTCGCAAAACTCATTAGAATGATAAGGCCAATAATTTTTTCATTTCTATATCGCTGTCATTCCAACCTTTCCTTTTATTTGTTGTGCTGTAGAAGCATTACACTTACCATTAGCGATAAATTTAGTCATTCTTATCTCGCCCTGTACTTTAAATAAATATAAGAGATCATGTTCGGTACAGATTAGGCACGTTTAACGCCAGCCGAAATCCGCTAATAGCCAAAGTCACGCATTCGCCGTGAAAGTGTTAAGATATTGTAAATAACAATCTTAGTATCATTAGACTTACAAAATATGTATTTAATTTCCGTGCTGTTATAAAACAATTTATATTAAAAATAACAGTTCATGAATTCACAAGTACATTTAGTTACTCCTTTTGTAGAATTGTGTCGACATTGATACCATATTTTGGAGAAAAAAATGATTTGAATCCTCTGTACTTTGTTGTTGTCATTGTAGATTTCTGGCTGTTCTTTTTGGCAAGTTATGAACACAGAGGTCCATGTTCACATAGCCCAAAATTGAAAGTTGCTCAAGCAGGTCGATTTTTGTAAAGGAATGGATTACATTTTATAGCCATTACTGGGTTAAATAATATATTGAAGGAAGATAAAAACATTTAGAGTACAACAGTCAATACAGTACAACGATTAAATTATATTATTTTCAATATACAACTTTTATTTCAAATGATACAGTTGAAGTTTATTGTTATTCGTTTTTGTTCAAATTTAGAAAGTCTAAATTAGATAGAAGGAGAAAACTGAAGAAATTAATACGTTCAATATTTCATGTTGACGATTATTTTTTTTTAGATATTTTCTTATCTTTTTTTTAATGTATTGTTAAGTATGCCTGTTAGGTATTTCAGTATTATTTTTATATCTCTTTGATGATTATCGTTTATCAATTTATTCACTGAATGTAATTTTATATTATTTTACAAGCAACACATATTGCAATTTATTTTGTTTTCTAAGTTCATAAATCTACTTTTTAGGGAACACGTACGTAAATAACAGTTACTGTTCGATGAAATCCACTTCTTTATCGACATTTCCGATGATTAGAGTGATGTAATGTATAAGTGCTATACAAAACTTTCTGCTCAATGATCGATTTTCCGTTAGGGTATCGATTATCGAAACGTAAAAACGTCAACCGACGAAACCGTACCAACACACCAACACCAATTTGTATAAACGACAATCGTTCCACAACACACCGCAAACGGCACGTAAATATAGGGTATTAATGCATCGCAGTGCATGCTCCACACACAAGCGAAACATATAATTTGTCATCATCCTGGAATACCGATTTTCGTATCGACGTCCGCGTGATTTTTCCCGTTACAAAACCCCTGCGCGGGACACGCGCCTGCCGACGACGCTCCTTTGTTAACAGTATACATAGTATGTCACATGACAACATAAGCCCCCTTGGATCTCCTTCAGACAAGACAATGGTAAACACGATTGTCACTCGCACTGCGGCAACGTCTAGGAAATCACTTGACTGACAATAAGTGACGCCCTCAGGGCGGACAGCGCCGGGCACGATAAGGGCGGAACAAATAGGCTTATACCAGAATTCATGGTGCATTGCGAACGCGTCGTCATAACGCGTCTTTTCAATTAATACCATCAAATCGATTACAATTAGGGAACGGAAAAAATATCGCAACGAAATTAATTGTGTGCGCGATGGACATGTCGTCACGCTCGTTGCATTCGTCAAGACTTTTTACAATTATTTTTAGCGAATTGATTCTGTTCGGCACTGCGACAAGTTAACGTTTGTACTTTGATAGCGCAACTGTGAACACTTGCCGAATACTAATTGTTTTTTTATCTTTTTGTAGTTAAAAAAACTTTGAATTCAAGTTATTCGAACTTTCATCATAAAACATAAACCACAATCAAATATTTATATTTTATTTTTAAATAATAAAATAGTATCACAAACACGAATGTTCGTTGATCGATTTTTGCAAACTTTCTGTTTATCAGTCGGCGTTTCGCATGTGTTTGGTGCAAATCTTAATGAAATTGTAATCCTGATACTAATAATAATTATAAACACTTCCTGTAAAACGCTAATGAGATTTTCAATCACGAATGTTCTCTAATTATTTATTAATAAATTCGTCGTTTTATTTTTCAACTAACAGATTTCTGTATCAAAGTAATCGAGCTAAGATGTAACAAACTACAATTTATTAAAAACTAAGACTATTTTAAATATAAAACGAAGAATTTAGAAAACAATTTCGTTACAATAATAGTACCATTTTTTTAGTTGATGTTCTCTTTGTTATTTTTTAATTACAATTAGTTGATGATTCTACAAATGCATTTTGTAGAAGATACTTTAGAAAAAGGTACTCTGTGAGTTGTTTAGATTTTTGTTCCTTTAGTATCTGAATTTTTTTTTAAATATTCTCTCTCTCTCTATATCATCATTATTATCTTCAGCCCGTGTCAATCCACTGTTGGATAAAGGCCTCTTCCATGATTTTCCATTTTGTTCTCTCTCTCTCTCTCTCTCTCTCTCTATATATATATATATATATATATATAATATATAATATATTCAACCTTTAATGATCCATTGATGGATAAAAGCTTTTTAAATGAATCCGATTTTAACGATTCAGTGCTTCTTTTTCACACTATAATGAATTTTTGAATATCTCTAATCCATTAGTTCAGCGTTTTTCTAGATGTTTTCGTATTTTTATCTTCTGCTCAATAATTTCTGTTATCTGCCTGTTATTTTTTTTAATTTGTATGGCATACTTCGTCTATTTTAATTTAAATGTCTTTTTTCTTCCTGTATATAAAACTGTTATTTGTTTTTATACTCGTTTAATCTCCATAGTGATTAAGAATGAGTAAAGGAATGAAACAAAGAAAATATTACGTATTCGTGCTAGTTATATACTATTAGAAATTTATTTTTTTTCACTTAAATATAAAACTGTATTCGTGACGCGTTCATAAAAACGAATTCCTTCACATTATAAAACACACTTCACATTATAATCACAGTCAATTAGAAATATAATTTGCATCAATACTAATAATTATATTATTTAAATGTGCATATAGCTAACTAGTTCTCAATTAACTGAATATACATTGCAGTACGGGCAGACATCAAAGGGGTTTAAACTCGTGCATACAATAAATCAATTGTATGCAAAATTATTGAATAATTAAGATCTACTATTGCAACAAACAATACTATTTGTATTTAAATATTCGATTAATATATTCGATTAGTGCCAGCAAATTTCGTAAATTGTATTTAATAGAAATAAGTTATAAAGTATATATATATATATATATATATATATATATATATATATATATATATTGTTATATCTATTTTTGTTCTTTAAAATAAAATTGGGAACTTTTTAAATAATGTAGTTATTTGAAAATTGTTATTGTGATTAATATTTAATTACTTTCTAATTAAACTTTTATTCGATAAAAATACCTAAAGTGCATTATGTTTATTGGTTACATTATTATTTAACCTTATATTAGATTGGTAGGAAAATAATAGCGGTTTATGACCTTCAAATTCGTATACATTTTTCTCTTTTTTGATTTTCTTAGCTATTTTAAGTCGTTCAGAACTGTTGGATGACTAACGATTAACTTTTGTGAAATCTCTCGAATCGTTGTCCGTGGTTCTGATTCAACTAACGCTTTCAATTGGTTATTATGACTTGAAGAAGGATGCTCGCGACTTTTTTCATCTTCAAGTCTCTCATCTTCAGCACGAAATTTTTGGAACCACCATTGCACCGTACGTTCCTTAACAGTACACACGCCAAAAGCATCGTTTAGTTTACGAGCAGCTTCTGCTGCTTTACCACCAGTTTTGAACTCGTTCAAAAATGCTCTTATTTTTTTTCTTTTCCATCTTTAATTCAATAGCCTGATTTTAAGAAAAATTAATAATAAAACCAAAGTCGATGTTACCAAAATACAGACCGAAAAATTCACTTTAAAATGATATTAACATGTACACGATGAAATGATACTTTTATTGAAAAAATTAGGGTTTGAATTCGTAAAACAAAAACTGCAATTATTTTCCTACCAACCTAATACTTAGCTGTTACTTAATTTTGATAAAATATAAAATCGATTTTAAGATAATAATTTACAATATTTAAAAATATTCACTTATTTCTGAAAGCAAATCAATATTTTAAAACAAAATATATTCATTGTATCAATATAGTACTTTTAAATATTTTAATACAATATTATTTTTTGTAGTGTTTTTGAGTATTAATTTATTTTATAAAGGCGAATTTAGATATATTATGCTCAGTTTTAGATATATTTTTTTTATATTAGTATTCACTAAATACGGTATTATTTTGTAAATGTAGTAATTTGAATAAAAAGCATTTCAAAGTTTTATAGGGTATAAAAAATAAAACTGTTACTATATTTTACACGGAAAATTTAAAAATGGATACGTTATTTTAATAAATAACATATTGATATTTTTTCTTTATTTGGAGAATATTTAATTTTTATTTATATATAAAATTTAGAGAGTGTAATCTCTAAAAATTACCCTATTAAGTACAATATAAAAGACTTATTAAAAAGTCAGAATTGTAAGATTATGTACAATGATACTAAACTTTTTTATCTTTTGAAATATAAACATATCGCAGAATTTTTAAATTGTTATCAAAATTATTATTTTACAATTGTTTAAAAATGATATTAATATGAAGATATTATATTAAGATATTTCTAATATACTTACATATAAAATTGGTATAAAAATTCGATATTGATGTTTTTTTTCCAAAAAATATTTTTATTTCATATGCGTTTAGTTCATATTCTATTTGAAGGTTGTGTTGACTCAATCAAAGATTAGGCATCCATTATCTGTAAAAAATAAAACTTATTAAGTTTTCAAGTTTTATAACCACTATTATAATAACTTTCACTCGACATTCGAGGTTTTCTCGTCTTTTGAAATACATTTTTTTAGTTTTTTACAAAAAAATACGAAAACAGATAAAAAGAGAATAAATTAATATATAAATTTATTATGAGTGTAGTTAAGAAGAAAATAATTTATACTTTTTACACATTTGGTAAAATATGGCTGTATTCCAATATTAAATAATAATTTGTTGAACGAAAACTACAAAAAATGATATATGGCTACTGTTAATAAGTATTTAAAAAATAGTGAAAAAGTAAATGTGTGATATGTGCAAATATATCAGTTAATTATTCTAGGAATATAACTAATATACAAGTTGAAAATTGATATAAAATGTATGCGGATTCTATATAATGCAAATAAAAAATAGTTAAATAAGTTTTTAGAATTGATAAAAGTTATCAACTTGACATTTTATTTGAATTTAATTTTTGTGTTCAACAGAATTTAAATTGAAAGATATAAACGAATTTTAAAAGTGTGTATATATATTATATATATATAAATACATACAGGACACGATTTACATTAGATGTTGCTTTTGAGCTACCAATTAAATGATATTCTTTTTCCCACACAAATTTTGTCTAAGTAAATTAAGAGAAATCCGCGACTGTTGATAATTTTGAGAACATTTCAACAGAAAAAAATGTAAATGATCAGTAAAATATTTGTAAAATTTTCCATTAATTTAATTTATTTAAAAAATGAAAATTATGAAGTTCTGTTACATAAACTTCAAAAATAAAATTTGAGCTATAAAATTTTTAGATTTAATTTTTCATCCATATTCGAGCTACTCATAAATCGAAATTGTGATTGAAAATAAAATTTCTAGCTTTTCAAAATTCGGCGCCCATTAAAATTTGCTGCCCCTCAAAATTTCCGCCCTGGACAGTGGTCCATGTTGCCCCTGTCTAAATCTTACGCTATATATATATATATATATATATATATATATATATATATATATGGTGATTTATTTCACATCAATTCTATGAAATTTATAAAAAAAATCAATTTAAAAATCAAATATCATTTAAAAATCAAAAAAGCATTTATGTTTCGGTACCCTTATTCGGTATAAATTGATTCTACAATTACAATTTACTGAATCAGAAACTAAATAAATAAAAATGAATGAAAACTCGACAATGTTAAATTTACAACTGAACATGGTGTCAACGAAGTGTCAAATATGAGAAAAATTAGATTTACTTTGAATTAATAGTGTAAGAGGATCCCTTATGAGTGCACATAATCGTTCTACGTCAGTAAATAATGTAATGAAATCAAGAACTTATACACATATGTAGCAATTCTATCCCCTTCAGATTGAATCAGACTACCGTTACTATTCAGTGGTGAATATTTTTATCTGATTTTATACTTGAGAGGAAATAAGAAAACGAATATCGTGACAGTTCGCATCAATTAAATATTACATAAATGCTTTATTTAATTACCGAGTTATCGTTTTATTTTATTTTTACCCTAATGGAATAGTTCTTTTTGAAAAGATAATGTTACGGTTGAAATATTCTGTAACGTGTTTAGGATAGATATTTTTGATATTTATTTATTTATCTTTAAATTTTAAATTGTATATGAATAAATACGGAATTTGCATGGATAACGGTTTATGTATTCTATTTTAAAAACATTGTTCCATTTATTTATTTATTTATTTTTATTTTTTTCATTTATTTTTTATATGTACAATATTAATTTTAATGAATAGAAAATAGACGAGAATACTCACGTTGTATGTTTATCTCTTTTTTATTAACGAAAAGCTTATTCTTGTATATAATTATGAAAACAATACAAACTTTAAAAACTGCTTTTTTCAATTCAAGTACATATATATATATATATATATATATATATATATATATATATATATATATATATATATATATATATATATACGTATTTCTGTACTAAAAGAAGAGTAAGAGGGTAAAATTAAGTGATACGTTGTTAGTTATTCATGGCAATTTATTAATATAAAACAGTAGTCCGGTGCACATCAAGCTTTCGCTATGAAATCACTTTACAAAAATGGCGAGTTCGCTACAACTGTACAACAGCTATTTCGCAATCATTATAATATTCCGCTTCGTGGGCAGGTACTGACCCTCCACACCATCAACTTGTGGGTTCAGAAGTTTGAGTAAACAGGTTTCACATTAAATTTGAATCATCAAGGGTCCAGAAGAACAGTAGAGACATAAGAAAATATTGATTATGTTAGAGTTGCTGTAACGCGTAGCCCACTATATGATTACAAAATATGATTAAAACATTTATGACCCAAGAATTAATCCGTTTTCCACAAATTACATAGTTATAGCAAGATGAAGGCATCAAGACGTACCGCTAAATTTTTCATGGGTGCTGTGGGAGCACTCTTTCTGAACCATATCGTTTCCATAAATGGAGATGTTGTTTTGCCAGAAAGATCAGAAGATTTGACGACGTGTGATCATTTTCTTTGCAGTTATTTAAAGAGCAAGGTGTATGTATATTGATCGTCCACATAATATCTCTGAATTTAAATTAAAAATTTAAGAAGAAATTGCGAGGATTCAATCAGATATGTTAAGACGCACAATGGAATATTTCCCAATAAAATTACAGCGTGCGCCGAAATGGTGCTCATCTATTAAGAGTTATTTTAAAAAAAATAAAATATCCCGATATACTTTACAAGAATATGTAAACAAAATTATGGAAAAACGAAAATTCATTTAATTATTGCATTTTCTAATTTTCCTGTCCCTCTGGCACAGTTTATATCTATCTATGTTTATGTATATATATATGTATATATACCCGTCCCTCAATTTACTCGGTACTTTTTATACTCGGTAAATGATCTCTCCGTTTACGCGGTACTTTTTCTACGTGGTATCAATTTATGCGATCTCATTTCACGCGGTCAGAAAATATATTCTTCTATAATCTTTAATTCTTACTCAACTGTACTAATTACATCATTCTGACATTTTTGGTGTGTAGTGAGCAACGTTACTGCGTATTACTTTGTGATCATATCATATATAGTCTTATGTCGAACGTTTGTAGGGAAACATCACTAGCACTCAAAGATAATACATAGTAAGCAAGTAAACACAAGTAACCAATATTATATTTTTTCTTTAGTAATTTTTTTTGGACTGGCGAACTCTATTTATGGGATTTTCTTCCTTGTAAAAAATCCGCATGGAACGGCTAATCCACGTATGTCGAAGAACGAGTATATATATATATATATATATATATATATATACTCATATACATAATTTGAAACTTATTTTGTACAAAAAAATAACAAATGAATAGCAGTACCAATATGATAATGATGTCTGTATGAAAAGTACATAATTTTTTTATCCTAAGTTATTAACTATTTTATGTTCAATGTATTTAAGACGATTATATATATATATATATATATATATATATATATATATATATATATATATATATATATATGTATATATATATAATGGCGACGTCGTTACAAATACGTATTGTATAAAGTAGAAATCTCAAAGTGAAGTGTACCATTTATATAATCACTAACAGTAGATAGTACGTTACGTTAGGATAATGCTTTTATATTAACACGCTATACTTATAGCCGGCAGCGTATGTGTGGGGGTGGGTGGCAGCATAAAGGGAACAGTAAGGGTAAGGACGCTCTCTATAATATCTACATCATTGGTTTATATATGTTAAGGGTTGGTTGGTTGGTTTGTCAGCCGAAGCTGCTCAAACAAAGGTTTGTTATGCAATCAATTTTGCATTGGTCTGGATTAGGTTATAATGTGACTGGATGACACTCAACTTTATTTTTCTTTTTGTCAATACGAATTCAATATTGAAGGGATTTACACAAATATGTACATGGAATTTACATGAAATCCTCTTAAGCCAGATGCATGTAATACGACTAACTATTTCATTAGTTTTTCATGTATCGATAAAGTATTCAGAGAAGAGTTAATGACGTTTTTTTGCAAGAAAATGTAATGGAAAAAATATTTTTATGTTTATTGCGGATCAACAATTGAAATTTTGACTAATATCTGTTTTGGAAATAGTTTTGAATGACTACTATTTTGTATTTAAAAGAGTCCCATATTAAGTATTGGAATTGATGTCATTGAAAAATGTAGTAGTTTTGAATGTGGATATGTATATTATATATATATATATATATATATATATATATATATATATATGTAGAAAGAGAGAGTGATTCAATTTAGCCTTCCACCTGGAAGTATTAAAATGAAGCGCAAGGGTTAAGAAAAGTCATGTTATTTTTTATTTAGTATTTTAGTTCAGTTCAGTATTAAAATATAATACAATTAAAATAAAATACTAAATGGGGGATAATATGTTTTTTTTAATTTGACGTTTTTTTAATACTCTTGTGTGGAAACTTAAGTTGAATCACTCTCTCTCTCTCTCTCTTTCTTTCTCTCTCTCTCTCTCTCTCTCTCTCTATATATATATAGAGAGAGAGAGAGAGAGAGAGAGAAAGAGCATAAATATGTGAAAAGTAAAAGTTTATATCAACAATACAAAAATGTTAATAAATATGTGTTCCTATTGTAATGAAATGACACACTCATAAAGAAGATTAATAAGAATATATTTTTCAAACATATAGAGTATTCATTTGGTTGAATATTTAAAAATTTTTCTTGGAAAATAAATATTGGTTCGTTATTAAAATTATATTTTTACTAATGTTTGTATAATTGACCTTGAAATAAAATGTTAATTTTTGATTTTTAAGGTTTTAAAGTTGGATTAAGTGTTTGCATTACCAAAGAAACTATTTTTTAGATTGAGAAAACTACATGTATCATAAAATCTCTAATATTTTTAAACTCATAGTATATTGGTCGATTTTTCAATGTATTAGTTTGTGCTGACTATTTTATATATTTTTTAAAAGATTATAAATTGAAACTGTTGACTTATTTTAGAAAAAAATAATTCTTTTCGTTTTTATGATGGATTTTTTAAAGAACGATCATAATGTAGTATATAAATAATAAGTAAAATATTGTGGAAATTGCATAAAGAGAAGTTATTTAATTCGATATCATTAAAATAGTTCTGTGGATTGTTTTAGTATCTAATTATTGTAAGTAAATATTAAAAGTTCTGTACTGAAAGTATTTTATTTCATTCTATCAATAAATGTTTCTGAGACAGTTGTAATTAACTAATACCATATTGAATTACTGTTGCTTCTAAGTTCTTCTTTCTTAGAGATGAACTGATGATTGTCGAGAATGTCTTACCTAACATTGTCATTAATTAACTTTAATAATAATAAAATTAGTGTATCTGAATGTAAAATACCTCACAATACAGTTCTAATACTGGTTAAAGTGACATTCGCAAATTAATACTTTTTTCATACCACAAACAACAAAAAAAAATATTTCTGGTCAAGAATGTTCAATAAATTATTACTGATCGTTTTTGATTGTTTCTTATACGTATTTCGATGGCGATTCCATTATCTTTAGAGCGTCAAAGTATAGAAAAATGAGATTTTTCTGTATCTTGAATATATATATATATATATATATATATATACATATATATATATATATATATATATATACATATATATATATTCTTTTTGATTAATATTATGTTTTGCAATTTTCTTTAATTTTAATTAGAAAATTGAAATTGATAAAAATGTTCGATAATTCAGAAACTTGTTAAGTGAAATATCCTTTTTGAACTATTTTAAAATATAAATAATGTTGTTTAAAATTTTATTCATGAAGATAATAAATATTATTGTCAATTTAATGAAAAAAATTACGGAAGCTGAAAGATAAATCTGAAATGTATATTTGGTAGTCGAAGACTCAGATATTTTAATGATTATTATTTATAACTTGAATGTTCGCTTAGACTAGAACATTTTTACTACCATACAATGCAAATTTTAATATCGTATTGAAAATGCGGTTTTTAAGAATTGCATTAGAATTTCGAACATACGATTTTTTCTTCCAACAAACTTATGTTTAAACGTATCACTATTCAGTCATTAAAAATCTTTAATATCGATATAATGCGTTGACAATACACTCTTTAAAGTAGTATAAATAGATGTAGTCTTACAAATTTTCTACCGACAATAAATAAATACTTTCTCTGCGGTACTTGACTACTTCTCCTCAAATTTATTATCTTCGATAACGACATTTTTATAACGCACGCGTCTGTCATTTCATATTATATTCCTATTATTTCACTTCTGTAAACTTGAGTGACAAAGAAAATAATTAAGTAAATGGACGCATTAAGATATCGTTGTTTTTGTAATAATTAAGGGAGAGGAATGCGTAGTTCTTTATTCTCGTCGAATATATCGCATGATTACAACAAATGATTATCACATAAGTGCGTTTGCGAGAATTGAGAGACAAAAGATTTATATGCAATAAAAATGAATTCATAGCCGTTCTTCGGAGCGTTTGAACGCAACAAAACAAAACGGAAAAAAAAAATAAAATAAATAATCGTTCCCTAGAGATGACTGGCTGTTACGACAAGTCGCGACCGACAACAGCCCTCATAAAAACAAATAAAGTCGGGCGCACCGGGTGGTATGGTTCACCTCGATGTTACAGGTCACGCTCCAAGTTGAGTACCCTACCGACATTTGCCACGGTTACAGGAAGAACTCGCCAGCGGTAATGTACTATAAAATCACACTTAATTACTTGAAACAATTCACCCACGAGCGATGGGCGGCGGTCGTAGGAAAATGTATATTGAGGGTGAGTTGCAACCAGTGGTCGGTCGACCATTTGCCCCGTTCCATGTCCTGCGTGAGAAGCGGTAGGTCATATTGACACACCGTAACAATAGATGTGTCGAACAATGGATGCACTACGGACGTACTCGTGAAGATGATTGAGGGGAAATTGACAAATACCAATCGCCTATTCCGTTGGCGGTGTTATATTTCTAAAATATTTGTCTCGGTTCACGGATTTTCTGCAGGAAAATTGTGTTCGTTGATTTGAATTAAAATTCTCAATAGACTTGCAGAAGGGTGGAGAGTTTTAAAATGTTTAAGCATGTTAAAAAGGCGAAGCGAATAAAAATACATAAAAGAGGGACGTTGAGAGTTTCGCACAGACGAGTTTAAAAACGGAAATGTAATGAAATATATTTATGAGCTCATATCGTCCGACCTTACAATATTCGTAACGATAGATTACACTTATTTGATTTTCCCCTATTATATACTATTTACATGTAAGAATACAATGTATTTTATAAATATGATATATAAGTACATTTGAATCTACACCATCTAATAAGTACAATTTATTAATAAATTAAAATCGAATGAAGATTTTATTACTAGTTGGTCACTGAATACTTTTCATATTTGCGATTTCATCAGATATAAATAATAATAATAAACAGTAGTTAATGTGATATTTTGACATTCTAGTAATGTTTATCAGATATAAATTTTAAAAAAAAAGAAATATGAACTGTTAATATATCTTATTTAAATTTATTTATTTTTTTCTATAAAACATTCATTTTAAAGAAAATTTGACATAAATATATAATGTATTGTTCCATTTAAATGAAACTTAAACACTAATGAATTGTTATTTAAATATATACATATATATATATATATATATATATATATATATATATATATATATTACAATTAATATAATCTGCATATGTCATATACGTTATATTATTTATTAAACGATATTATTAATTTATATTTTAGTATTTATGATATTTTTTTATTTGAAACCTGTTAGAAACAGTAGGAAGTGATTTGATACAAATGATATATAATATAATAATAGGAGATTGCATTGAAAGTCGCTGTTTACGTGTATATGGCTCTAGGTGCGTATGCTGTGGGCAGTGACAAATGTCTGTTATGTCCTTTCCAAGTGTGAACATTTCCCACTAAAATTCATTCATCAGACGCCATCCTTTATTTACATAAGTGCTTTTCTATAACCGAATAAAAATGGAACGCCATAAGTTGTTTTTCAGATGTGTACTTCTACAGCACTTTGATTTGAAAAAAGTGCAGTTGAAGTTCATCGATTGCTTGCGAAAACTTATGGTGAATCTTCTCCATCGAAAACAATATGTAGAGATTGGTTTCGACGATTCAAAAAAGGTGATTGTGACGTTCATGACAAACAACGACCAGATCAATCGAAAAAGTTCGAAGATGAACAACTGCACAAGCTCTATTGAAAGAAAACCCTGCTCAAACATTTAAATAATTGGTACAACGGTTCGAAGTCAATAAATAAACCATTTCATGACATTTACAAGTCATGGAAAAGATCCAAAAAAAGGAAGATGGCTGCCACATGAATTGATCGAAAATGCCATTGCTAATCGTTTAAACATCTCGATTTCTCTGCTTACAAGGCATGAAAAGAAGAGTTTCTTGTCGCGTATCGCGACTGACGATGAAAAATGGATCTATTTTTACAACCCGAAACGCAAGAAATCATGGGTTGATCCTAGTCAACCATCAACGTCGACACTAAAGTGAAACGTCTACGGTCACAAAGCAATCCTCTCTATTTGATGGAATATGGAGGGTGTCTTATATTATGAGCTGTTGAAATCGAAGGAAATAATCACTGCTAAACATTATCGACAACAATTGGAGCGTTTGAATGATAATTTGATGCAAAAACGACCATCAGTTGCATCAAATCGCCGAAAATTGATTCTTCTCCATGACCACGCTCGGTCCCATGTTGTTATGTCCGTGAAACAAACACTGATTGAGTTCGAACGGGAGATTCTCCCGCACCCAGCGTATTTTCCGGACCTGGCCCCAAGCGATTACCATCTGTTCCGATCAATGTAACACGCTTTGGAAGATACATATTTCCATACCTACGGAGAAGTCAAAAATTGGGCTGATGAATGGATTGGGTCAAAAGACAGACCATTCTTTCGTCACGGAATTCAACTCCTACCAGAAAAATGGAAAAAATAATAGCTTTCGAGGGCAAATACTTTGATCAATGTATTCACACATTTTGTTATTGAAATAAATGCTCAAAAACCCCTCACAAAAAACAGCGGCTTTCACTATAATCTCATAATATATAATATATGAAATAAGCAGGCTGATAATGTTTTAAAAAAATCAACATTTTCATTTTTTAGTTCCAGTAATATAATATTATTCGTTTCTGAGTTGTAAAGATGTGAAACAAGGGTGCGTAAAACGGATGAAGTTATAAATGTGTGCGATGACTAATTATACTCGATACATATACGACGAAACCAAATACAGATATGAGTTAAATTCATTCAGTTAATGCACAAGTTGAATGTTTGATTAGGTAATTGAAATCGGGTGTCGATGGTTGGTTATTGGGGTTTTAGGGCGCTTCGACAACTAAGATCATTAGCACCCGATCGGTTGTCGAGAATATTGAACTACTTATTAGTTAACTAGTATATGACCCGTCAAAATAGACGGGAAAATAGAAAGAAACGTAGGAAGGAAAAACTGTTTATTGGTTTTTATAACATAATATATTTAAATATAAAAAATACCTACGAACGAAACTTAATGAATTAAACTTGAAACCTATCAGCTGACAAACCAAATATAATAGCATAGATAAACATATCTGGACACTATAGACATTTCTCATCACCATAAATAAACATTTCTTGTCAGCATAGACTCTGTCGTGCCGACACAGCGTCGAGAAATGTAGATTTTTATTATATAGAATTTGACCTTCAAACATATTATATTTTTTTCTAAAAAAGCGATAGTTTCCTCATCAAAAAGTTGAACGAGTTTTAATTTTCTTCATTTTATAAAATAAATTGAACAAAATGAACAACAAATGTGTTTTATCCAAAATTTTATCTATTAAGATGTTTTTACTTTAAAAATAAAAAAGAACCTCTTCTCTAATATCCACAAAAAATGTCAATATATAAAAAAATATAATATAAATAATTATTGTTCTTTACTTGGCGATAACACATTTGAAATTATGTTACACAAAAATAATTTTTAATCGTTTTTTAATTATTTTTTGAGTAAGAAACATTCAAAAAGAAATATTTAGATTTATATTGAATCTAATATTAAATTATTCGATTCATTTAATATCCAAATATTTCATGGATTTTTTATTTTATTTTTTTGTATTTTTACATCTTTGTCACCTACATATGATGATGGTAATAAAATTATAATTATCTATTTATTGAGTTCTGGTTGTAGTGTCATATTTTAAACAATTTACTTTATATTATGTAAGTGTATATGTAGTATATATATATATATATATATATATATATATATATATATATATATATATATGATTGCTGGTGTGCTTTTATAGACATTTATGTGCGCGTATGTGCTCTAGCTTTCAATGTCAACATTAAGACGATTTATTATGCGAGCGGAAATTGATAATGTTGTCTTGATAAAAACCGCTGCTTCTTCTTCCAAGTTATGTACACAGTGAGTCGATTTTCTTGTTGTAACAAAAAAGAATTCCACTTCGACCCAAAAGTAATCAAGACGCCCGAAACGTCGTACGGAATCTGTCACAAGATTAATTATATCTTCTATATCACGAAATTAAATTGCCGAATGCCCTTGTCATTCTGCAAAAAGTATTATACTAACCGCATCCCCCACAAATCTGATAAAATTAAATTGATACACCTAGACATAACGTACAACTACGTAACAAAGGCAGTTGTGTGTTGCCATAACGCCGAGTCACAGCCTACTACAGTTACTAATAGTCATTGACAATCTAGGAGGACAATTAACGAAATGCGGTGATGGTGTTGGCGCTGGGGATTAAAACGGTCGCTCCGGAAGGTTGAATATTTCGTTATTGTCGTTCGTACGAATGACTGATTCTAATATATACGAACCGTGAGGGATCCCATCACTGGAATTAACTATTGACATTCTAGTTACTTTTTTTTCGGCTATTGTTTTGTGATTTATTGTGAAATTTGAAATTATCGAACGTCTGTTTTACAGCGTAAAATATTTAAAGTTATTGCATGCAGAGAGTGTAACATTTATAACAATATTGATTCGTGTACATTATTTACTTTATATTGTTATCAATTTGTATGAATAGAGAACAATAAACACACGCATGTAGAACTCACATATTATATATATATATATATATATACATAGTCTTCAGCCTTCGAAGAAATATTGCTACATAAAAGATTTTTTCAAATTCTCACAATTTAAACGATTCCCTTTTTTTCATGTTTTTAATATTGCTTTCTGACATATTCATCATATTTATCTGTAGTACTTTTTCGGTGTTTTTCATGTATATATTCTTCCAATTAATTATTTCTTATGTTCATTTGTATTTCTCTTTTCTTCAGTATGATTCATACATTTTTATTTGAAACTTTGTTTTGGTTATTATATTTATTTATTTATTTTGCGTCTTATTGTCTGTATTGGCAAACTTTATTAACTAAATTATTTTAATAATTAGAATACATTCTTTCAATTCCGCATGTACGACAGGTAAAACATAGTGACTGAGTACTTTTTAAAGTGATTTTTTTTGATTTAAATATTGAGGTAGTTCATTCAAATGAATTCCATGCGGTACGTATGTATCTGACTCTCAGTAAATAACATATTAATGTTTATTTTTCAATAGATTTCTGCGAATTCTTCGATATTTTTTTAACTGCTGTGGAGTATCGTCAATAAAATAAATGTGGGTTTCTCTTCAGTTTTTTTATTTTATTTTTATTCCTTTATCATTGTAGTTAAACCATTCGATTTATATTTTTTTAGGGTCAGAAAAATATTTTTTCACGAATTCACATTTTTCTATATCGTTTTTTTTATTTTAATATTTTTGTAAATTTTGTCTTTTTGTTTTTTCTGCACCTTAACCCACTGAAGATAATGGAATCACCATCTAAACTCGTATAAGCAACTGTTAAAAATGACTGATAATCATTTGTTGAACATTTCTGGTAAGAAAAATTTTTTTATAACTTGTGGAGTGAAAAACAAATCATTTGTGAAAGTGAATTTAGTAACGGTTTCACAAATGTACTGTAACGGTAAAAAATCCTATATATTTTTCTAAGTTCATTTTATTTTTTTAATTTTTTTGCGGTTACTTTAAAACCATTCTAAATTATTTTGCTTAATGTAATACAATCACTATCTGTATCCGTATATGTATTTTATATATATGTATATATATATATATAAGAGTGAGCACTATATTTTCTCGTTATAATCGTTACTCATTATATCACTAACAAGTAAGTGTATGTATAGAGAGACATAAGAAGCAAAATTCATGCAAATGCTTGCATATTATAACCATGAAATCAATATCTACATGTTCGTTGTAATCAATTTCGAATGCATGTATATTAAAATTGTATATATTAACATATTAAAAATGTATTCCACATGTTACTATATAATAAAACGTCTTTCTAATAATTATTATTTATTTTAATTGAGTACACTTTTTTCATGAAAAACTCAAACAGTTACTTAATATATAAGAGCAGTTAAACAAATGTATGAACCCCAACTACTTTCTTAATAAATGTCGACAGTGCATCTCTATAAAATGACAACCAAGAATCGTGATTGTGATGACTGTAACCCATTTATTTTACTCACGTAGTACGTTTTATTGGTTTTCGCTTGATATTCAGGCTTTGAACATATTCATATGCGTTCAACAATATGCTACACGTTGTGGTCTATTATACATGCATTTATGCATGTTGATATTAGATGCATCAACTGTGCAGGACATGTGCATGGAACACAATTATATTTCCATATATTAAACGAAATCAATAATAAATAGACAAGAGGGAAAACAAAAACCAATGATCCATTAGTATATAAACGTTTCATACTATCAAAGAAATGCTTTGTTTGTTTTTGTTGTATAAGTAACAATTAGCGTTCAATATGTTTGTTAATTAGAATCTATTTAGTAAATTACAACTTTCAAGCACAGGAAGTCATGTCAGGATGGCCGAGCGGTCCAAGGCGCTGCGTTCAGGTCGCAGTCCACTTCGGTGGGCGTGGGTTCGAATCCCACTCCTGACAATATATCATTTTTATTATTAAACTGAGATGGATATTTCTTATTATTTTCAATAATTTAATGTCATTTACTCTTCGCAACAGAATAAACGCGGATTTTTATAATATATTAAAATAATTGTCAGATGTTATTTTATATGCGAATAAAAAATTGTAACTGATCTTATTGTCTTTAATATAGACTAGAACGAAACTTTGTTATTCCATACTGATTTATTATTTTTAAGGCGTTTATTGTACTTGAATAAATATTGTCGAATAGTTTCAAACATAAAAAGAATGTTTTTAAAGTACATTAAATAAATGTTACTTGCGAAACAATTATGATTATTTAAATATTCTTAGTAATACTAGAGAATCGAAATAGTAAATTCCACCATATAATTATTAAAACGTTAAATGTGTTGTATAACAAAATAAGATTTTTTTAAAAAAATGCAAAATTCGTTTAATGTTCATTTTTTGTTTTAATTTTGGAAATATGTATGTTAGATACTTATTTTAGAGATGAGAAAGTGGGAATTATTACATGCAAAAATTTTAGTCAATCATTATAATGAAATATGAAAAATAATTTCGAACAACAAAACTTTCTAGATTACAGTGTATTGCTTACGATTTTTTCTCAAAAACCATTATGTTATGTTCTGATGGAATTTTTAATAAGTGATTAATAATCACTTCATTAGATAATTCAAAACTTTATCAAATTGATTAACAAATTGTTGTTAGCTTAATTTTTGTTATTTGAATATTACTTATTACTATAGAATTGTTTTTTATCGATTCAATTTTAATACTAATTTATATTTCCAATCATAAACTTATATTTTATTAGTTTTCACAATTTACACATTAGTAAAATGATTTAAAATCCTTATAAATGCGATAGGTCTCTTTAATATTACTTTTGGAGAATTTATAAAAAAAAACATTTGCTTTTATGTCATAACGGATTAATATAAGTTACTAAGGGGCTTCGCTCCTTGCTCGCTGTACTCTCCTACTTGTCAATTATAAACATGCAAAGTTATGAAACAATAAACATATTTTTTAAAACTTATTTATCAATATAATCAATATAAAATAAATTAGTTTATAATTTTCTTTCAAAAGGGACAGTGTTTGTAATAATTAAATTTTCCTTATGCATGTTTTGTGTATCATATATATATATATATATATATATATATATATATATATATATATATATATATATATGATGTTTAGAAATATGCGAACGAGCATTTATTTTTGCATACACTTATGGTGCAAAAAGCATAACAATCAATAAAAACGTATCTATCTTGTAAATCATATATCATGAAATAGGATATCTTGATCCGGTTTCAACAGTCAATGACCTCTCGTATTAAGTTGAACAAAATTAACTGTTTTAATTGAATATAATTTAACATTTCAATCGTAAATAACATTAATGAGTATGAAAAATTCGCTTAGTTGTGCAGTGAACAGTACTGTTGAGCGATAGTAAGGTGTGCGTAAACGATTAGAAGCAACAGCATCGCGTTCGGTCGACTGATGTTAAAAATAATAAATATTTTCGTTTCGGAACAAAGAGCATTTAATTAGCGAGGGCCGTATTTAAAATAAGCGCACGAGCACTTTGCTCGAAGCATCGTCAGTCGAGAACAACTGCGATTGAGCAAACATGTCATCTGCACGAGAGGCGGGGGTGGTTCGGCCGCGGATCGGCGTGTGGGGTGCACGTATGTTGTTTTGTTGCAACCCTTTGAAGTAGGCGACGGTGGCGACACCGCATTTGCATACTCATTGCCGCGTGATGTTTCGCAGACATTAGAAACAAAGAATTAAAACCGTTCGGTAATTCTGAATCATCAATCAGGATGTTAAGACCACAGGACAGGATTTAAATTGCAGTTTATCTGCTTCGATGTTTTTTGTTTGAATTGTTCGTGAATTGTCACAGTCGCGTTTGACGACGAAGATTGATTGAATGCCGCGGAATGATCTGCTTGATGTATGATTTCCCTGCAGATTGGAAAATGTTAATTAACTTTCGAAACTGGTACACGATATTTAACGTACGGCAAAGATGAATTAACACGCCGAGGCGTTTGATATCCGTTACGAAATACGGACAGGAATTCAGTTTTAATCTATGATATATTTTGTGTGTATGTGAAATACAATGTGAACAAAGAAATTAAATAATAATTTAATTGTAAACATGTACATAGTTCGTTATGTTCTTTTGTAGGAATCATGATATTCACTATTGAAAAGAGTTATTAAATTACTATATATTAAGTTGGTAGGAAAATAATTGCGATTTTTGTTTTCTGAATTGTAACGTTAATTTTTTTTCAACGGAAGCGTCATTTGATCTTATTCATGTTAATATCATTTTAAAGTGCATTTTTTGGTCTATATTCTGGTAACATAGACTTTGGTTATATCATTAATTTTCTTTAAAATTGGACTATTGAATTAAAGATAGAAAAGAAGCAAATAAGAACATTTTTTTCGTATGAGTTCAAAACAGCTGGTAAAACAACAGCAACTGATTATCAATTAAACGATGCTTTTGGTGTGGGTACTGTTTAGGAACGTACGGTGTAATGATGGTTTCAACAATTTCGTGATGGTGACGAAAGCCTTTAATATGAGAAAGATTAAAGTCATCCTTCTTCAGTTCATAACGACCAACTGAAGGCGATAGTCGAATCAGAATCACGCACAAAAATTCGTGAGCTTGCACAAAAGTTAGGTGTTAGTCATCGAACAGTTCAGGACCACTTCAAATCACTTAAATTAAAAAGTGTATATGAATGTGAAGGTAATAAACCGCAATTATTTTTCTACCGACCTAATATTTAATGTGTCGTTATATAGTAAAATATTAACATCACTCAGTAATGTATTATTAATAGGGAACTTACACAGAGAATCAAAAGAAATATAAATGTATGCCATTTATGAAATATTATCTGGTATTTACTAAATATTACAAATATTATAGGAGAAAACCAGCTTTCTTTTATATCAAATTAGATAAGAAAATGAGGTTGAGATTCAATCTGTGATATCTTTTCAAGCAGGCATGTTAATTTGACATTTTAAGACACTAATCGTTATTTCTTTAAATGTAATATCAAATAAATGACCAATATGTAATTAAGTAAAATGCACAATAAAAATATTTTTATTATAAAGTCCCCATTATAAAATTGAATTTAAATTTATAAAGGAATATAATCTGTGCTAAAATCAAATACGTTATAAATAAATATACTGAATTGTCGGTGATTTACAAGTGGAACTTTCTTTAAACACCTCACCCTCATCCAACAATTATGGACCACTTAAAACAGCTAGCTGAGAAGAATGTATATAAATTTGAAGGTCACAAACTTCAATTATCTGTCTACTAACCTAATATATATATATATATATATATATATATATATATATATATATATATATATATAAGAAATGTGATAACCTATATTGGACATAAGATGCTAACTAATATTGAATGGGGTGTAAAAATGATAGTTGAAATAAATTCTGATTTAATTATTAAATAGTTTCAACAACTTCTTTTTATTTCTTTAACGTTTAAGATATGAATGTGTACTACACGCTGGTTATTTACAAGAGAGAAATATATTTTTTAGTATTTGTTTACAAATGAACTGAATACATTTCATGTGATTTACAAATCATAAAAAAAATATAATTTGATTTTTTTCCTACTAGTTTTAAAGTCAGTATAAGATATTTAATAAAGTATTGTATGTACAACTAATTTAAAAACTACCCATACATAAACGAAACTTCTATATATATATATATATATATATATATATATATATATATATATATATATATATATATGTACATACATGTCAAGTCAAATGACGAGTAACATTAGTTCTCGCCCTTCGTTAATAATCGCGCGACTATGGTGCATCAACAGGCTATCGATCATGGATGCGACTTCGAACAATGAACAATGAAACGCACAATATATTTGTATCGTTCGGTGTATTATTGGAGGGTGGTCGAGGCGTAAAAGGCGTGTTTGCTTATTTCAAACTTTTATTTGTATATTAATTGGTGTAATCAATTGTTTATACTGTGTTCGATAGTTTGATTAATTGAGGTTTTTGATTAAAGGTTTCATATTACACGGCCGACCTTTCATACGGTGAAATAATAAATCATTTATGTAATTTTTTTCGTTCATTAAATACAATTGTTTATGTTTTCGCACGTACGTGTACTTTTTTTTTAATTTACGATAATAAAACATTAATCTTGATCATTTGAAAACAGCGGATTTTGTTTATTTTCAATCAATAGACGGTTTTAATATTGTTAACTTGGATAAAATTATCGTCATTTATATTCATTATTTAATCTATTTTCACGAGTTCAGTCTTCATTGAGTAAGAAATGTTCTCGTTTTTTCAATTAATATCATATCAATTGTTGAATTAAAGTGAATATTAATATGAATTAATAATATATTGCCTTCTTTTAAGGTCATGTTTGACTACATTTAATGTATTTTAATCAATGATGATTGGTATTCAAAAAAAATATCCAAAATCCGTGTTATGTTTACAGAAGTTATTAATTAAACTTATTATCAAGTTGATAACTCAATTAGATTTATTTAAAATTTTAAATTCTATTTTTGAAAATTAAAAAAGGTAATCCTATACATTTAAATTTCTTTCTGGAGACTTAAGAGAATAGTATTTATTAAAATAAGTTTTATATAACACCCTCTTTAATTATTTTGCACTTTCAATAATAATTACTAATTGATAAATGAACAGTTTATCGGAAAAAAGAACAAATACCGACCGTGATCAATATTCATACTCAACTAGTTAAAGACAACTACCAAGTTATATATTTCATTTAAACGTATCTATGGACGACCCACCTCGAATTCCTCGTTTCTATTTTCATTACCCGTTGCCGCCACATCCACCTCTATAGCAATTGTGTACGGAAATCACACTTAATTACTAGTAATAACACCCTATGGCATATGCAAATGACCTGACATGGCACTGACATTAAGAGTATGAGATTGTAGTATCCTGATACGATACGCATCCTTTGTCCTCGCGAATAATTGATGCAGTATGGTTGCGAAATTGCGGGTGTCAATGTCCTCATTGTAAAAGTACATTGCTTGGAAACGTGGATAACAATATGTGGTGGTTTGCGAGACATTTGGATAACTGCGGTTTCATATAAAAGAATTATTCCCCTTTTAATGTGACTTAGTCGTCTGGATGCTGCCAGTATTAACATTTCATCTGGCATTTATATGAAAATTTCCACTCTCACCTACACGCACATGTTATATTGTGTTTATATATATATATATATATATATATATATATATATATATATATATATATATATATACATACATGTTTAATAAAGCATGAATATCAATGAGGATTTAAAATTAAAAATATTAAATTCTTTTTTGTTATAATATAAAAATTAGAATATTTAATTATAATAAAATTAAATAATTCTTTCTCTATTATACACTGTACTATTCTGATTTTGAAACAGTTCAATGTACGTTTTGTTCAGTACGATTTTATTGATAGCAGATTTTCCTGATTTTGAATTTAATAATGTTCGTTATCAAAAATAACGTTACAGGTTTATTTATTTTTATTTAATAATGCATTATTAAATGTTTCATTGAAAATCTAATGGTTGTGTATGGGAATTTCGATTTAAATTATACAAACATTATTATGACAAAACTTTATCCAGATCATAAAAATCTTACTACACAAATTGCTTAAACAATTTTAGTTTACTATTTTATCGGCGTTTTCGTAAAATTTATTTGTTTTAAATATATGATATCAAATGTATGATTTAACCCCTGTGCCACCTTTTAATACTTCTATGTGGAAGATAAATTGAATCATCCTATATATATATATATATATATATACATACATACATACACGTGTATATATAAAGAAAAAAAACATATATAAAAAGTATCAGGAAAATATTAATGAACAGATAGGATAAGAATATTAAAAAAACAGATTTTAAAATTTGTGAAAAACAAAAAGCGGATCATTTAGTTAGAAAGGAATTCGAATAATTATTTATTCAGTAGTTGAATGTGAAATATATATATATGTATATATATATATATTTAAATATATATACATATATTTATATATATATATATATATATATATATATATATGTATATATAAATATATGTATATATATTTATATATATATGTGTATATATATATATATATATATATATATATATATATATATATATATGTGTGTGCTTCTTTGGATTTATTTAAATTATTAAGTATTTTATTTCTTGGAATTATTTACTTATTTCTTATTTTCTAGTTACTTTTTTCATTAAAGAAAAACAGGTTTTAATTTATATAATTATTTATTTATTTTTCCAACGTGACTCGTACACGATTCTTAAAACGATTTTTATTTTTCGCATATAAAACGACTATAAATTTGTTAATAGTTTTATTAAGTATTATTTTTTACAGAAAATGTGAATATATTACTGAAAAAAAATATAATGTATATAATAGTGTATATGATATTTCATGTAGGTAGTTAATTCGTGTTGTTTATTTTAATTGCTGCATTTATTATTATAAAATAATTACTCTCTAAAATGACATCTTATTTATTATTCTGAAATTAAAATTTATATTTCTTTTTCGAGATTAAAAAGTAATGACATAACATGACATTTCGGAAATATGATTTATTTTAACAGAATCATATTTTTTATTAAATGGTAAAAATACATATATTGATTTTATATATAACCATTTATATATATTTTTTCATATTTTTTTAATATCTGATATAAGCACTGTAACTTCTAAGAATCAGTTAAAAAAAACTAAGGGTATTATATAAAAAAATGTATTAACTCATTGACTAAATTCTAATAACATTATGCTTTTATTTGATTTAGAGATCAATAGTGAATTTAATTATTAGGTTGGTAGCAAAAGAATTACGGTTTTTATTTTTTGAATTTTACCTTACTTTTACAAAATTTACACCTTATTTTTTCAATGAAAGTATCATTTCATTGTGTTCATGTTAATATCATTATAAAGTGTATTTTTTGTTCGGTGTTTTGGTAACATAAACTTTGGTTTTATTATTATTTTCTTTAAAACTGAGCTATTGAATTAAAGATGGAAAAGAAGCAAATAAGAACATGTTTTTCGTATGAATGATAAAACGAGTGGTAAAGCATCAGAAACTGCTCATAAACTAAACGATGCTTTTGGTGGGGGTACTGTTAAGGAACGTACGGTGCAATGGTGGTTACAAAAATTTCGTGCTGGGGACGAGAGCCTTAAAGATGAAAAACGTCGCGGTCGTTCTTCTTCAGATCATAACGACGAACTGAAGGGGTTAGTAGAATCAGAACCACGCACAACAATTAGAATGCTTGCACAAAAATTAGGCGTTAGTCATCCAACAGCTCAGAGCCACTTCAAACCACTTAAATGAAAAAGTGTATATGAATTTGAATGTCATAAATCGCATTTTTTCCAACCTAATATTTAATCTGTTATTATGTAGTAAAATATAAATATCACTCAGTAATTTATTATTAATAGAGAACTTACAAAGAGAATCAAAAGAAATATATATATATATATATATATATATATATGTGTGTGTGTGTGTGTGTGTGTGTGTGTGTCAATTATGAAACATTTTTTTGGTATTTACTAAATATTATAGGAGAAAATCAAATTTTTTATATCAAATTAGGTAAGAAAATAAAATTGAAATTTAATCTGTGATATATTTTTTAAGCAAGCATGTCAATTTGACATTATAAAACACTAATCGTTATTTATTTAAATGAAATATTAAATAAATGAACAATAAGTAAGTAAATAAAATGCACAATTAAAATATTTTTAATATAAAGCCCCCATTATAAAACTGAATTCAAATTTATAAAGGAATATAATCTGTGCTAAAATCAAATACGTTATAAACAAATATACTGAATGTTTGATAATTTATAAACGGAACATTCTTAATAGCTTGATTATTGTTTACTGAATGGCTCTAATAATCTACTCTTTCTACAATATGAACTGTAATTAGTAAAATAATTAAAGTTAAGTTTCAAATGTCAATTAAGACAGCTCAAGTAAAAGCTTCTTTAACATAGCTGCTTGCAGTAAATCCGGATCGGAGAAAAATCAGATCAATTATCTAACCCTTTTTCAAAGACCCCTAATATATCACCCTTTGTTTCACAAATGAAGATACGCAATAATATAACGACAATAGTTTATGTGATAAACGACTGGATTTAAAATAAATGATACGTTATAAGATTTTTTTCAACTTTTACGTATTTGTACACATATGTACTTTACATATATATACATACATACATACATATATACATACAAATGTACATACGACACATGAAAAATTACAATAGTAGTTCATAGTTCATTTTTAAATTAGAATGCTTTATTGTCAGACTTTTTCTCAAAATTATATAATAGGATTAGATTAGATAATTACATGTTCATCCACGAAAACTAAAGAAGATGAAGAAGTTTATTTGAAATCAGTTGATAACGATTACATTTTTAAAAAATATGTTATTATGTGAATACTTCTAATTATTCTTTTTTTTATTAAAAATCTATATAAACTAATAATCGGTAATTTAATAATCATCTATTCATGACTTACTGTTTTACTAATACTTCTTTCAGATTTTCTCCGATTTAAACAATCTTTTTATAGATATTCATGGTTCTATTGTTTATAGTTTTTCAATTAATTTGTTGATGTCCTTATTCTGTCTATTCATAGATATTTGAACTATTTTCTATTTCATTACTAACAGTGAATCATTACATTTAAAGGTAATATTGCTGAATAATTGTTAATGAAATAAGTATATATATATATATATATATATATATATATATATATATATATATATATATGTATATATATATATAAATGTATATATATATATATATATGTATACATATATATATATGTATACATATATATATATATATATATATATATATATATATATATATATATATATATATATATATATATATATATATATATATACGGTAGTTAATATTTACTGCCAGAACAAGGTTATGGCAGATAGTACAAATTTCTCTTAATTATCATTACTCGGTTGAATTTATGTATTTCTGTAGCTAAGCTTAGATCATTGAAATGATCTGAATTATTATCTGTAGACAATCCAGTATTATTTTTTCAACCTTTTTAACACTTATTACTATCACACTATATTTATTGTTACAGTAACTACTATTTTTTTATTGCTTTCATTTAAGTAACTAAAACTGAAATGCTGTTTTTTACAGAGTTAATAACGAATGTTGATACGATTCTACTTTAAATATATTTAAATGAATTAATCTTTACCAGTTCCTTTGTTATTATTAAAATAAATTCTAGATGAAAATAATAATAATTTATAAAAATCAATGTCTGTTTTAAAATCGACTTTCTATCAAAATAAATTCAAAATCAGAATCTTATATAAACTTGACACATGTGTTTCGTTTTTCGCACTCTTTTATTCTAAAAATTTGAAATATATTTCCATGAAGTAAATAAATATGAATTTGTTCTATTATTAATAATTATATGGTTATATTAGTGACCTTCTTCCTTTTTCAATATATATATATATATATATATATATATATATATATATATATATATATATATATATATATATGGATGTATTAAGGTATATACCAATATTAAGGAACGCGTTTAATTACAAGCTATTGTTTTCTCTGCATCTACAAAGGGTAATTATAATACATAAATTGGATGTTTTCTTTGTTGTGTTTGATTTTATTATGATTTTATCATAATTAAAATGAAAAATACAATCGTTAAGCACAACAAATGTTCAAATGTAGATGAAAGCGTTGAAAATATTGGTTAGAAAAACACTGCTGTTGGATTGATGTCACTACATTATTAACGCAACCTATTTGTTTTGATTGACAATTTTCATTAGAGCACGATATGTAATGCAATTTTTACAGATTCGCCGCCGAAAAGACTTTTATTGTCCACTGTCATCAATTTCCTGGAAATGTATCAGTGGCGAAATTGGCTATGTCATGCAGCTATGAAATTAAATTACACTTGATTGCACTAGTTGTTAGAACGGCGTCTATCGCGCCCCCCGCAGTTATGAACTCCATGCCGGTGGGTGGCTGGCCGGGTTGACTAGATATTCGTTATACGTGCTGTTGCGGAGGTGACCGGTGGTGGAAAAAAATTAACCCGTGAAGTCATTAGGGTAGTATTATTGTCACTGACTGTTGGAGGGATATGTTTGTATTGTTCATGTATGCGTTTACCCCATGTGGTTTGTCTGGTAACTGATATTAAAATTGTAGTGAGGTTTAAAGACAATAGTCATAATTGTTTTAGATGTATGCAAATAGGCATGGAAAAATGTAATTTTCAGGATATTCAACCGAGTAACATTTTTGCATTTTATTAGCGCGAGTGCATAAAATGAATTCATTACACAAATAGCATATGTGATTATATGACTTGGAAAATATATTTATTTCTTATGCGAACAAAAATATTTCTTTTGTCTAGTGTAGAAAATGTACGACAGGTCAATAAAACATAATGGCTGTTAATTTGTTTGATACGATAATTAAAGTTACAATGCATTGTTCTTTTGTAATTTAATTTATATTTTTTAAGAAACAACACACACACACACACACATATATATATATATATATATATTTATATTTATATATATATATATATATATATATATATATTATACTACATTTATTAGAAATTTCTAAATCTGTGAAAAAATGTCTCTTCATTTTTGACTAATTTTTCATACTAGGAGTAATTCAATAATTCAGACTGTAATTTTTAAATTCATATTACTTATCCGTTTGTTAAGAATTAAGAAGAGAATATTAAGAACAGAATATCTCGTTTCACGAACTTAAACATTAGAAATATGAAATATAATTTCTTATAAAATAATAATTTCTTATTAAACAATAATAACTTCATATAAAATAATAAAATCAAATTTAATATATTCATATAAACATCTATTAAATATAATAATCTATAAATATAAAATACTTGAAAGAAATAACACAATGAGTAAAAGATAAGAATAAACATGTTGAAAGTAGTAAAATTTAATATTTAAGATAAAACATATAACAAAAGGATATAAATATATATATATATATATATATATATATATATATATATATATATATATATATGTAGTAATATTTTAGTAAATAATATTTTATTTCACTTGAAATTATTATATTAGAAAATATCAGATGTCAGAAAAAAAATAATATTTATTGATTTATTTTTATTGAAATCAAATGTGTAAAACATAGCGTTAATTCATTCAAATCTGAGACTAATTATTTGTAATTGATTGTTTGATTTAATTATTTTTAATGTGTAAAATATTTTAAATGAGTTTTTTCATACATTTTCATGGTGCCTGAGAAAACTGATGAAAATCGTATAAATATAAAAAAATAAATGTTTACTCACCTTAATACATCAGTAGCCAAATCGTATGATTGGATTATAGTTTATTGGAGGTGGGTTAACTGCAACAGAAATTTATATAATTGGTAACAAGTATAAATATATAGAATCGATTACAATGTAAACGACTTTCATGATATTTTAAACATTAAAAAAAAAACATATGAATATTTATAAAAAAAAATACATAATTGTGTCGATTTAATAAACTCAGTACTCATGTTATATATAATTAGTGTGTGTGTGTTTTTTTTTATATAGAGTAAATTACAAATATATGATAATAATGTATGTAATAGGTACACGTTGCAAGAAATAATCTACGTGTAATGGTCTGTTATATATAAGGGTGATTACAGTTACTGTATGATTAATAGATATCTCTTAATACGAAAGCATGTTAACCCTACATATTCAATGAGAAAGCATTACTTACTGCATTGTACTTTTTATCTTTAATTGATGGACGTAGTGTAACGGTCAACGACCATATTGCTGCATTTGAATACAATCTGTTTCATTTTTTTTAAACAAAACATTCAATATCGTTCATTTTCTTTTTTTTTGTATTTTAGCAACAATGAAAAAGTATTTATAATTGAAACGTGATTATTTAGGAATATATATATATATATACACCCAATAATTGATTAAATTATATTTATTAAAAATTTGCTATTCCTTTTCCTTACAAATAACTATTAATTTTCTATTGCTTGTACTTTTAGAAATAATCATAAGATCCGTTCATCATCATTAAATTATAAATTTGCATTATAGAGATTATGGTGTATATATATATATATATATATATATATATATATATATATATATATATATATATATATAATTAAATTTATTGTGTAACTGAAAAACAACGCATATAAATATACGTTAAATATATATATATATATATATACATACTATATATATATATATATATATATATATATATATATATATATATATATATATGAATTTCACAATATTGGATGCTGTTCAAAATTTAGATGTTACAAAACAGCAATACATTATTTTAGTGCTGCATATATTTCAAAAGTGATTTCGATAATGGAAATACTCTTATTAATTGTCTCGTTAACTGCAGTTGTAGTAATTGATTTAACTTCTTTATGTATTCATTTAAAAACATTATTTTGCAATTTCATAATTCTAACATTGTTTAACGAGTGGATAAGCTTGTCAAACATTTTGATGATTTAATTACATTACATTTTGATAATAGGTATATGAACAGACCCTGATTCAATTTTTCATTTATAATAAGTCTGTATATGTTTTCTGTATAATAAAAGTGGCTGTATATTTTAAATTAAGAAGGACGTCATTATTGATATCTATGTGATATGAAAACAGTTTTAAATTTGAAGTTCAGGAACAAAAAAATATTATATTACAATTTCTATGGAGTGTCTAATATGAGAAGGTAAATCTAAATCCGGAAGAAGCTGATTGTGTAAATAATAATCATTATTTTATTTTTCATAATATTTAAATAAATATATTTATGACACCTTAAAGATAAATACTCGAACAGTATTAAAAATTAATCCTAAATAATATATAATTGCGTCAAGTATATTTGAGATACATTGTACGAAATTATTGTTCAATCTTAATTGTAACAAAGCGTCGAGAATGATCTAGATTTGAAAACATTTTGATATTTTTATTCAAGTTTTTTTTTTTACTTTATCATTGTATATTGTTGTTATTGCTTTTATATTTGAAGCAAGAAAGATTTAACTACATCTAGATATACATTCTTTGGGTTTTCATGACATTTGACAGCATATTTTTTAGAAATTTTTCAAACTAATATTTTACTTAAAAAAATATTTTTGAAAATAAAGTATGACTATTGAAAAAACTATATATAAAATTTTTTATTAGTTTTTCTAAAAATTACGATTTCTTGTGTTCTTTTCAATTAATTTAAAAAAAAGTATGTTAACCGTTTTTAAAAAGTAAAATGATATTTTATTTGATACATGCATTTCTATTTTTCTACTAAGGAATGTAATATAAAAAACTGAGAAATTGTACAGTTACCTGCAAAATGTTTTCATTGCAATTCTATCCGAAAGCAATTTTTGTAATGTCCTTTATTATATATTTTTTTGATTTTTGTACAATAAAAATGTTTTAATATTGTTTATGACTAAAAATGTGGGCATTTTCTATAATATTCAACTATTATTTTATACAACTATTTTTTTATTACTTACATTGCACAATAAAACAATACAGATTTTAGATGTGATTATTCCTGAATAATAATAGACTTATGAAAAATGTGATTATTTTGGCAAACAAAAAATTTCAAATCAATGTATATATATATATATATATATATATAACTATTGACGTGTATAATTCAATAATTGTATTTAATAATATATACTTATTTTATTTATGATAACCGCTTACATTGATAAATATGCTTTGTGTGGTTATTTTGTTGTTTATAGACAATATTACTAATTTCATTTTTAAAGAATTTTATTGATATTGAATCATTTATACTGGGTTTTGATTATTGTCATTGTATTAGATATCAAATTTATCCCTGATTGCTAATATGTGTTCAACGTGTATTTCATTCGCTTTTGTATATTTTTAACATAATTAATATATAGATTAGGTCTGACTTTACATTTTCGTTCTGATTAGCCTGTGTATTCTATTAAATATATTTTACAATTCAATTTGTATACCCCTCTACATGTTATTTCGTATCTTTCTGTATACATAAAATCAAAATTATCCACAAAAAATTCGATGACGTCAAATTATTTATTTATGATGTAGAGGTTTCTATGGTAACCAAATATGTTTATCTTATATACAAAATAACACATTGCAATCTATCTACGATAATGATTATATATGCATATTAACATATATATATATATATATATATATATATATATATATATATGTATATACATTTAAATATATGTATATATTTATATAACAACACGTTACAATATACCTGCGAGAATGATTATAAAGACATAAATGTGTTTTAAAAAATATGTTTATTGTTTCATTCGGTTTCATGTTCATAATTGTAATTGACAAGTGGGCAAGTGCAGCGAGTCCAGGGCTTTGTGAGCGCAGTGAGCAGACGGCGAAGCCCCCTAGTATTATTATAAAATTATATTTTTAATCGTTGAACGCAATTTTTAATTTACGTAATTGCTTTAAAAATTCTTCTACATACGTCTGTTATACAGAAATTTTGCATAAATCCATTAGAGAGAATGTTTGCATTATAAAGAGTCTTGGCAAATATTTGCATCAGCTGTGCGAAATTTTTATTCTTAACGAATTTATCAAAAATATAACATTATACAAAAAAATGCGTTGTAATTGTCACCTGCTGCTTTGTGTGTATAAGTAAGGTAATATAGTTTTATGTTTAAATAATAGACAAATTTAAAAAAAATATATTTTTTATATAGATATTAATTGAAAATCTATTCAACCCCTATATCTCATGTTAAATCCATAACTTGCATCGAAGTCTTTTAAAAAGTATTGATATAAACGCTCATAAATAATTCATTACATATATATATAACTAAACGAGATTTTATCGAAACATTATTATAAATGTCATTTATAAAAGTAAGAAATCACCAATTATTTTTTAAAATATGTATAAGTAGACATTTTTATTTTTAATTTTTATAACGATTAAAAAATATTATTGTGAACTATAAATTTTATTTTTAATCGATTATTATTTATTTGTTTATTTTTATATACATATTATGTTATAGAATAATTTACCCACAAGTGTATATATATATATATATAATAAAATTTCGCTTCGAACTATTCAAATGCTTCAGTATTTAAACATTTATTACTTTATGTATTTTGTACGCCGGTTTTTATTCGAGATAATTCCGTGCATTGATATCGCTCGAAGCTACAAAATGATATCGGTAAAAATTACTAATACTGAAGTGTGGAATATATTCAGTGATACGCGACCATAATACATCGATCGATGAATTAATCACTGTCACAGGCGGTGTTGAATGCCTGATCACAGACGACGATAGGAGCAATCTAGAATAATTTCATTTTATAGCAACACGATATTGGATATTCAGAGCTGAATGTAATATGCAGCAGACATGTGCGTTTTCGATATGACTCTAGAGAATAACATGGCCATCATGGTTAAATGACAGATTCAGGACATTAAATTCTGAATATTGATAGGCGATGCTATTTATTTTTATTATTGCTGAAACTTTAATCAGTTAAATATTAAAATTACTTGTTGGATGAAATTGTATATATATATATATATATGTATGTGTATATATATATATATATATATATATATATATATGTATGTGTATATGTATGTATGTATATACATATATATAAATATATATATATATATATATATATATATATATATATATATATATATATATATATATATACAAGCAGCCTCTGTCAATCTACTGCTGGATAAAGTTCTTTTCCGTGATTTTCTATTTTGTACGATTTAATGTCTCTCTTTTCTACTGATTTCCAATAAAATTTGTAATTACCTTATCCCACCTGTATATATACATACATATATATATATATATATATATATATATATATATATATATATGTATATATATATCTGTATGTATAAATGTATACTTACTGCATTCCTTTGTTTTATAATATGTTTATTGACATAATTTTAGGCTAATTATCAGTACTAAAATATAAACAATCCGTCTTCATAATTAATATAAAACTATAACTTTGTGCTGTTAAGTATCAAATCGACAGACAGTTAAATGTATATGCAGTAAAAAAAATATGGTTGTGTACTTAGAGATAAATAATGTAATTAATAATAAACGAAAATGAAACAAGAAATATAAGAATGTGTATAAAATATGTTTCATTTTTAACATTCACTACACAATCCATGTGTTTATCATAGTTTTTTTTTTTGCATATGTTAAAACGTTTCTGACCACCAGCATTCATTTTTAAGTCATTTGTAACCAGTTTTTGTAAACGAGCATACCTTTGTCATAAACGGAAATAGTTTCTTTCTTTAAATACTTTACATGTAAGATGTTTTAAATAGTAAACATTTTTAAATTACATTTATTTTAAATATATTCTTGTTTTCCTCATTTCTATAAATGTAAATTCACATAGAAGTTTATTTATTAAATTTACTTATATATATATATATATATATATATATATATATATATATATAATATTCAATATATTTTATAAATAGTCCTAGAATCAGATATTAAGAAGTGAATAACACGATTAGCAGTCATTTTTTCGCTATCAATAGAAACAATGTGCAATAGAACAAAAGATCATAAGGGTGTATTTTCTTTAAAATCATGTTATAAAATAATATATTTGTATAATTCTCATAATGTTTCAAATTTCGTAAAGGTGTTAACTGAAGATCATTTTCTTTAAAGGAAGATAAAAATGAAGATTTTTTCATATATTGGGAGAAAGATTTGTAGATAAGCAGGGCCGGATTTACACTAGGTCGCTCTCTTGGACCACCAGTCAAATGCCGCGCCTCCCCAAAATGTTGTCCAAATGAATTAAGAGGAATCCGTGACTGTTTGTAATTTTGAGAACATTTCAACAGAAAAAAATTAGTGATCACTAAAAAATTTGTAAAATTTCCCATTCACTTAATTTATTTGAAAATGCAAATTATGAAGTACTGTTACATAAATTTCAAAAACAAGATTTGAACTACAAATTTTTTAGATTTTATTTTTGATATCAGATTTGAGCTACCTGTAAATCGAAATTATGATTGAAAATAAAATTTCCAGCTTTTCAAAATTTGCTTCCCTGGGTAGTGGCCCATGTTAGCCCTGTCTAAGCCCTACGCTGTATATATATATATATATTCTCTCAAATTTCGAACATAAGACTCCTGTTGAATTCCTGAAATAAAATAGAAAAACTTACCTCAACTTAAAATATTTGCTTGTTTAAAAAACTACCTAGTCTCTTTACAAAATTTGTGACATCATCATTAGTGTTTTTTATATTGTATTTTAATGTAAACATTTGTTTATTTGATATTTTGGGTTATTTAAGTAATCAAAGTGATTTTCTGTATGCTCTCCAAAATTATAGGAAACCAGTGTAAAAATATTATATATTTTTATTATTAGATATTTACATTTTTACAAGGGACGCATTTTATTTTATTCGATGTTAACATATAGTGAAAAATTAATCACTTAAAGCATAAATATTTAAAAATCGCACCGTAGAATGAAAAATAACACTTCCGATTCTTTTGACTATTCATTTGATTATTTCAATATTAAATAAAATCAACATTCATGTAAATAATGCACTGTTTGCGGCGACGGCAATTTAAAACGTTAATTCCGAAACGTTAACTTTCCGATAAAAAAACGTATTTGTACAAACAGCACAGATTTTTCAGTAAAGTGGCCGACGAATTAATCATTGCTTATCCCCATCCACCGCTGTTGATATTTGATAATATCGCGCTCGCCTACATGTGAACATCATTGACAAACATTTGCGTCGGTCCGCGCCCCGTGTTGACTGTTGTTTCAAGTAATTAAATGTGATTTTACATCGGTGTTGCATTGACGTTCCGGAAATTGCAATTTTGTTTACAATTATGAAAGGGTGCATCAGCCAACTGCATGTTGCACTAATGCATCAACTGTCTGCTCTGCATTATTCAAGTGTCAATATATGTGTACTTCTGCGTATATTGGTCTACGGGCGTTTAATGTGTCTGATTCGCGCGGTCGAGAAGTCTTGTCCTATATTTGTTATTATAGTTTACGTTAGGTCGGTATTAGTTTAGTATAATGGTTAGTAATGTAACCGTGCGCAGTTATTGTATATAAACAGAATAATTGATTGCACGTGAAATGTATAAACCCTCGGCGAACTGATCCATCATAGCGCAATTATATTGCAATTGGTCGGAGCACAAAGTAAACAGATGTATATGCATTTGTAAATCCGAATTTCGTTAATAAATTTTGTTCTCGTTCTCGCAATAAACTCAATATTTTATTAGTAGTGATTCATATTTGATAGAAACGCAAAACTGTGACATTAAATTAATAACCGATCGGCATTTCGAATACTTTTATACAAAATCAAAAATATATTTTAAATAAAACGTTTCACTTGTTAATAGAAAAGATGGCGCGAAATACAGATTTTCTTTTGAACAACATAACGACAATTTATTTATTATCTTATATTTCTAAAACAATAAGCACCAATGAACAATATACAAGTTACCAGAAAATACCAAAAGAAAAGTATTCAGTTCATTGTATAGAATAGTTACATATACATTAAAATAATTCTTACAATTTTTGTACTTTGTTATTAAATAAAATACATTTTTTCACAATTTAGTTTCAGGCTTGTTAAGAAATATTGTCGCTCGTATCGCATATATTCACTCAAATTCGTAATATATATATATATGTTAGTATTTCTGTCTCTCTCTCTGTCTATATATATATATATATGTTAGTATGTCTATATAATCACTCTTGTAGTTACATTGCAACATTGTTATATTATAATGTCGTACATTTCGTTACAGTTGTTGTTATTACAGGTTTTTTTTGAAAAATTTTCACGGTCACAACAGAAAATTCAGAGACAATAAAAATCTCAAAAACTTGAACTACTAGTAATTAAGAAATCGCTGTTCATCTGTCGGCAACGGCACAGGAACCCGTATAAATGTCAACAAATAAGGCCTTTTCGCAATGCTTTGTACAACATTACATGAATAAAATTCGTTTTTATTTATTTATTTACTCCAACCCCGAGGTACAACCAGTGAAATGAAGACACGCACTATAACATGATTCACACTTTCTTAAAACTCGTGGAAAAAAATTCATTATGATACCAATAGTGAAAAGTTCGCGTAACTTCGAGTCTCATTGTTAGTAATTCAAAATCATTACATGTTTCTTTAAAATTTTTTGACAATTTTTTTATATATAGCTAGATAATAAAATATTATTTTAGTCTTTTTATATTAAGATAGGATGTCTATTCTGTAAAGAAATATATAAAAGTCATTAAATAATGAATTCAAAATACTGGAGAATCAATTTAAATATTAAAGAAATCTTTAATCGAAAGAATAATAAAACAACAAACAGAGCTAATTTGTTGATTACATATATTTGTAAACTTGTATTTCAAATATTATTTTAAAATAATCAAAATGATGATTTGATATGATAAATGTTTTTATAAAAATGATGATATTGACATTTATAAATGGGTATAGGGAATATTACAAATATGTAACTTTTTGTAATGATACAGTAATTATTAAATAAAACATTAATATCCATTTTTTTATAATAATAAACTCACATACAGTGACACCTTATTGTGATGAATATTCAGGGTAGAGTAACGTCACGAGCTATTCTTGCGCTATCTTGAGCTATATTGAAGATAGACTAGTTATCGACAGAAGTACCCTAGTTAACAAAGTCAAGAATAGAGAGGGGAGGTAAGGAAAGATATCAAGTGTGTCAGACTGACTCTAAAGGGCATCTCTTTATTACTCGTATGTTAGAACTCTGACGGTTTATCACGAATATATTTTAACCTAAAAGATTAAGAAAAGTGATACGAAAAATCGCGGATAAAATAGTAATGGAATTTGAATGTTAGTGCGATGACTCAGCTAATTATATATTCGAATATTTACTAAAATTAATAGATATTGCATGACAAAGAACTGTTTGATATAGCTAGAAACGATGTGGAAGTGTTTGAAAGTTCAATATCTAGCTTCAGATTGAATTCGCTTTCGACACTTTACACTGATATGTTCCTTATAGGATTTCAGAACTTTCACTCTTTCCACGCCACCCTATATATATATATATATTAGGTTGGTAGGAAAATAATTGCGGTTTTGTTTTGTAAATTCTAACCTTAATTTTTTTCAAATTATCATTTTATCGTGTTCACTTTAATATCATTTCAAAGTGCATTTTCTTGATGTGTATTTTGATAACATCGACTTTGGTTTTATTATTAATTTTGCTTCAAATTGAGCTATTGAATTAAAGATCGAAAAGAAGCAAATAAGAGCAATTTTTTGTATGATTTCAAAACGGGTGGTACAGCAGCAGAAACTGCTCGTAAACTAAACGATGCTCTTGGTGTGGGCACTGCTGAGGAATGTACGATGCAATGGTGGTTCTAAAAATTTCTTGCTCGGGACGAAAGCCTTCAAGATGAAGAAGGTCGTGGGCGTCCTTCTGTTTATAACGACCAACTGAAGGTATTAGTTGAAACAGAACCACGCATAACAATCAGAGAGTTTGCACAGTCAGGCGTTTGTCATCCAACAGTTTTGGACCACTTAAAACTGCTAGGAAAATCAAAAAGAGAAAAATGTATATGAATTTGAAGGATTTAAACCGCAATTATTTTTCTACCAACCTAATATTAAACGGTTTTATTTGATTGAATTCGACTTGAATTTATTAGAAAATTATATTTAAGTCTCTAAGACTTGTTTACACAAATTTATTTATATATATATGTATATATATATATATATGTAATACGCAAACACACTATGTTCATATTTTTTAAAATTATATTTATGTTTTTTGTTTCTTTATGACTAAATTGTTATTTAGTCATAAAGTTTATTTATAAACGTTGTATAACCAAATAAGCGTGTTATATAAATGAATTTGTGATGCAAAAATCTTAATTACTATTGTTTTTTATCATGAAATCGAAATACAGTACTGATAACAAAATAAACTTTGTATGAAAATATATTAAATAAATTGTTTGATGTATTAATTATATAAATATTAGAAATATCTAATATACTAGAACGCTTATTTCTACCCGTTCTTAAATTTTATTTCAAAAGCTCCATCCGTAATACAGCACAGTAAAACTTATCTCCGATATTGTATTTTAAATGGAGCTTTTAACGATATATGCGAAATCATCATTCCATTTCGTCGTCCGTCGTCCATCCGTTCATCCGCGGCTCAAATCTCGTCCAGCGTAGCACTTCTGATGAATCGTTATACATTTCCAATTTCGTACACTGTTATGGAAATACTGTGCCGCATCAATCACTGTCTGAAACGTATTTGACTAAATACCGACGCGCGCTCATACAGATATTGTGAACGGCGATCATCATCGCTGACAAACATATTCACCCATCTATGTGCGATCGGGTCGGTTGTATTGTGGGTGGTAGCGGGTGCGATGTGCGCCACAGTCGGGTGAGACACACTTTGGCGCTTTTGTCCGAATAGGACTCTCGTCGTCCGGTCATATAATAGCAGGGTTGTGATGACCGTATTATTTGGATGGTTTTTTAAAGGCATATGAAGGAATGTATTATGTGTATTTATACACACACACACACACATATATATATATATAACTTTTTTATGTAACACTATCATTAATAAAAAATAATTACTACCATATTAGCTAATCTATCATTATTAAATTTAAACTGAATAGAATATCGAATTCAAATCAAGTTTGTATTTGAATTTAAAAGAAAAGTATAATTAAATATACATTCGTGTAATTAGATTTCATGGTGGTCGTTCTAAGAATTTTCTTAAATTAATAGAAAAGGCATCTAAAAAGGTGTTTATTATAAATCTCACCTGGAGTAGGTGAATCTTAATGATCGAAAAAATTAATAATGTAGTTCTATTGCTATTGAATCAATGTTTACTGTTATATAAAAAAGTTTAAAAAAATACTTTCAGCAGAGAAACAATTTCAAAAATTAATGTTGCGTGTACGCAACAGTGACGCTTAAATATAATAATGACACTTAATTGTAAAAAGACAAAAAATAATTTCCATTAATAAATCGAAATCTTAATGGTTAATGTTTATTTAATGTTTAATGAATTAAATTTTAACCATTTTCAAAAATTAGCAGTACCAAATATGATAATAAAATATAAACAACTGATCACAAAATATTAACAGTAATTTATACCTAATCTACTCAAAAACCTAACGTATATAACAACGGTGGCAAAACTGCGGCTCCCTAAGCTACCCTGTGCAGCTCCCGAAACAATTTGGGTTTCATCGCCATTTTTCCTACATTTTTATATTAATAATCTATTGTAGTATAGTATGTACCAATATTAGAATATTTTATATATAAACGGATAATTCACATTATCTTTTCAATCATCCAAATGCATTATGTGTCCAAACTGCTTAACTGTGTTTAAACTACTAAGTGAAAAAATGAACACTCAATCACAAAGTCTTCAACGAGTTGATATTAAACATATTCTGCTATAGCGAATAGGACTACTATATAGTTGTATTTTTTATTATTTATAAATACAATTTTAAAATAATATTCTCTGCGGCTCTTGATCATTCAAAAATGTATGAAAATTATTATATGTGGCTCTAATTATCGAAGAAGTTGCCCATCCCTGGTATATAATTTTAGTCGTATTTTATATCAAACCTTAACATATTTTTTTATAAATAACACCGTCATTGATAAAAAGACGAATATTTGAATTAATTTTACCTTGAAGATTGTTAATTACTATAATGAATATAAAAGGTTCACTGCTTCGTAATAGTTCTCTTACAGCGTTTAAATTTCAATTAACAGTATATTTTATATTTGTACACTTTTATTTCTATTCTTAAGGTATTTTTAATTTTTTAAATTATTTTAAGGATTAATATAACCGTTTCACAGCTTATTCATAATTAAATTATAAGGTATTTTATCCAATGTCTTAGAGCAATTAAGAAAGTTATCTTCATATGAATATTATGAAATAGGTACTTGATTATGAGTGAGCCCTCGTTAAATTAAAAATTATTTCTTAATTTTCAATGAAAGCAAAAAATGATACTTTTCAGATATATATTATTATCAGATAAATAATTGAAGGAAACACTTTATAACAAACATTGTATTTGAATATTTTTTACTTGTATTTAGTTAATATTAAATTTATGCTTAAATTTTTTTTATTTTAATATTTCTGTAAATTTTGTCTTTATGCGACTTTATTGTCACTAAATATCACTTAAAATTCAAATACTAATTATAGAACTCAATGTACTTGTACTATATATAAACACTCAATATACTTGTCTTCTATGTTTTGATTTTATAACAAATATATAGATGATTAACCCCTCGGCATACAAAGACATCTCTGATACGTCATGTGTTTCTTATGCCATTGTAAACATTGAAGTCTCTGAACAGATTTAATTCGCTTTAGTGCAGCTACGAAGCAAATATTAGAAAGAAATAATTATCTATATTCAGTGTTAAAGTGTGAATCATAGAAACGAAGCCTGCAACATGTCTGTTTTGAATTTGTACGAAAGTGACAGTGAAAGCCAAATGGGCTATTCGAGTGAGGACACATTTTCCTGAACATATATCTTCCACTGGTAAAAAGCAACATCCTGCAAAGAGATGTCACGTGTACTCAAAAAAATAATATAAGAAGCGAAACGACTTGACAGTATAAAAAATATCAAACACCTCTACATTTACCAGAATGTTTCGAGAAGTTTCATACTCTACAGGCCTACTGAATTATTATTTAATTTGTTATTTAATTATTCTTTATTAATTTTGGTTATTAGTATTGAATTTAATATCTAGCAATGTATATAAATATTGTTTTCTTTGTTAAGCTTACACACATGTTCAGCTGAAAAATAAATAATAATCTTTGGTCATATCGAATTTCAATCAGTCCGTATGTCAAGCGGTTACTATTAAATGTATGTTTTATTAATTGAAGTTTTTTTAAAAAAATACACTCTTCTTTTGAATTAAATTAACCGAAGTAATCAATTGTTTTAGAGCAATTTTAAAGTATTATAAATATCGAAGCAGTATAATTGAGATAATAGATTTTTAAATCAGATCTTTCACATATTAGATGCAAAAGACTCATGGCATATTAGTCAACAATCCAGGTTATTAGTAATGTAGTTAGTCTAGTCAGTGGTACTCTAGTTTCGTACAGAACACTGTAATTAAATGACCGCCTCCTGATGGGATACTATATATATATATATATATATATATATATATATATATATATATATAAATCTGTGTGTGTGTAATTAATGAAAATATGATCGCTAGTGTAGTTTATTTTAATAGTCGATCCAGGCCCTGGATTATATCGTACATATATATTTTATGTACAGTATAACCGGCACGCATTAATACTGATGATTGGCAATTCCGCGTACATTTGCAGTGCGCGTCGGACGATACAGATGCATCAATCATTGTCTGTAGCCATTGTACTATGTTACATCACTTATGTGCGGGTTCACTCAGCATCGTTTCAAGGGGTCGCGCGGGTCGGAACATGCGTGAATCATAATTTTATTGACACTTTTTCTTCATCAATTACTGCCTTCATTTGACTTTTATTGTATTAGGACATTCAATCAGAAGTTAACATTCGTTCTGAGGAGTTATGTGTTTCGTATTTTATTTCATTTTGTCGTTGTGGCGATTCGTACAATGCGATACAAATCTTATTACATACATATATGTGTATGTATATATATATATATATATATATATATATATATATATATATATATATGTCGTGTTGTATATAAATTTTTTTTTTTTTCGAATAATGCAATTGTTGTTTTATAATTATTTAATAATGAATGGTCTTCACTTAACATTAGAATATCTTATTGATTTGTATTAATTTTTACTGCGAGATTTATATATTTTTTCTTGTCTAATCAAAAGGATAGTCAATAAAAGATAAAATACTGATAAATACAGTAGAATCAATAATTTGTCCCCTTGTCGATTCTCAATCGATAAGTATAGTTTTATAAACGAATCGTCGCTCCTCGTATACCACATATTTTTTCTGATCAAAATCTTTAATAATTGATTATTGAACATTTTGATTATTATTTATGCGTATTTCTATGTTTAATCCCATTTTCTCAAAATCATTAAGGGAGAGAAAAATTTCAAACGTTTCTTTTTATGAAAAAATAGTCAAAATGATAAATAATGAAGAATTGAATATTCAAATCAGATTTTTTTTATGGTTGTTGGAGTGAAAATTCATTTATGAAAGTGAATTTAACCTTGTTCTTCTTTTTCGATGGCGCTATAGCCAAAATCGAGCATTGAGCTCTTCAATTTTCTACCTCCAGGCATCCCTCTGTCTGGCAGTCTTTCAACAGTTCCACTGCATCCTTCTTTACATTGTTTATTCATCTGAGCTTTGGTTTACCCACAGATCTTCTCCCACCTGATTGTCTATCTAAGGCCTTTTTTGATACTCTTGAGTCCGGCATCCGCTCAGGTTGATCTGCCCATCGCAATCGGTGTATTTTTATAAAGACTGGTAGTTTTGGTTCCTTATAGACTTTATATAATTCGAAGTTGTAGCCTATTCTCCATATACCTCCATCGTTTACTGGCCCAAATATCCTTCTTAACATTCTTCTTTCGACGGTGTTCAACATTTTTGTAGTCTTAGTTGACATGATCTACGCTTCACCTCCATAAGATATGATAGTATGAATGAGGGTCTTATATAGGCGGATTTTGATCTACCTATACACATTTTTGGATTTCATTCTGGGCAAAAGCGCGAAATATGTTTATTTACTGCTGCTATTCATATTTTTGAACTTCTTGAGATTCCTAATTTTCACTTGTGATGTTTGAGCCAAAGTATCTGAAATTATTTACAGCATCGAAATTGTATTCATCGATGGTGACGTTTTCACATAATCTTCTCCTCTATCTTCTACTTTGCAGCATTAGTTTGCTTTTATTCTCATTTATTCTAAGACCAATGTCTGCTGTAGCAGTCTCAACGAGTCCAAATACTTCTTTAATAGCAAGTATAGATCTCATGATGTTTAGGTCATCGGTATATCCCGTTATTTGTTGTACTTTGTTGAATATAGTGGAGTTCACGTTTCCTAGGATAGTCCGCACTACATGTTCAAGTGATAAGTTGAAGAGCATTGGAGCCAGATTATCACCTTGTTTTAGGCCTTGCGATACTTCAGAATTTTCAGCCAATTCCCCATTGATAGTGAATTTAACCACAGTGCCAAAAGTATGCATGTGGTAACAATTGTAGTTTAGATGTGATTTAGAAATGAAAATTTGTATATTTATGTCATTGTAAATACTTTAGATTGATTTATGTATGCGTGTATATATATACACACACATATATATATATATATATATATATATATATATATATATATATATATATGTATATTAATTTCAAAATTTATATTGTAATGTTAAACAAAGATGTCTTTTAATATTTTCAATTTGAAATATTTACTCTCTCCCTTTCCCAAAATTTCTAATGCATTCCTCGAAATTTTTACTCAATTTGTTCAACTGATATTTCTTATACAAATTATTAGTGTAGCACAATAAAAGTAGTAATCTTTCTGAAAGTGTACTTTGAATTTGAATTTTATATCAAACTTCTTTAAATATTTCCATTCTTTATTAAATCGAAAAAAACGTGAATTATGAATCAGAGTTTAATTGTCTATAATATAATCTAAATAATTAAACGAAAAAATATGTTTTGTAGACAATATGATATTATAAAAAAGCACTTTGTTTGAATCAATAATATTTGATAAGAATAATATATTAGTATATATTTCAAAGCGTGTTTCGAAATTTTTAAATTATTTAGTACATTAAAAGTTAGTTATAAGCTTTATGGTGATGTAATAGCAAAATTAATACTTTTTTATATTTAATAAAATAAATTTATCCGTTTTTTTTATTAAAACGCAGCACTTTGTTTAAGAATCTGTTTACTTATGAAACATATTCGTTGATGAAAATTCATCTTTTACTAATATATGCTTGTATTTATAATAGTGAAGTATTATATATATATATATATATATATATATATAACTATGCATGCGCATGTAAGTGAATGTGAATTTATAACCTATAAAAATTATAATTTATTATTGTCATTCATATGTCAAGAACATTTATTGTTTCTTTTATTACATTCTCTAAACATATTCGTGAACCAGTAACAGTTTCATTTGCCGAGATACTACGATTTTTCATTATTTGCTCCAATATCAATAAACAAATTTAATCGTATGACAGTTTCCATAAAAGGGAGCGTATAAAAGCTGACACATTCAACAAAATTAATGCAACGGATTGAAATCCGTTCAAATTGCGTGTCTCTGAATTTTCGGTTATAATATTTATATATAAAAATGATTGATGAGTTCCTTTGTATTTATTGAATAGAGCGTAATTAAGCGTGGTGTATTTTTTCATATTTTTTTCTCAATTTACATTAAGTACGTGTAAAATGACACCACTGGACATTTACATTTAAGAGTGTATTATCGATGGAGATTAAAATTATTTTGATGTATTATCTATTTCATGTAATAATGTGCAGTGTGTACGAACTGAATATATTTCCAATTACATATTTATGTAATAATATGCACGCATATATATATATATATATATATATATATATATATAATGTGTATGTGGCTTATTTTTATATATATACACACATGTATATGTATTAGAATGTACAATGTAGGTATGTAATCTTTCTGTGTACACATATATCATCTAAAAGGATAAATATTGACATCAATCTTTATGTGATCAAAAGCAGAAAGATTATAGTTCAAAGTCACATACATCACAAATTCATGAAGGGTCAACACACGATAAAAACATATAAAGAAAACGCCGTAACTCATTCATATTATATCGTGGAACAAATCTCGTACACAGGAAAAAATACATATGCAAATAGCTACGGGCGCGATGATACCAAATAATATTGCAGTGTTTTGTAAACGTGTGCGTAACGAACAGCAGCACAATGACAAAAGCCAACAAACATAAAACATTTTGTTATAGCTCGATTCGAATCAACAGCCCTGAAATGTTTATTGAATGTTTCAAATAGACGCCGGGGGCGATCATTGTAGATGCTCTCTTCTGTACTAGACGGATCTGTACACGTAAAATGTTAATTCACTATAAAATCACACTTCATTGCCTAAAACAACATCCTTCGGCGGAGCTTCCGTGCGCCGTGTAAATATGTCAAATGCACGCGCTGTTTAAGTATTTATAAAGAAGCTATCAAATTCATGTCGGGGGAATTATATTGCAGCGAAAGTTCGATGGCCAAACAGCATGACAAAGATAAATGAAGCGATGAAGTAGACGAATAGTTAAGATGCTGTTAAATTGTTTAGTGGCACATCAAATTTATTGGATAATACTTTTAACAAAGGGAAATAACGCTGAATTTAAAACAAAATGAACGCATAAACTACATATAACCAAAGGAAACGATATTGTTGTGCTGCGAAGTTTGCAGCGACGTTCAATAAAAACGAAAATACGGAACACAAAGAACACATCGCGTCTTTAATATTACCATAATATGAAATGTACATGTGCAGTCGAGGTACTCGTACACTTCAGTACGTTTTGTTTCACTGGATAATAAAATTCTTTAGACTGATTTCCATTGGGAATGAAAAATATATATTTTACATTTGGAAAAATATATCAATACGGGGTACGACTATAGCGGTTTTAAAATGATCAAACGTGATATATATATATATATATATATATATATATATATATATATATATGTGTGTGTGTGTATGTTGTATACGTTTTAATATAAAAAAAACTGATTGATTTGATTGTTTTAATATTCAAGTACGGAAAAGTGCATTTCAAAGTAAAGTATATATTTAAACAAGGAATGTTAACACATAATAAAAAATGTGTAATTTCTTATTTCATCTTTTTTTCAATGATAGTTAAAATTGTTCTAGCTGATAAATTCATCTTTGTATATTCTTAAGTAGTGTGCGTCTTAATAGCTATTATTGTTGAATAGATGTTTGTTTTATTTAGGTAAGAAAAACTATTTTGTTAATACACTTTTTGAAATATTATCATGTGAAAATTATAAATCGGTTGAGGTAATTCTTTCTTTTACAAACAGTTTAACATTATGAAATAAATAATAAGATGTTCAAACTCAAATTCAGACAGGAGGGTCGCTTGATAAATATAGTAAAAAAAAAACAAGTTAAATAGCGTTTTTGTTTAAAAAAAAAATCGATTTTAATTCTCAGCATAGTTTTCATTCGGGGCTATACACTTGGTCCATTGAGTCTGCAAAATAAGCATTGATGGCGGTGATGGCATCCTCATTCGACGAGAATTTCTTCCCACTGAGCCCAATTTTCAAATTTGGGAAGAGAAAGAAGTCACACGGGGCCTAGTCCGGAGAATAGGGTGGATGAGGAATCAATTCGAAGCGTAAGTTGTGCAATTTTGCCATTGCGTCGTTTGCCATTTGTGGGATGGTAAAATTGTCTTGGTAAAAGAGCACTTTTTTGTGCGCCAATTTTGGCCGTTTTTGTTTCAGCTCTTCTGTCGAACGGTCGAACAATGTTGAATAATAGGCTCCTACTATCGTTTTACCCTTAGTCGTTGTCTGCTGCTTTGACAGCAGCTTCAACTCAGGTGTGGTAGATCCATGTTTCATCCACGGAGACAAATCGACGCAAAAAAGCCTGTTCGTTTTTTTCCATTTATTGCGGTAAATGCTTCATTAACCCAAGTTTAAACAGAGTTAAAACGAGTTTAAGACATTAAACCAAGTTTAAACCAACTTTAAATCTAGTTTAAACCGACTTTGAAACATTAAACTCGACAATGGTCGCCTAAAACATTGTAGAATGTGAACACCGCGTCGTTCCTGGTTGAAATTTCTCCTATGCTAGATTGAAAAGTGACACTTGATAGCCGTGACGTTACTAAATGAATGGTGATGTCACATCATTAAAATTTAACAAACTTATCAGACGACCCACGTGTATTGCTAGTCTTTTAACTACAAGTTCTACAATTTTGTATGGTATATTCTTTGAAGTGATTCCAATGGTCTGATATTATATAAGCACATTTTATTTGAAAAAAACAGACTTAAATATTATGCACATACTAATTGCCTTGATTTCTGTTTTTATTTTTTTTTGATTTCTGAAACAGTTTTTTAAATCGGATTCAGATCTTAGAAGTATTGTTTATACATTTGAGAATAAAAAAGAACAAAAAAATATTTCAACTAGTGGTATTCCACACTATTAAAAACAATATAAAATGTTAAGTAAAATTAATATAAATTCGCAACATATCAATTTCGTTCTAATTTATAATAAAATGTATAAAATAATATTATATATATATATATATATATATATATATATATATATATATATATGTATATATATACATATCTATCTATATAAATGTATATATATATATATCTATTTATATATATATATATATATATATATATATATATATATATATATATATATATATATGTATGTATATGTATGAATATATACATGAATATTAAGCATTTGGAGGCAACAAAAACATCGGTTTTATTCTAGTTACGTAAATACAATAACTGTATCGACATGTGGACTGTTTTTAATATTTTTCATTCAATTCAGTGCAATCCAAGTTACGTTCCTGTGTAATGTTATTGTATAATCATAATGTATATAAAATTATTAACATTCTCTAAGTAAACTAGTTGTGATCAAACTATGTGTAGACTTCAACACGAATTGTCTTATTATGTGTGTTTGTGCAAAGTGAAGCTATAGAGACAATTTTTGTGAACTTCTAAACAAATACTGCCGATTGAACTTAAACACCATTAAACATGAGTGGAGTATGTTAATGTAAGGTGAGTTTTCTTCATTTTACGTTTGCAAACATATTTGTTATTTTATATTATTCTAGTAAACACAGAATTTATAACCATTTTAATTACAATTTTAGTAATAAAATTAAAAATGTTTATACTTGCAAATTACCGATTACTGATAGCACAATGATTATTGATAGCAAATTATTGATAGCACAGTTCAAAATAAACAGTTAATGTACAGTTTGTAAATTATATTTATATGAAAAACAAAAGAACACTCACAAGCGTGTGTATATATATATATATATATATATATATATATATATTAGATTGGTAGGAAAATAATTGCGGTTTTTGTTTTATAAATTCTTACCTTAATTTTTTTCTATGAGAGTGTCATTTCATCGTGTTTACGTTAATATCCTTTTAAAGTGCATTTTTCGGTCTGTATTTTGGTAACAACGGCTTTGGTTTTATTATTAATTTTGCTTCAAATTGTGCTATTGAAGTAAAGATGGGAAAGAGCCAAATAAGAGTATTTTTTTTACAAGTTCAAAACGGATGGTAAAGTAGCAGTAACTGCTCATAAAATAAACGATACTTTTGGTGTGTGTACTGTTTTGGGAACATACGGTGCAATGATGGTTTTAAAAATTTCGTGCTGGGGACAAGAGTTTGGAAGATGAAGAAGGTCGCGGGTGTCCTTCTTCAGTTCATAACGACTAACTGAATTCGTTAGTTGAATCAGAACCACGCACAACAATTCGAGAGCTTGCACAAAAGTTATCCATCAGTAATCTTACAGTTCTAGATCACTTAAAGTAGCTAGGAAAATCAAAAAAGAGAAAAATGTATATAAATTTGAATGTCATAAACCGAAATTATTTTTCAATTAACTTAATATATGTATATATGTATATATATGATTAATGTGAAACATTTGTAAATTTTTCTCAACAATATATTCTGTATGTATATATATTCTGTATGTATTATATATATATATATATATACATATATACTAGGGAGCTTCACCTCCTGTTGCTGCATTCGCCCAAATGTAAATTATAAGCATGTCATGTAACCTTTGTTTTTAAAACTCATTTATGTGTATATAATCATTCTCGCAAATATATTGCAACGTGTTATATATATATATATTTGTTAGTTATATATATATATATATATATATATATATTTGTATAATCATTGTCGCAGACAAATTGCAACGTGTTATTTTATATATGAGATAAACATATTTGGGTATCATAGAAACCTGGACCTCATAAATAAATAAGTTGGTCATTCAATTTTTTATCGATAATTTTGATTTTGTTTATATAGAAATGTGTATATATATATATATTCACACATACATATATTTGTTAAAGAAAATAGCATAATCTACATAAACAAAAAAGTTATAGGTTTCAAAATATTAAAAGTAAATAATTTTACAACTGAAAATAAAATTATATTTGAAATGTATTTTCTGTTATCAGAAAGTATATTTAAAATATATGTGAATTACCTAATCATTACATACATGCGTCTTTATACCTCTTTAGATAGTATCACTAAATAGTTAACATATTTATTAGTTATCGTTGTGTAATAGAGTAGATTCAGGATGTACGGATTAATTACGAGTATATCGGGTGTTTTAAGTAATTTTGCGTTTTGTAATTAGAAAAGATACACAACAAAACTACTGACTTGATGAGAATCTATTTATATATTCTGATTGCTCTTAATCATCGGTATTTTTATCTATTTCTGTCTAATTTTCTTATCGATGGCAACAAATTAATTATATTCTAATTATTTTGTAACAACAGAAGATACAAGTTCTTTCATTGATTTTTCTATTTTAAATATGTATAAATTAGTATTAGATATATCTATTCTCTTATATAACGCAAAGATAAATGAAACACTATATTTTTACATTATAGAATCAATTTACATATAATACTAATTTATGCACATAAGACAAGTCTACTAATAGACATGAATCTTTTTCACTTACAATATAATTACAAATAATTTATCATCATCGATAGTGAAATTGATAGAACTAGAAAGAAAGAAGAGCATTAAGAATATATATATATATATATATATATATATATATATATTTATTATATGTATATATATATATATATATTCATATATATATATACATATGTGTGTGTTGTACATCTGTTCTAATTAGTTAACGAAAAAATATTTGAATCGCCTGACATTAAAAAAAGTAATTCACTAATGTTAATCTGTGTACATTCTCTAAATATTTACAATTTTGAATCCATATATTTTAAAATAAATACCAGTTTTCACTTTACAATTTTTTTGTTACATTTTCATCACGAATAGTAGTTATGAATAAACACTAGGGGTTTATTATATTCACACCGTTTAAATTTTCTAAGCCATTCAGTTGTGAACGAACAATATTAAATAGTGTTTTATAAGTAGATTAAGGTATAAATTTAATTAGATATTAACTAATTAAAATAATATATTGATAATCAATAAAGACATATTTTGTAAACTACATATTCAAAGATACGATACTTGATCGATAATTAGTTTTTTTTATACGGATTGGTATTATATATAAAAATTAGATTTTATAAACATTTTTTTAAATGAACGATTTGGTTTTGATACAAAATTATGAAAATGTTACCTTTATTTAAAAAAGGCATTTCTATAATTTGATCAGTACATTACTGTGTTTGTCAGATTGAGCTTTATTTACAATATGCTACCACATTGTAAATATACGTGTATGAAGTTACATGTGTGTTTTATCGACAGTGTTATCGATTTATATGTTTTATTTCTCTTTTAATATCTTTTTGTAATTTATGATATTTTTAGAAAAATTCGACATTTTTCATTAATAACTACTTTATTATAGAAACAAACACTCGATTTTAACATGCAATATAAAAATACCTTGTTCAGTATTATTGAATACTTCTTTAAATAAATAAAACTGTGTCTATTACCTAAAATAAATTGACTATGGTAATAGATTTTAAATATTTATTGGAGAGGTTTATTTGGTCAAGAATTGTTCAAGGGGGAATTAAAGTATCAACTGTTAGATAAGACGGTTTTAAACACTTTTAAATAGTTTATGTTACAATGGATGATTTGATATATATATATATATATATATATATATATATATATATATATACACGTGTGTGTGTGTTTTAACATATATAGTCAAATCTTTTTTTGAGATTTAATTTTTATTCTCGATAACACAAAATGTAAACAGTTTATTTTTATTCCATATCAAGTAATTAAACCAATTAAACTTAAATATGTTTTTGTTTCCAAAATACGTATTAATGAAACATTTTTTGTGATAAATAATAATACTCATTATTAATTTTGTTGTTGCTTTTTTTTTTATTTTCAGCACTAATTATTTGCCATTAAGTTATTTTAAATTGTATTTTTTATACTTGATTTATATCATTAAAATAGAGTTTATATAACCAAAAATAATTACACTATAGAAATAAAATCCTATTGATACTTTATGCTTGTATATATATATATATATATATATATATATATATATGAAAATCTCAATCAGCAGTTGTATTATATTACCGACTTGGACGTTAAATTTTATATCTAAATAATTTGAAATTGATAGTTTTTTATTTTATTAATCACTACAATAATATTTTAAATAATTTTCGTTGAGTTTCCGAATAAATGTTATTTATTTTTAATTTATTTCATTCTACAAATTGCAACATTTCGAACCATAATTTAAATAATCTTATTTTTTATTCGAAAACTGTATGAAAATTTTGGACATTGATCGATTAAATATCATTAAATCCATATAAATAGAAAAACATAAATAAATACTAGTAATGCAGACTTTTTATAATAAAAATTATAATAGTGGTATGTATCTAAATGGATACCGTATTCTATGCAACAAATTATAAATAGTAGAGGATGGTATGAATACTGTTTATTTATCTCTCATTAAAGTGTCTTCTTGTGAATTAAATTTTTGTTAATAATTGTGAAAAATCCTAGTTGTTTAATGATTTATATATATATATATATATATATATATATAAAGTTAAAATGAAGTAATATGGATTTCTGTACTAGGACGGTCATAGTAAAATGTGTTTAATTTATAAAGGAGAACTTTCATCAACTATTTATGTTTAAACGTCTTTATATTGCCAATGATATAGTATATAGTCCAAAAAGAAAACAACTAATCTTCACACCGAATATGTGTTAATTAAATCTGAGTTCTTTTTTAGTTCCTTATTTATTTCAGTCAACATATACGTTAATAATTATTTCTAAGGAGATTTGTTTAGAAAAGTTTCAAATAAGTAGAAAAGTACTAAACGTTTATATTTAGAAGTACACACATTATGAATTAAAAATGTTTTCTTTTCGCGTTTAACGTGAACAGAGGAAACGAAAGAAAAATCTTCAAAAAAAATTGTTCAGTGTATAGCATTACCAAGTTGAAATTGATCGAAAGACAAACAGCCTGGGGTTCTTGAGAACGACATGCGTTCCCATCGTAGGTCTATAAATTGTTAATGCCCTATAAAATCACACTTCATTACTTGTGCCAACAGCCTTTGGCTATAGAAGCATTGCTCGAGTCACCCGCGAGGTAGAATAGTGACTACGACAGCCCGGATATGTCTATTTTATGTTTCTGGATGAATTGCCATGATGGCGGCCGTACTAAAATTTTATTTCGACTGGCATAAATTCAATTGTGTTCCGGCTTGAATAAAAATACAAGATCTATCGACAACATAAAGGTTGAACTGTAGGTTTGTGTCTGTGAGACAGGTTATAAAAATATAGTTCATATAATGTATTGTGCATTCTGTATCGAATTCAAATATGCAGAAGCAAGTGTGTCACAGTCTCTGTTCGTCAGATTTTTTATGATAATGTTCTACATACATTAGAATGTGTTTCTGCATTAAGTGAATGTTGTTCAATACGGAATCGCCCTCATAAGCGAACGGAACATATTGCATCTTCTAAGAGTCGCTATGATCCGTGACTTACTGTTATGTACTGCAGTTTAGCAATCTTTTTCGCTACAATAAAAAATTGTTACGCGTGGAAAATTATTATGTAAGAGTGCGGATTATAAATAAAATTCATACTGTTCGTAGATATTTATTATAATGTTTAAAGGTAGAACGAGTTCAGTACACTTGTATGATCGAAACAATAGTTATGATGATTTGTAATTACATTTTATAACAATGTACTAGTTAAAAGTATAGTTATATATCTAGAAGGCATTAGTAATCCACGGTTCATGTCTGGTGAGTTGTAAAAGTGTACGAACATAAATTCTTATATTGTGTACAACTTCTGAGAATACACATTACTCAGAACAGCAAAGTAATTAATTTACTACACACGAAATTTGCAAACAATTTATTTTTAAACATACACAGTAGTTAAATATTAACAAAAAAAAATATCAATAAAAGTATAGTAGATGCTTTATGTTAAATTAATACATATCGTACATAAGTATACATTTTAAAATATTGTAAATACAAAACCTCTCTCTCTCGCTCGCTCTCTCTCTCTCTCTCTCTCTCGCTCTCGCTCTCTCTCTCTCTATATATATATATATATATATAATTCATCTTTAAATTATTGATAGTTATGTTCATTATTATGTTCGTACAAATTTGAATATTTTTTTTAATTATCCCGGTAATTTCAATGTTTCGTCACTGATAATTAGTTATGTTATTTTAGGTTCCCTTTTTAAATAAAAAGATACTTTTCAAATATTTTATTTAACTGTGTAACTACAGATAATTGTACTTGACTCATTTTTAAAATTCTTCTTACAAATATAAAGATGTCAAAAAATAGTTTAAAAATATTTATAACAATTATTAAAAAAAAATATATATATATACATAAAATAGTTTCAATGAGAATATTTTTCAAACTAAATATTGACTATCACGATTAAGTTCTGTCCATTGATAATTAGCCCATATATTTAAATAATCCATTTTAATCATATAAAATTATTAAGATTTATATAAAATTATTGCCTCTATAAATGGACTTACATGTTACTGAATTCGAAAAGTATCAAATATATTGACCATATATGTATTAAGACCAGATCCCAAAATACATTGATCAATACTAACCTTTTGTACTCCAAGCGAATAGGCTATACAGCAGTTCAGAAGTCTGTATACTACGAATTAGGATAAGAGTATGATAAACATAGAAAAGTGTAAATACCCGATGATATTGATGGACGAACGCTTATCAAAGCTTATATCTATAAACGATAAAATGTAGGCGATGACACTGAATCTAGGAGTAGAACGCCTTCGAGTGCCTGGACAGTATGTCCGGCCTTGTGAGTTCAAAGGGTTAACAAAATGTGACCCACAATTAGTACAAACGATGAAATGGAATGTACTAGTACGTACTGAACAGATATTTTTTTTATTCTACAAATGAAAACATTTTTGAATTGCACAATTGTTTTTTACATATATTAATTTTGTATCATAAAAATATTCATGTGTAGTTTGTTAAACATAGAAAATTACAATCTGGAATTAAAATCTGACACATGGAATATTAAACAAGTTCACTAATCCATGGAAATCAGTGTATTATTAATATAATTCATTGTATCTATTTTCAGATTTATACATATACATGCAGAAATATATATATATATATATATATATATATATATATATATATATATATATATATATATATATGTATATGTATATGTATATATATATATATATATATGTATATATGTATATATATATATATATATATAAAGTGTAGGTGTGTCAGTTGTACAAGATAAACAAAAATAGTTATGAATGAAATGTGGGATGTTTTATAAGTGACAATATTTGTTTTTATGATACTTCTATGAAATATAATTCGTGCATTCTAATCTAGCATTGTGGAATTTAATTGAGTAGGAATGGCTTAAATATTTATTTCCAATGAAGTATTTCTCGTATATATTTTGGAAATGTTAACGTATCCGGTATCAAGCAAACCACTTAAATAATACAATATTTTTTATTATAAATTTGAAATAATCTGTACATGGTTTTTAGTTATTCTTATATTCTCGTTTTGTTTAATAATAATATTTATTTTTAGTAAATTTCAGTGTTGAGAAATGTGTTTAAATATAACACTACTGGTCTTTTGTATTCTCATATAGTTTAATGATTTTATTTTCTAGCCGATTCTTATAGTTTTATAAAATACTGAGAATTTTTATATTGTTCCATATCTAAATTGTTATGATTTAAATCAGTGGATGAAAGTCTTTTTTTCAAGAAAAAAAATGATCAATTCCTGCTGGTGAATACATGCTTTATGATTGTTGAATAATTCAAAAGCTTGAAAGTGTCCACATTTTTTTTTAAATATTTTGATCTATATTTTTACTCCCGTACTAAAAGTTTAGACGCAACATGCATTGTTGTTCAAATTCAACTTACTACATAGGAATTCTAAAATTAACTACAGATTTACATAGAGTAAGAAATGTATACTTATTAATATTTCGGAATAAATTTTATTTTAATATAAGTGAAGAACAAATTTAGTGAATATGATTATAATAAGAAATGAAACTTTATTTTATTATAATCGTTCATTCCATTTAAGTATGTTGTTAAATAGTGCGAAATAAATTTTGATTTTTTAAGATTCTCCAGAAGTTCACGGACCTTAAGTTGAGAAAAGTTAATCTAGATATATATATATATATATAGCGTGATTCGATTTAAGCGTCCACGTGGAAGTATTAAAAGGGGGTGTAGGGGTTAATTAAAGAACATGTTATTTTTTATTTAGTATTTTAGTTCAATTTAATACTAAAATACAATTGAATTAAAATGCGAAATGAGAGATAACATGTTTTTCTTTAATTTTTGCGTTTTTTTAATACTTCCGTGTGGAAACCTAAGTTGAATCCACTATATATATATATATATATATATATATATATATATATATATATATATATATATATATATATAATCGTTTTTAAGCATCGTCAAAGTATAACAGTAAAGGTAGTAAATAAACGTACAACACGAAATTATTACAATAGCCTTTTAAGAAAATTCATCAAACTAATACCTATGATCAAAGATGTATTTTAACCCTACGTTTTTTATCCTTAGGGCTTTTGCGTAGATCCGTTCAGACGGGAAATAAGATTAAAGAATTCCATCAAATATATCTGAAATATTTATTTTGTATTTAGCTCCACGGAAAATAAATAATTTATCTGAAATATATTTTTAGCTAGCGAATATGTTTTTAGCTTATTATTATCAATAATAAATGCTAAATGGAACCTCGTCAGGGCGCATATTCTGCAAATACTAATCCAGAGAAATTTTTTTTCGGATAAAGTTTAAAATAACAAATATAAAAAATATCTATTTTTTATTTAAATATGTTAGACAGATAAGTGACCCATTGTGACTATTATAATTATTGTTTTCTGCTCAGAAAAATAAGTAAAAATCTATGAAACTCGTAATTATTACATTTACTAAATAAACAATTTATATAGTATTATATTAATATCGTTGAAAACATTTAGAGTATGGTTTGATTTATATATATATATATATATACACACCAAGGGGCTTCGCCACTCGCTCATTTCACTCACCAACCATCGGACTCGCTGGGCTCGTCCACTTCTCACTTATAAGCCTGTACATACGACCGAATGAAATAATAAATATATTTTTTAAAACACATTATGTTTATATAATACTATCAGATATATAACAACATAATCGTTATATATATATATATATATATATATATTATGTCTGTATAAACATAAGTAGATTATTTTTTGTAATCTTTTAGTCTTTATGACTAAATACTATTTTATATATATATATATATATATATATATATATATATATATACTAAGGGGCTTTGCCCTCTGCTCACAGCGCTCGTCCATTTGCCACTTATAAGTCTCTACATGTAACCGAATGAAACAGTAAACATATTTTTTAATCTCATTTATGTCTGTATAATCATTATCGCAGACAGATTGCATCGTTGCTGTTTTATATATGAGAGAAACATATTTTGGTGCCGTGAAACCTCGACGTTGTAAATAAATAAGTCGACGTCATTGAAATTTTCTTGTGGATAATTTGGATTATATATATAATAAGTGAATGTATAATCTTAAGATTGATGTTATGATTTCTTGAAAAAGATCTTCTCATTACAAGTCCAATAATTACCTCTATTATCTATAACATAACAGCAATAACCGCAGTCTATGGATCATACGATAGCCGGTCACAAATCATCTTCGTATGGCTAAGCTTAATTGCACTACATTAACACCTAATAATTCAAGTCGGACGCCCAACTGGCGCGAATAGCAAATCCATAATATAACAACAATTGATAGCTACCCCTGTAATCCGGAATTTATTAGCCACCTGTAATCCGTTCGCTGGAATACATACATATATATATATATATATATATATATATATATATATATATATATACACGTCCATCCGTACAACAAACCTAGCTGATTCTAAACGTAACGCAACGACGATGCGTTAAATCAAGCGAGATTAAAACATTACAGTACATTAAACATAAAATATAGACGTATCATAAACACAAAATCATTAGCGTGGAGTTATCAAAGTATGTTTCGCGAATACAATACTTGTACGGAATTAAGTGCACCCCCTTCCGTGTTTAAAGTACGCGGTGGGGTTCTTTGAGACTTGGATACTCACCCCCTCCGTCAACGGTATAATAAAAGCTTTATGACTCTTTAATGTTTGATTATACTAGATGTATGTATAATATGACGAAGCAAATTGGTGCAAACATGAATGACTTACAGTTTTATATATATATATATATATATATATATATATATATATATATATATATATATGTATATATATATATATATATATATATATACAACATTGGTAGAATGGACGTAAGACATTTAATGAAGATTAATGAAAAAAATGAAATTTTTCCTTGTACTACACGAAAATAATACGCTTACATTGTGTACGGATAATAATTGAAAAATTATTGATCTAATAACATTAATTATTTTCATAACCGTAATAGAAATATAACGTGCTCGTTTTATTTATTAAAATAATTTACAATATTTTAGAGGTGCGCTAATTAGATTTTAAATATAATTTTGAATAGTGTTTTCAGTCTATTTTCACATTAATAAATATAGAAAATTATATTATTTATACAGCACCGTGCAGTAAATTGACAGGAATTTATAGACATCTACATAAAAGTGGGTTATATGAGCAGAGATGGGTCCTATTCTCCTCTCTATTATGGTTTTATTCTCGAAAATATAAAATAATTATTGAATTTCAGAAATGTACAATTGGTTTTAAGTGCATAGTGTCGAAATGTGGTTTCAACTGTTGTCAATTTTTGAATGATTATAAAAAATAAGTTTGATTCTTTTATCGATGTACAAAAATTACAACAATTATCATCTCGCGACACACATGTAACTTATTAAGCCTAAACCGATTGAAAAACTTTAATTTAAACTTCATAGTGATAAAACTGATTAAAAATTATGGACAGTAAGGATTAAATATTAGATTATTTTTTTTAAAAAAAACGCAGTCTATTTACAAGTAGAAAATCTTGAAATTAATCTACTAATTTTGAATGAGTGTTGTATAACATTGTCTAAATAAGAAGAAAAAGTAGTTAGGAGTATTAACCTCATTTTTATGGTGGGTCTGACCGTGTAGCGGTACCCCAAAAGGATGAACCCCTCCTTGGACTGTGTGTAAACGACGTAGTACCCTCGATCGGTGCCTGGTGTTTTCTGCTATACATTTACTTTAGAGTAAAGTTACAGTTCAATAAATTCTAACATTTTTATATAAACAATTTGAAAAAACGTAACGACATAATATGAATACAAATATTTTACTAATTAATAGTATAATTTTATGTGATATATTTTAACCCATTTGCATCCGCAAGAGGAATAATCCGCTCACGATGACTTTCACTTATCACCGAGCGCAGAATAACCCCCGCACGTCTTGTGAGCAATAAGTAAAAAAATTCGGAGCTGTTAATGCATCACCAGTAAGTTTTACCTCTTTAATTGTTGTTCAGACGTTTCTTGTCATTTTGTTTTCAACTATTACATTTTCAACAGAAGATATGACCGTCATAAAGTGGAAAGATAAGAAAGATGTTGTTTTATTAACAGAAGTGCATTGTTTAGATTTTACAGAGACGGGAAAAGTAAACCGATATACTGGAGAAGATTTTAAAATCATCGGCAGAAACAAATAGACTATAACAAAAAAATGAATGGAATTGGTGTGGGCGATCAAATGTTGAGCAAATTTCATACCATGCGAAGATGTAAGAAAGCATTATAAAATAATATTTTTTATTTTGTGGATTATTGAATAGTTATATTCATTTTAAATACAATAAAAATGATCGAGCTATCCATATTTATAAAACGGAGGAAATTATTGTAAAATATTTAAAGACAAAACGACTAGCGAGACAACTTCTATTAATTGGTTCAATAGTAACATACACTGGCAGGCATTTTCCCACACGAATACCTTCAACGACAGCAAAGGGAAGGAATACATCTAAGCGATGCATTATATGCTTATCTAAGTCACTCAGAAGAGAAACTGTTTTGAAATACGATATTTGCGATGTACCGTGTATCTATCATGTTAAAGATCATCATACTAATTAATAAAAAAATCTAATATCTATTCTAAGTTTATTTACGGTACATATGTATAATATTGTCTTTTGCTTTGATTATTACACGTAATTCCTAAGTAAAACCGAAAGTAAAAAACTTGTTGATCCACGGTGATAAGGGCCAACTGTCAGTGGAGCGTCCTGATTTATCAAGTTTGGTCGCGTATTCAGAACTATGATGCAAATGGGTTAAAACAGGGAACTACGCACAGTCCCACATCATATTCCTGGTATTCGTAAAGCGATCTTCGCCTCACATTATTTTTCGCACACACAACATAGCACAAATGAGCCACTATAGTGGCGTACCGTTCTAAAAGAGGACCCAGCGGGAAGCCACTATAATGGTTTCCAGCATTGGTCGCATATCATTCAAAAAGATGAAATATAAAAGACACTATAGTGGTGTATAGTAGCTAAAAGGTTACTTAAAAACAAATAAATTGGAATAAAATGATTTTATAAACAGTTTATAGCAAGGAAATAAAGTATTCAAATCAAGTGACTAGGTGCTCTAAGATAGCCTTAAAAACATAAAAAATCTATACTATACTAAATTCTGTTTTGCTATGTAATAAGCTCTTATTGATGAAGACAAGGAATAACCAGAACGGACTCGTTAAAAATTGTTTTTTTTTTTTGAAAAAGAGTAAAAAAAACAATAAAGCAATAGAATACTGAATGAAGTTATTAAGAAAATGAAACATAAAGGAAACGATTGTACACAATATTTAATAAAAAATATTGAATTTGTATGGCTGTATGAAGAGAATGGAAAATAAGTGATAGTCTACTTGAATATATATATATATATATATATATATATATATATATATATATATATATATATATACTCGTATATATGTATAATCGGATACATGATCGAAGTTCAAATAAGGAAAGAGAAAAAGTTAGTTTCAATATGTTGATCGTTGGTGAATTTAAAGGATTTGGAATATATTTTAAAATTGTGGATTAAAGATGAAGATTTGTAGGACAGAAGGAGATTGCGATTGTACATCGGTAGAAGGTAGTTAGTTGTATAAGTCAAATAGATAAAAAATGCATTTAAATATTTTCATAATGTACTTTTATTGTAGTTCCTTTCTAAAATCTAAAAAGAACGATATATATATATATATATATATATATATATATATATATGTGTGTGTGTATGTGCCTAAATATTTAATAAATTTAATCGTATAATATTTTTTAAACGAGTCTCATATTGGCAGATGTTAAAATGTACGGATGTATGCTAGTAAAACTATAATGGGCATTAACAGTTTTACAAACGTTAACAACTATATTCGATTTGTGTAACTGTACACTTTCATTATAATTTAATCAGGTGCACAGATTTAACTTACTAGCGTTCAATGTATTAACTGTTCAACTTTTATTCAACGCTAGTTGTTTTATGTATCAAAAATATCAGTAATGGAATTTATAAAGAACAAAAAAAATATTAATTGGTGATAGGTCTTTGAACTTACAATTTTGTTGTAATTACAATTAAAGTAACTCTACCTAAAAACAATATTCTTAAATGCGTTTTCTTTTCGTTCTTTTAAAATAACAAAAAAAATCTTATAGACTTAAATACTACCAGTGAGTGAATCATATGAAATAATGAACGTGTTAACATTTGTAATTGGTAATTATGTTGTCTAAGATATCAAAAATGTGTCTGATTCAATAATTTTAAGTGTAAGTGATTCATGATTAAACATCTTGTTTTCAGAGTAAATTTCTGGGAAAAAATCGCTTTATCGTGTTTGTTATCTAACTATATGAAAATTTCAAGAACGAAAAATACATAGTAACGTTATTTATCTATGATTGCTATTTATTTGACTTTATTGAAGGAACAAATTACTAGTTATCATATTTTCAGATAGCATACAAATGAGTTTTCTAAAACATCTCAGCCGATAATCACTAAGAAAAGATAAACATATTTTATTAACGTTACTATTGTATGATTTCAAAATGCTTTTTTTAATAATAAACACTAGCAAATATTCGACTAGAGTACGTTTTGTAGTTTTGAATAACTCTTCCAGTTTCTTGAATCATAAAATTTTATACAGAAATATTTAATTTTGTCGTCATATTAAATCTTTTTATTTATTTTTTCTTTGCGTTTAATTTTGTTTTCAGATTGTTTTATAAAACTTACTTCTTATATTATATATTAATTGTAACTATTTATTAGGATAGAGTTTCTATCAAAAGATTGTACTATACTAACACAATATTAATAATTTTAAAATGTGTTGAAAGCTTGTCAATGTGTTTTTTAAACATAGTACGAGATGTTGTAGATTTTAATAACATTGTTTGTAATTTGTAAAGGTATATATGCTCACATGCACACAAATAATTGTAAACATATTTCGTATCATGTGAAACGACTTTGCTTGTACGCACAATATATTTTCAAGTAAGTATAAAATACATACTGAACATATTCGTGCAAGGAGTTTAATCCGAAGGGGTGGGTTCGTTTAATTAAGGCAGATTAACTAAAACATCAACTCTTTAAGTAGTAAGTTTGCATTAGTGGCATACAAGTTGAATGCTGATTGTAAATGGTGTTCGTATTAGTAATAAGGAATTCTGTTTAGTGACGGATGTTCGTGTATTTCCAATTAACAGTTAAATTTCACTTCATCTCTGAATGTACGTTAGGTGAAATAACATTACATCAAATTGATGTTTATGAGATATTTAGTATTACGTAATAATAAATTAACTTGTTGACGTCACTGTATACGTTTTGTCACCATTATAATTTGTTTTGATAAATTCTATGTTCAGTTGATACAAAGATAAAAAAATTACAATCCCATGAATAATTTATGTAACGTATTACAAAAATGCTCAAGGGAAACTGATACTATATTATACCTCAGCGTTACTCAAACTGTTTTCCGTGGAAAGTGAATGTGTGTCCTGTGAAGAATTGACAAAATGAATATGAGCCTGGAATGGATTTAAATGCTGCGACAGTTTCAAACATGTTTGAAGATGACTCCTCACTTTCAGTAGTGAGTTATTGAACTTTAAACAAATTCTTCATGGTTGATGAATCTTTGAAATATCTATCAGATATTTTTATATAATGAAATGTATTTGCTTTTTAATGAATAGCTGTCTAGTGTGCGAATGTGACTAGGAGGAATGACTATATATGTTTCCTTTATAGAAATATCATTATAAATTTTTTTCAACTATTATAATTTGTTAGGGAACCGATTGACAAACTATGTTTCGCGGAACACCAGTGTTCACAAAGCGAATATGTGTCCTGTGAAAAATTGTCAAAATGAATATGAGCCTGGAATGGTTTTAAATGCTGCGACAGTTTCAAACATGTTTGAACATGAGGCACTCCTCACTTTGCACAGTGAGTTATTGAATTTATAACAAATTTTTGATGGTTGAGATGAATCCCTGAAATATCTAGCAGATATTTTTACAAAGTGCAATAAAAGTAATTTATCATTGTACGCAAAGAATATTAAAATGTTTAATACAAGAGATAAAATTGCATCTTTTGATAGAAAGTTACAATTCTGGATTTCTACAGTTAAACAGAATAATTTTGATTGGTTTCGCGCCTTGCATGAATTTTTGACTGAAATAAATTCTAAATTAGATGAAGAAGTTTCTAACGTAATTTTAGAACACTTGCATGACTTACAATCAACCGTCCTGTAATATTTTCCAAAATCCAATGAGGATAATTCCTGAGTCTGGAATCCATTTACAGTGACGGCTAAGCCAGCAGGCTTCAGTGCAAGTGATCATGAAAATCTAATTGACTTAATTAGTGACTCTAATTTAAAACAAAAACAGAAGGAACTTCCATTAAATGATTTCTGGACAAATTTAACAGAAAAGTACCCGAGCGTGTCAAAACTAGCTATTCTTGTTTTACTTCCTTTTACAGCAACATATTTATGCGAGGTAGGATTCTCATATTATGCTGCAACCAAGTGTCAAAAATCCAAAAACAGACTCGACGCTACACCAGATATGAGAATTCAACTTTCTGATATTGCGCCTGATATCAAAAGAATTCGTAATTCAAAGACCCAAAAACGTCGAAGTCATTAAGAACACAATTTTACAATAATATACACGCTAGTTTATTTTACTACTTTTATGTGTTTTGTTTTAAATAATTAATATTTGAGAAAATGTCTGTTTTTTTCTTAACGCTTAGATTTAATCATTTATTTTATTTATTGTTTATATCTACCCACTCTATAAATACCCAAGGTGTTAACATTTCAAGATTTGTAAAATGTTCCGTCGTAGGAAATGTTTGGAAACGCTGCTATAGCTAATACGGAGTAGAAAATTAAAAAATGTTAAAATAAAATGTTAAATAGGATAAACACTTCTTATTGGAAAATATAACTTTTTTTATTAGTTTTCTTTGTATGTTTAATATAATATAAGCAATAAATATCTCTAATATTTTGTATATATATATATATCCTAAAAACGAATTATTTTAAAATATTATTGGATTTGAAGTTTTATATATTTCCCATTTTATTAACTCAACATTTAATGACAAATAATAATAATAACATGAAGTTACGAAAAAATGCTGAATACCGCGCAGTAATAAATAAAAAACGCATTTCCTAAAGAAACATAATTTAAAAAAAAATACAGTTATGAAAATGAGAGAACACACACATGTACGTACGCTTATATGCTGAATATTTTTTTTTAAGTCGACAAACGAACAGAAGCTCATACATCGAATCCAAATCCAAATTAAAATACAATAACTTCTGTTAAAGCACATGGTAATATACTTCAAAGAATGTTCTGTTAAGAGACGAGAGGAAACTTCATTCTCATACAATCTCAATATCTTTTGATCTATGACGATTTAGATAATAATTGAAATCAAAAGAACAAGACATATTCTTGTTCGGTACAGAAATACAGCTAATAAATTTGCATTTTCCCTCCAATATTTTTATGTCATACGTTTTTTTTTATGTACTTTGATGTATGGAAAGGATATAAATCAAGTAATTTAAATTTTATTTAAAAGTATAAGTACGTATGCAATGGAATGGATTTAATTTAATGCTGTTTCTTTTAGGTATACCTACACATTCATTTCTTTATATAAATATATTTCATATATATATATATATATATATATATATATATATATATATATATATATATATATATATCACTGTCAGATTCATACTTTCTGCACTTTTTCTAAAACAGGATATTTTCAAGATATTTATTATATTCCAGACAAATAATAGCAAGAAAAAGTTTGATGATAATATGAAAGGAAAATTCAAATATATATTTTTATATATGTATTTTCTAATATTTGTACTCTAAAAAACCTAGATATTTTCCATTGTTTTCACTAAATTTTATTCAATAATTTTTACTGACTAAACGCTACTTATGTATAATATTTTTTTAATATTTTATAATTGTGAAGTAAATGCACCTTAGAGAAAACGAAACGATTTTTGTACCGTATTATGCGATTTTCAAACACCATTGATTTTAATAAATATATTTTTCTTATAAAAATGTATTACAAACCATCACACTCATTGTATGGATATTTAATAAATTTGTAGTTAAGAATTGGTACCCTATCAATTTTTGACAGATGCCTGCACATTTAAAATTATAATAAATATATATTTCTGTTTACTTTTTATTCACAAATATAAATTAGTATATATTTATGATTAAAATTCCTATATTAGTTTCTGTTTGAAAAGAGGTAACAATATATCAGGTTGGTAGAAAAATAATTGCAGTTTATGACATTCATTCTATTTATAGTCCAGAACTGTTGAATGACTAACGCCTAACTTTTGTGCAACGTCTCGAATTGTCCGTGGATCTGATTCAACTAACACTTTCAGTTAGTCGTTATGAACTGAAGAAGGGCGCCTGCGACCTTCTTCATCTTCAAAGCTTTCGTCTCCAGCACGCATTTTTTGGAACCATCATTGTATCGTACATTCCTTAATAGCACCCTTGTCAAAAGCATCGTTTGGTTTACGAGCAGTTTCTGCTGCTTTACCACCCGTTTTGAACTCATAAAAAATGCTCTTATTTGCTTCTTTTCCATCTCCAATTCAATAGCCCAATTTGAAGCAAAATTAATAATAAAACGAAAGTCGATGTTAAAATAATATTAAAATAAACATGATGAAATGACATTTACATTGAGAACAATAAAGGTAAGAATTCAGACAACCAAAAACCGTAATTATTTTTCTACCAACCTAATAATAATATCTCTAAGTATCTAATCATAAGTATTATACCTTGAGAATAAATTTATAGCAAATAGGTTTTATTTTAAAACCATTAAAAAGTATATATATATATATATATATATATATGCATATATATATATATATATATAATGTTATGTATGTATATATACATTTTAGTTACAAATGTTAAGTGAATTCGAATAATCTGAATATGCTCGTCATTTTATTACTATTTGGTAAAAGCAATATAATAAGTAAATTACATATTTTTATTTAACTGAAGGGTAAAATCATTCAAAACAAAGAAATGTATATATATATATATATATATATATATATATATATATATATATATATATATGTGTGTGTGTGTATATATATATATATATATATATAACAATTTTATGCTCTTAAAATAATTACAGCTAAACTCACATTATAAAGCCATAAACGTATATTGTGCAGTAAAACGTTTGAAACATTTGTCGATTAAAGTACACGCCACATGAAAATCATATAAACTGTCATCATTCGGCGCAAGCACTTTTAATATGTGAGAAAATCGGGGGTGGCTCTGTAACGATTATCGTCATTTCAGTGGCCTACCAAAGGGGTTATGTCGCGGTTGGGGTCAGTGGCGCGTTAACAGGTGTTTTCAAGTGCCAGGTACGAAGTGAGACCTATTGTTGTGTACAGTGTAATATTTCAATCAAAGGAATATTAGAACAAAGAACGGGTCCGTAGCACGACGCCCTCCGAATGTGCCTACTGCGTCGCTTTATGGCCTATCTTGTTGCGGGGTCTGTCTTAGCGTGAATTAATGTGACATATGTTGATTGTCAATGCATTTTGATAAATGTCATTTAAATGCCACTTGATGTTCGTATAACATGCCATACACAAATTTGTGTGCGTGTTTGATTGATAATATAGTTCAGCGGATGATTATGTTTGAATAAATGCGCTTTTCTTTCATATAGTATCGGCCATGCGTAATATACGAAGAATTTTAATTTCAGATAATGACCGATACTTAAAAAAGTTCATGATGAAGGTTTGATATATGACTATATTTTATTTAATTTTTCTTTTATCTGATGTTTATCATTGATGAGTAGAACTATTGTTTTTTTTTTAAATATAAAAATAAAAATTAACATAATGTAGATAGCGACCGTAGCACTTCATGCTAGAGAAATCTCGTACTTTACTTATTTGAATAATTATTACTCACTCAATAATTATTCAATTATTTACCCAGAAAGATCAATCAAATAACATGATGGGCGTGAAGATACATTAACTTGACCAAATTTTTAATTTAATATGGAACAGAATTGGAGTTGGAGAAACGAACATTCTTTATTAAAATTAGTCAATTATATTTCAACGTTTTTATTGAAAATATTTGTTTTTCTTTTCTTTTTCTTTATAAAGTGTATATAAAGGAAAAGATACTTCTCTACTCTCAATCATCTCTCTCCCTTTCCTCTCTGTCTCCCGTTCTCTCTCTCTTTCTCTCTCTCCCGTTTTCTCTCTCTCTCTCTCTCTTTGTCTCTATGTATATGAATGTATATATATATATATATATATATATATATATATATATATATATATAAATATATATATATATAAATATATATATATATATATATATATATATATATATATATATATATATATATATATAGTATCTTTTAATAAATATGAAAGATGTTTCAGTTGCTATTTATTACATTTATTTTTAATTGTTGGAATTCTTATTCTTATCGTAAACAAATAAAATGAATTATTTTATTTACTTTTAAGAAAAACAGATCGAATTTTATATTAATTACAGTATGTTATCGAGCTGAAATGTATCCGCAATTGAATTATGTATAGTTTAATGTACTCACAAATTTAATCATTCATTGGGCAATGTTTGCACTAATTACACTCGAGAATGTTGTATCCAAATAGCTAATACATCAAACTGGTAATTATGTTATTTAAACAATTATAGTTTGGGCACCGTGGCTAAATTCACATTCAGAAATGAATTACTTCTCGTACACCACACACTTTTTTTCTTATGAAATTATTTTACATTTTGATTTGGAGTATACATTTTCTTGTGGCGACATCATCTGAAAATGATAGAATCTATCAAAATACATATAAGTTAAACTAAAATGAACAATAAGTACTTACTAAATTGATAAGAAAAATATTTCACAATCTATAGAGACTATCTCGTTTATGACAAATTGTTTAAGTTCAAATTCAAGTTCTTAACAAGCATTTTTTTATGTTCTAATAGAAAACAATTTTTTTAAATAACTAACACAAAGAAAAGTAAAACTAATCTTACATTTATAATATCCAAATTATCCAACATTATTAATACTGTGATAATAAAGGGCTGGCTCATTTACATTTAAAAATGTTTATTCTTATTATTGTCTACTATGCCTGTTTTTCGTATCTATTATATCGTTCTTATTTTGCTTATTTCCAACATATATATTTCTATATTACTTGAAGTCTGAATTATTTTATTAATTACATCCTATGTTTCATTTTTTATAAATAATTGTGAAAATACATTTATCGAATACATTTATCTAAATAAGATTTTAAATTATTTCATTCCAATGAACTCCAGACTATTTTTATTCTCATGACAATATGTACAGTTAATGATCTATATTTGATAATAATTGGTCCAAATAAATGTATTTAATAAATATATTGTAATATACGAAAGCAATTTGAAAAGGTTTCAGCCTAACTATGAAAGAATATAACTTGTGTTTTCAAATTGCTTTTTATTTTTCAATAAGGTCTCCCTGAACTTCAATGCACTTTATCCAGCGATATTCCAGTACTTTTATGCCGTCCCGAAAATCCTTTTCTGGAGGTCCTCAAAATAGCGATTCACTGTTGCTATCGGTTCTTCATCTGACGAAAATCGCCTACCACCAAGGATTTTTTTAAATTTTGGGAACAGATGGAAATCTGACGGGGCCAAATCTGGAGAATAGACTGAATGGGGCAGCAAGTCGTACTTCAATTCAACGAGTTTTGCCATGGATACAACACTTGTATGGGACGTGCATTGTCCTGATGGAAAATTATTTTTTTCTTTGAAAAACCTGGTCTTTTCTCACGGATTGTTTGATCGAGTCGATCCAAAAGTTTAGCATAACACTCTCCCGTTATCGTTTGACCCTTTTGAAGGTAGTCAATTAGCAGGATCCCTTTAGCATCCCAAAAATTTAAAACCATAACTTTTCCAGGGGATAAAACTGATTTTGATTTTTTTGGTGGCGTAGAATCACCATGCTTCCATTACTTTGATTGTTGTTTTGATTCTGGAGTGTAATAGTGAATCTAAGTCTCGGCTGTAGTTACAAATCGCCGGATAAAGTCAGTCATATCCCCTATTAAATCGATCCAGACAATCTTGGGAGATTTGTTCTCGAATACGTTTATGATCAATTGTCAGCAAACGCGGCACCCATCTTGCCGATTGCTTTTCCATACCTAACTCTTTAGTTAAGATGTGATACACGCGTTCATATGAGACACCTTGAATCTCCGATCCTGTAAGACATATCGTGCACTTTGTGAGTGATTCCTTCTGTCGTTACAATTTTCGGAGGTTCAGTACGAGGGCTATTTTCTAAACTTGCACAGCCGCATTTAAATTCAGCTGCCCACTTCTTTACTTCTGTATACGAAGGTGTAATATCACCCAGTACATTTTTCATCTCGTTAAAGATTTCTGTTGGCGTTAAGCCTTTTTTGAGAAAAAAACCGCATTATCACCACACGATGTTCAACTTGATCCATTTCAACAACGGGACAAAAAATCTTTATTTAAATATATGTTTACAACAAACTGCTTGATACATTAATTATAGACTTTGAGGTTATGTATAAGATAGATATCATTTTGTAATGTGGCACAAATATTACCACCATTTATATGTTAGACCGCGAAATTTTTAAATCACCCTTGAATAAATATATATATATATATATATTTGAGATTTTTTGTTTGCCAAAATAATCACATTTTTTATAGGTCTATTATTATCCAGTAATAATCACATCTAAAATCTGTATTGTTTTATTGTACAACGTAAGTAATAAAAAAATAGTTGTATAAAATAACAGTAGAATATTGTAGAAAATGCCTGCATTTTTAGTCATAAAACACTTTTATTGTACAAAAATCAAAAATTTATGCAATAAAGAACATTACAAAAATTGCTTTCAGATAGAGTTTCTATGAAAACATTTTGCAGGTAACTGTACAATTTCTCAATTTTTTTACTTTTAGAACGTGGAAGTTATGAATTATAATATAACACACAATTCAATAAATATTAAAAACGTGTAATATATGTTGTGGAAGAAGACGTTAATAGCCGTTAAGAGAAAGGAAAATAAATGATTATAAAATATCGCATGACCTTGCGTGAGCACTCACGATTGTCGCACAACTATTACAGAACAAGTATCTTTAACAAGACTGAATAGACATATTCGGGGCAGCGTAAAAATTGTTTTATGCAGTTATTTGTACTATTAAACGATATTTATTTGCAGTGCAGTAATTGAATACATAATTTATATGTCAAACATGATCTAATCGCATGTTTTTCACAGAGGAATTCGATCACTTGGCAATTAAAACGTTAGACATTCACTCCCTTACTTTTTCATGATTGAATTTTTATGTATACACACACACACAGATATATATATATATATATAATATACACACTTAGAAATAGATAGATGTGTGTGGAATTGTAATCGATCACAAGCTAAAATAATGATTTGTTTTAGAATCATTATTGAAAATGAAAATTATTAAACGTAATTCATTTACTTAACTGACTGAATTCCAGGTGGAGTCATACGACTCTTCTATAAATTTAATATACTTTCGAATACAAATATCGTTCCTTTCATTAATTTGCTATATTTTGAAATGTATGAACTACTTCAACAGATATTTATCGTACTTAAATATTTAATGTGCGTAAACTGTTCATTATTGAGACAATTTTATTTTTCGTTAATTTATAAAAATATAAAATAAATTATTTGTATGCATTGAATTAATATTATTAGAGTATAGTATTTTTTTCTAACTATATGGGATATTATTTTTATTACAATTGATTTTAACTTATGAATTTCTCTAGTGTCTTCGATTATCTTGGTTTAACTCTTCGATTAACGTTTATTTTATTGAATAATAAACAATTCAGATTTTTTTTTCTTAATATAGAGATTAAAATAGACTTGCTTCAGAAGTTGATAGTTTGGGAGTGCAGAGATTAATATAGAGGTTTATAAATTCATCATTTATTAGAAATTCATATAAAAGGGAAAAGAATTCATTATTTGTTAAATAGTTATATTATTAACTATGTTATATATATGATGTTTATATATATTTCTGAATATTTTAGAATATTTAATGATTTGTTACGATTTTTAAGAATAAATTTTAATATTGGAAAGAATACTGTATATAAATCAAAAAACTCAATATTGTAGGCACGGGGTCATGTTAAAAAATAAACAAGATTTTCTAAAAAATATTAAAAGGTGTACTTTTGTATTGATATGAAAAAAAATACTAACTACTCAATTTAAAGTTAGCAGTACAATATCAAAAACGAGCTAATTCTATTAAATTATACTTTCAAATCAACATCATCGACAACAAATATAAAAAATACTTACTTATTACGTGACACCTCTATTTGATATCTGTTCATTTCAGTAAAAGTGCGTGCTTGTTGATGATCTGTAAAAAAATATTAATGTAATATTAAATTTATAAAAATATAATTGTTATCTTGAAATGCCAACAAATATTATTTGAATTAAAAGTAATTCTGGAAAATTCTATAATATATTTTGGCACTATGGCTAAACTCACTTCTGCAAAATAATTTTTCTTTCATCTCATTAACCACAAAAAACATCTATATCTTAACGTTCTGAGGATTATAAAATGATAAGAACAGCAATAAAAAATGATAAATAATCAATTATTTAATATTTTGATCAGACAATTTGTTGTGATCTGTGGGACGAGTTCAAAATTAATTTGTGTAAATCCACAATGTGTCATTAAAAAAATTGAGATTATTTGAAATATGAATAGAAATATTATATTTTATTTTATAGTAAAATAAAATATATAGTATTTAAATGAACATTTATGAACAATCAAACGAACTAATGAATTATAAAAACAATGAAATAAAAATGGACAATCAAAATTAATTGTATCTGAAAACTGAATACATCAATAACAAAACATAAATATCATTGAATTCAGAGAATAAGTATGGATTGAGATTTATTAATATACCAAATAGAAATTAAATTTATATAAAATGTTTACGAAGCGAGTAATTGGAAAATAATATACCAGCATTTAATTCGATGGAAATTAATTAAATGTTCGTTAATAAAAATCTAAAAATAGCTCAGAAACTGTGAAATTTTCATACCTGACGACGATATTCAACTATATCGCGCACAACTATACCAAAGTGATCATTTTTCTAGATATTTTGATTTGAAAAATGATTGTGTTAGTTGTTTCAGTCATTTGTGATATGAAGTAAACGAGACTACATTATTTATTTCTCATTTTTCATTATAAGTTTTTAAATATTTTAAAATTAAAAATTATATTTAAAATCAATATATAGTTTATTAAACTTTCTTCAAATTAAACATCTGAATAAATTAAAATGGCAAAAGATATATTATAATACTTGCAATGTGCAAAAGAATCATATTTTAATTAATCGAATAAAACATTATATCATTTATGTTTTATGAAAGTTATTATCAAATATTTATTTCTAAAAAATAAAAAATATCATTTAAATATATTTGTTTCTATTGCAATGTCGTCCTTGTTCGAGTTGATTGATATATGATTTTAATGTCAATTTAAAAATTTATTACAAAAATGTATACTTTGGTCAATTTTCTGTGAATAATACTTTTGTTTATAATAAAAATATTTTAATAAAAAAACGTTATAAAAAAACTTTATAAAAATAGAACACAGATTTTTTTATATTACGTTCTTTTATTGTTATACAGTTCTTGTAATACATTCTATTCTTCCATGAAAAAATTGTACATTTCGAATTTTTTAAATAAAATAATATGCACCCGCTTGTTCTAGATGTTCTAAGCATTTATGATCGAAAAAATACAGAGAATGCCATTTGATTATGATAATCCGACCAATTAAATAATTCATCTTATTGTCAATGTACTCGAATAATGTCTAATGATTAAAAAATTCATGAACCAGCGCACCTCTGTATTCTACCACAGTTTATAGTTCATGTTGAACAAATGGCGTCGTTCGGCTCTTCAGACAACAATGCATCATACTGCAGGTTGCTTTTCATTCTCTTGACTTTTATTTGAAATTATTAATAGTTTCAAAGTTCTCACTTGAACTAATATTACTGTATTAAGCGTGTGATAGTAAATTTGAAATTACTGGATACTCATGTATGCAAATTGGCAGGTATCTGTCTGTTTTTACGTGTGTCAGTGGTATGTTTATATATTATGGCGAGACTTGTGAGATTAGTTAATAGCAATTACATAGCTTACAAGAATATTATACATAAAATCAGCAGTAACTGGTTTCTGTACTATGCAATTTGATACGAAAGATTTCAGTCATACAAATTATTGAATTAATAATGCAATAGCAATTTCTAGAAAATTTATTCTAATGAAAATTTTATTTATTTGATCAATGAAACGATTAAATGGCTGTATGATTGTGTAAAAACTTACTTTCTCACATATATTATTTCATATATGTAATATATATATATATATATATATATATATATATATATATATAATACAATATTAAGGTTCTTTTTTAATAAAAGTCACAGTAATCTGAGTTTTAATAATTCATACGAAAAGATATAATACATTCATCGGTATGTGTAAATTATGTATACGTTTACTTATTTAAAAGCAGGTAATTACTACAATTATATATTGGCATTTTAGATAAATGAAAAATCTTATTGAATATATAACAAAAATAAGAATTATTATGTGTTAATTTAAATTTTTATCTTTAATATTTAAATAAATATATAGTTCTACTAAGTTTATACATTATAATTTTCATTAATGAAACTTGTTCAAAGATCTGGTATATTATTTGTTTTAAAATTTGTGAAAAAACTGAATAATAAATGTATATTATCTAATTATTAACTCCTACATTTTAAACTATGTACTTAATGAATTATGAATGTCATGTGTTCCTGTCGTGTATTTCTAAGAGTGCAATAAAATACTTTGAGTGTTCTACAAAGAGCTCCATATTAACCATTAATAATATTTAATATTGAACATATAATTATTAAAAAAATAATGAGATATTGCTTAAAATAATATTTTCTATAAATATATTTTCTTTTTAGTTTTTTTTTAAAAATACATTTTATATAAATGATTTATTTATTTTTTAACTTCTTTAAATTAATAGTTTATGTGATTGTTTTTAGTCTCTTTCACAAATGAATTTTTCATTCTTCACAGTCACACTTTTTTTATAATAAAATTATAATTATAATAATTGATTATTTATCATTTTAATAACAACTAATGAGAATTTTTATGGCGAGACTATCATCTTCAGAACATTAAAATATAGAGAAGCTTTATACTAAAATGTATAAAGATAGATTCGAAGATTTACAGTTAAATGCTCATACAGGTATTAACTATATTCATATTTCAGTAATTCTAATATTGAGACTAAAAATATTTAAGTAATCTTTATCAATAGAAATTATTATTTTAATTCTTGATCTCATAATATTTAAAAATTCTGATGTAATTTCAGCTAAAATGAATAATAGACGATCAAAATTTTCTGTTTCAATTATATATATATATATATATATATATATATATATATGTACATATTTTTAATTACATGACATTGAAATTAAAGGTTTAGAAACTGGAGATCATACAAGGCTAATGTAAAAACGAAAACAACTCAATAATTATAAATGTCTATTATAGAATGCAATTAATAAAAATAAAAGTCTGCACAATAAATGTAATTTATAGTATAATTTCCCTGTCAGGATAAGATTTATGATAAATGTACTGAACCACCCCAATTATTTCACTATCTCGTCAGGACTGTAATCTTCAAAAAAAGCAGCAAAGCACACCCTCTTTTACTAATCCTCGACGCAAAGTGGATAATATTGTCAGCGCACTAAAAATAACATTTGGCGATACGTTTTTGATATAAATGAGTCTCCCTTCGATCTACACAACTTGCACCCTCATCCCTCCAAACTAAAACATCGCGTGTCGGGCGTAATTTACAACAAACTTCAATAATGTTTATACACGGTATCATTCTGGTTCTGATAATGGTGACCGATTACTTGATTTAATTATGGTCGGAGTGTTTTATCAGTCGAAGGAACATATGTTATCAATTGTAGACGCACGTGCTAATTTTATGATTTGTTCAATATTTAAATACATACATTCTCACTGCTACTTTGCTACTTTGTGTTTTTGTTGTATTTGAATTCTATTGTATTTATTCGAGTGAGCGGTTTCTCGTCCTGTTTGTTTAACTAACTACATCTGTTTGTACAATAAAAACATAAATTCGTCATATTAAGGGTCATTTTATTATTGTTTGTACGAATTTAAAGATTTCGATCTATTCGTGTTACTCTAAATGGCAGTATTTAAAAAGTGTCATTAGTTAATTGTGTTTACAGAGAGATTTATTCCAAATATTAATAAAAATGTTCTTCCTATTTGCACGAATTAATAAACAGGCGATATTATTGTTTTTTTTTTATTTAATGCAAGTGTATAAATATATTATTTCCCCCGCATGTTTTACTTATATTTACATACATGTGTATATATACATACATACATATATCTGTAAATAGATGTGTATGTATATATGTATTCTGTGTTTGTACGTATGTGTAATTACATGAGATATTGTTTCATATTTGACTAAATATTTATATATATATTCGTTGCCTTTTTTGCTCTTATGAGTATATATGGATATATTTAATTTTCCAATGAATTAAAAATGAATTATTTAGTTCATAAAAATGAGTTTATACTCATTTTAGTAATAAAATGAGTAAATTCGACAAATATCCTCAATATATATTAGAGTTAATTAATATTTAAATACTAATTTTAAAATAATTAATTTTAAAATAAGCGTTATATATTAATTATAAAATTTAATTTTCTGTTTTCAAATTTTTCTGGAATACATCATAATTAAAAGTAACAATTGTTCTAAGAACACAAAACTAAAAATATACTTAAACGAAATTTAGTATATATTTCCGTACAAAATTATTTTTTGTAGATTATAACCAATACATTGACTAACTGTATTGAATTTCGGTCAAATATGATCATATAATAAAGAAGAATATTTTTAGGTTATTTAGTATGATTAATTAACGATTTAGATTAGCAAAGATCTAAAACAATAAATATATGGAATCTTTGTCTTCATGGTTATTAGATTACCATATATTTATTCCTATTTCCTGGATTGAACTTTTTGAGGACTCATAATGAATTTATCAAATACCAGTTATCAATTATTTATTTATCATCTAATAATTTGTGTTTTATTTAATTTTGATTTTACATAAATGTGAATATATATATATATATATATATATATATATACATATAATTTATATATATATATATATATATATATATATATATATATATATATTTATATACATATATTCATTTTTATTTACTTGCATTTATAAATTATTTATACAAAAATTAATTATACTACAAATTTTGTGATTTTCATTAAATCAAAGTATATTTTAAATTATCAATATTTAAAGAAAAGTATACTTGTTCAAGTTTTATATATTTCTTTATATTCTTAGTTTATATATATATATATATATATATATATATATAATAAAATACTTTTTTACTGCTTTGTGATTGTTAAAGATCTTTTAACAAAAATTATTAAAAAGTTTTAAAAAATGTTATACAAGTATATACAACAATGTCAGTTTTCAATTTATGCTTTGGTTATTACATCAATACATACACACACTCATATATATATATATATATATATATATATATGCCTTTTAGAATAGATGAATGTTTCTATATACAAATAAGATAAAATATCTGAATGACTACATTTCGAAAATTTTCAGACGTGATCATTTTTACTAATCACTGCTCATTCAATACTACATGAAAATCGCCGATTTCGTCACTGTTTATATAGCTATTCAAATATTAATTTTTTAAAAAAATATTAGTTGTATTGAAAATGGAAAAGTAAATAAACACTGAAGGGAAGTTTGAACATGATGTATATTTTATGTTGTTGGATTCATTAAATTCTAAGACACCAAATAATTACAAATTCAAGGTTGGAACAGATGAAAAATTTTTAAGACAGGTGAGAGAAGAGTTGACAGCAGATGGCTTAATATAATTAAAACTAGTTGGTTTTAGTAGAAAGTTGGTAATTTAAAATTCATGAAAGACAATGTTCTGTATAAGAGACATAGGTAATTTAAAGTAAAATTATTACTTCTTAAGTGAATTACTTCTTTCTTATTATCAAAAAAATATTAGAGTGATTCCACGATCTTCATAAATTAATTGTTTTTAGTTTAATTAAGTATTTACTTTATGGACATAGAAAATGTCAAAAATATAATATTTTCAATGTAACTAAAATATAACTAATATTTTTGTAAAATTAAACCACCAAGTGGTTGAGAAATATCTAAAATGATATTGACATAAACATGATGAAATGACACTTTCATTGAATAAAATCAAGATTAGAATTCAGAAATCAAAAACCGCAATTATTTTCCTACGAACCTAATACAACAAATAATGATATGTTCTAAGACTTGTAAACTTCAATCTGATTTACATCCGAATGCGTATTTTAAGAAATATCATGTGTTGAGACATAATAATTAATATATTTAATTATCACATTTGTATAATAGCAATTAGGTAAGAAAATATTTCATCAAAATAATTTTTAATTAAAATTATTCTGTTAACAAAACTTTTATATTTTTGTTTCCAATATTTACATATGTAGTCTACAAAGAATTCAGTCTGATTACAAAATAACGAATTACACGTTTAAAATTATTTAAATATCAGTATATTCTTTTATAAACTACCATAGAAAATTTACATATAATTTAATTAAGTATTGGATATAATTGAATTAAAACAAAAAAGTAAAAATAAAAAATATCAGTGAATGCGCCTTGTTATATATATATATATATATATATATATATGCATATTTCATTAAAAGCATTAAGTTTATGATATCTAAAACACGACAATAAAAGAAAACAAAGAGCAATATTTTAACAAGCATTTTTCTCCCTTGTAACGAAAAACAAACACTGCCATGAACATATATTTATTTAACTTAACGTCCACAGTCTCGTATTTTGATTCAATTTATTTCAGTAATCCTTATCCCTGTTTCTTAACCACTCATGCAATATGTCTAGATTTGAATCAGCACACCGTCCTCATAAGAAGAAACATTGTGATATAAAAATAATTTATAGTTTATATAAGACTGCAATCATTTGTAAATTGTTATTATCATTATTTATTAAATAATATTTTCAAACAGGAACAGATATCTGTTTGTATGAACAGATGAGTGGGATTTCTTTAAGTATGTCATATTTATACTAAAAGGATTCGTCTGTCGTTTTGAGTTTCCATTGAACAATACGTAATCAAATGGAATTTACATTGAATAGCATGAAAGTAATGAAAATGATCCACTCGAGTTTAATGACTAATCGCAATGTAGAGAATAATTAGATGTAAGATATAAATAGTGTAATTTGACTCGTTTAACCGAAAATATGTTCTTTGTAAAAGAATACAAGCAGGGATATTAATATTTAAAATACATAATTGTGTAAATTATGTGTCTGAAATCAACAACTTATGCGGTCAATGTCCAGCCATAATTCGGTTTACTACAAATCCGTTCCAATTAGCAGTCCAATTAACTATTGCGAGTAATTACGTATTTACTACTATTACATTTGAGTTATCTGTCATCATTACATACATGTACAGACAGTTTTCACTAGATGCTCAAGTGTACGATAATCGCTGTACATGTGTATATATATATATATATATATATATATATATGCACATACATATTTTGCAATTAATAAATGTATTCACATTTGCCAAACCTATAAAAATATGATTATTTATTTGTACATCTGTTTATTCTTTTATACTCGATTGGATTATTGAATAAATCGTTGTTTTTCTTTATTGCAGAGATCAAGTCTAATAGTTAACTTTTTTGGTTCGCCGATTAGAAAAGTTAAATATCAACAATTTACAGAGGAAATATCTGGTATATTTTGTAAATGTGTTTTCTCTGCGTTTAGCTATTTTATATGGAATTATACATATGGTCAATCCATTCCAATGAATCTTTCTCATCATCGATGTCAGAATCGATTTCACGTTCTATTACTCGGATACTTTAGCTTATTGAAACAATTATTTCCTTACTTTCTGCACTAATATTGTCATTGGTAAAAAATTCTTCATCTAAATTCATTCTCCAGGGCCGCTCAAAGCAATTTAAATTTACCTACTGTCGGCGTGTTTATGTTGATAAACAAAAAATAACGCAAATAATTCTTGAGTGCAGCCACCAGCTTCAGATAACGATTTCAACAGATGCAGTTTTTCCTAACTTTTCTGCTTGGCATTGCACTATGATGTTAGTTTAGGTTTTCCCTGAATTTAATCACCTACTGCCGGTGTATTTATGTTGATAAATAAAAAATAACGCAACTAATTCTTGATGACGACCCCCTGTCACCGCTCAAGTTGTCGCAATAGATTGAGTGGAGAGTGAGTTTCGCCTCTCGAGTGCAAAGGGTTAAAGAATGTCAATAATATGTGTATGTGTGATTACCTTGAGTACTTGCTGTCTCTCTACTTATCTCTCTTTGTTTGTCACTCTATTTCTGTTTCTCTCTGTTTCTGTAATTCATTGTTTCTGTATCTCACTGTTTCTGTTTCTCGCTGTTTCTGTTTCTCGCTGTTTCTGTTTCTCTCTGTTTCTGTCTCTCTCTCTCTCTCTCTCTCTCTCTCTATATATATATATATATATATATATATATATATATATATATATATATGTATTATATATATAACATGTAAATGAATATATGAAAAAGCAAATATTGTTTAAAAAAAATATTAAATATAGTGTTATCTAATTGCAATTATTCGCTAAGATTTTTTTTTAGTGTTAAAATAAAAGGCAAGTATGCACATTATTGTAATTATAAATACTATACACTTTTGATTAAATACATTGGTTTTCTTTGTGTTTTATCCATAGGACCCACGCACTCATATTTATATATTTATATATATATATATATATATATATATATATATATATATATATATATAAATATATAATGAGTACAATAAACGTGCGTGTGCAACATCTCAAAGTTAATAAAAACATAGTAATATGAAATGATGATAATAATAAATTACGATCAAATAAATTTATTTTCAATGAAAGTATAATTGATTCAGTATATAATATGCATGATACAATGCATATTTAGTATGTCAAATGGTATAGTATATATATATATTTATTTTAGATTACCTGGAAATCACTTTTTATATTAGCCTTTACTTAGAACACGAAATTGTGTCGTGATCGAATAGATTACAGTTTAATGAAATAAAAAGGTATCTAATAAAACATTTCAGAAGAATATCAGTATAAAATATCATGTAATCGGTAAACGTATTATTTGTAAAACAAATAATACGATAAACTAACATAGAATGCGTGAGATACATGTTTATACCTTTTGTTGAATTGGTGTAATATATATATATATATATATATATATTGTGTGTATATTAATTTGTAGATTGGTTTTATTCACTTCTTATTTTTTATTTAATTGTTCATAGCTACGGCAATTGAATTCTTCATTTTTTTATATATTCCAATCTTTGTCTTGTTTCATTCCACTGGCCTTTTAATGTAGTTTTAAGTTCTCTATAAGTTCTTTATATTTCAAGATTTGTACCATCAGATTGCTTCTCCTTTTTTATAAGTTTCGAAACATTTCTATATTGTCATGTTCTTCTAAATATTTCTATATTTGTAATTGTATCCAGCATCTTTGCTTTAATCTATTAAATGCCGCCGTTACGTATACGCAACATAACATTTTTTTCTCTGCTAAAAATATTTTTTTTCAAAAGTTTTTTATATAATACTAAACATTGATTCAATAGCAATAGAACTGCATTATTAGTTTTTTCGATTTTTGCGAAAGTGAGAATAAAGCGGAATAGATTTAGACTGTGCAAGAGCCAGACCGTATAAATATATGTAAAAAGAGCAACGTTTCTCTCCACCCGAAGTGTTTCAGCAACTATCACGGTAGTTGATTCGGATTCTAATGATATAAATAAATTTAAAACTTAAAACAGACTAGTTTTTATTAGCTTTTGAAATATTTTTTTTAATAATGATAACATTAGTCGCCGCTGTTGCGTATAAGAAACATTTCACTGTGGAAAATCATTTTTTTAATTTTTTTTCTTTCCAACGCCAAATTAATTAGAAGGGACCTACAACCAAACTTTATTAAGCGCTTTCGAAAATTCCTGCTATTTTGAGTAGCGGCGTTTAATAAGTTAAGTATTTTCGTATTACACCAAATTTCAAATCCCGCTAGTTTTCTATTTTCAACATTTACAGTTATTCAAACATTGCTCCCATATAGAGCAAAATTTCAGATGTACGAGGTCAGACAATTAAGTAATGCGACAAAATTCAAAAATCGAGTATATTTAAAAATTAAGGTACATCGCTGCGATCCCCTTCAAAGTAGTCCCCTCCCGCATCTATACACTTATTCCAGCGAGTTTTCCAGTTTTCGTAACAATTCTGGAACACTTCTTGTGGGACCTCTCCGAGTACCCTCGTCACAGATTCTTGGATATCTTCAACGGAGTCAAAATGTCGACCTTTGACGAATTTTTTCATATGGGGGAATAGGAAAAAGTCGCAGGGTGACATGTCCGGTGAATAGGGCGGTTGTGGTAACGTTGCGATGCCTTTAGACGCCAAAAACTGAGAGACACTGAACGCACTGTGACAGGGAGCATTGTCGTGATGCAGAACCAAAGTCTTCGCGATCTCTGGACGCACTCTGAGCACCCTTTTTCGTAATTTTTCGAGCACATTGCGGTAGAATACTTGATGCACGGTTTGTCCAGGTGGTACGAACTCTTTGTGAACCACCCCTTTGCTGTCGAAGAAGCAAATCAACATGGTTTTCACTTTGGACTTGCTCATTCTCGCCTTCTTTGGCCTTGGTGCTCCAGGGGACAGCCACTGTTGGCTTTGTCGTTTAGTTTCGGGGTCATATTGAAAGAACCAATTTTCATCACCAGTAATAACTCGATCGAGAAGAGTAGGATCACTTTCAACCTGCTCGAGACAATCTTATCTAAATTTCTCTGTTCCATTTTCGTGACATGCACTACTCGCGCGTTGTTACAAAACACTAAACAGCTGGCGAAGAAATGATCGTACGAGGGTGGTCAAGGTCTCAATCGAGAGAGTAGGGATCTGCTATTACGGTGGCGGAGTTACAGGTTCGCAGTGTTACCACAGGCCGAGAAAAAAAATCGGTCGCATTACTTAATTGTCTGACCTCGTATGTGTGCTGCAAGCTGTATTTATATCTTAAGTAATATTATTAAAAGTACATAATTTTCTCTGTTTAGTAAATGTCTTTTTTGCTTAACTGATCCTTTCTTTAAGACTCTTACAACTATAAATTATATCAATACTGAAAAAACATCGCCTCATCTGCTGAATATATGAATATTTCAGCTTCTTTTAAAACTAGATTACCTGGATTTTCCAACTTTATTTTATCACCATGCCTGATGTAAACTATTTTTTTTTCTTTATATATATATATATATATATACAGGTAACCCTCGTATAACGCGATGCTTCTAAAACACGATTTCATCATAATACTATTTACAAATTACGGCAACCTTTGGTAAAGCTGGTACTTCTATAACACGGTTTCGATGTAACATGCAATGTTTACTGCCTATAAAATACTCGAATAACGTGAAAGATATAAACATAACGGATTAGGAGTTTCCCTTTTTGTGCCCTTGCTAAAACTCAAATAAGTAGAAATGACTGCTAATTTTATAAACAGATTTCCTATTTTTATTTATTTTTTTATATATTTTTTATATATTTAATTTTTTTGAATAAAGTTTATTTTTTAATTCTTAAACTTTTTAAACTTTAATCTTAAAATATATTTTTTACAGCTTTTGTGAAAAAAAAAACGTTTGGAACGTACCCTTTGTATTAAATGTGAATCTCTCGCATAATGTGATTTTCTTAAGTTTTGTGGAACCTAACCTCCACGTTATACCAGAGTTATCTTTCTCTCTCTCTCTCTCTCTCTCTATATATATATATATATATATATATATATATATATATAAATAGTTTAAATCTTATATTAACTCTTTAATATTATAATAAATTTGGAGCCGATTGTATAGATTGTAATGATAGTGACTTTTTTTTAAAAAAATCTAAGTCGACCTATTAAAATCAATGCAAAAAATTAACAATTGTTAAGAAAAATTAAAGAAAATTTTACAGTGATAAATATTAAGAAACATATAAGTTTTATTATTAAAAATGTATCTAATTCAAGTCAATTAATAGAAAACTATTATATCGACATTTAACAGTAAAACAAATCAAAATTAATTAATTGAAACAATGGTTTTCAAAATTTGTAATAAGTTTGTGTAAGTACAACTCTGTTTTTTTAATAAATATGATTATTTAGGTTGAAATTAAACAAAAAGCATATATTCCAATGACTAATAATAGCGGATATTTTTTTATAAATAGATTGTAATTATAAATTTATAATAATTGCTATTTAAATCATATTGTGAAATCAAGATTATTTGCTATTGCATAATTTTAAAAATCTATGTTTAATAGTCAAGATAATTATTTTCATTTCTAGTTTCGTATTAAATTTTGATTAATGAAAATTGACTAAACGTAAAATATAATTTCTGTGATTTTATGCATAATTTTTTAGAGAATTTTTTATAAAATTATTATTTTTCAAAAACAATCTCGTCCAATTGCGACCACCTTTTACTGATACTTATGACCTTACAGAGAGTCGAGATACACATTTTAAAAAATGTTTGATGAATACAGTAGGCATTAAAAATGTTATATGTAATAGTATCAGTCAAGTACATTATTTTTAATTAAAAAAGATATTAACTCAAAGTACAAAAACACTTTGTTTTCAAAGATACTGTAAATAACAATGAAAACCTTCAAAGTAATTATGTATTTTTTATATAGTTCGCTTTTATATTTTCCCGTGTATTATAGAAGTTGGTGCATATAATTTATATGTAATGATATGTATGTAGATCACAGCTAGTGAAGAAAAAAATAGCTTCATTAGAATTTTTATTCCGGAAGCCATATGTTCATGACGCATTCTGCATCGATTATTTAATCGGGAATAAAATCTGTATAAATTATGTAAAAATGAATCATTTCGAATTTTCCCTTTATAAATAAAATTGGTTCATCCACATTTAATATATATATATATATATAAGTAATAAAAATTAATACGATTAGTTTATATTAAATCAATCATAATTGAAATTTAAATTAAAATATTTTCTCGTCGTCCTACGATTTTGAAGTGCCAACCTTAACATTTAAAAACACTATATATCTTGGCCAAGCAGTTCGCATAACTTCACGAAACTGTAGTGAACATGATGACGTCTTAAAACGAGTATATTAAGCATTACATACTTTTTGCATTCCAGTTTGGGGGAAGATGTTGTGACGCATAAAATATACAAAAAAATGTTAAAACAGTGGAAAAGGTACGACAATGCATTACGACTTCATTGACTCAAAACCGCCATTTTTTTCGACCAGCGATTCCTTAGTTACCCGATAGATGGAGAAAAGTTATATAGAAAAATGAGGAATATTTTGAAGATATAAAGTATATAAAAATAAAAAAAATTCAATTTTTCTGTAAATTATTTTTTTATAAAAAGGCACAAAATGAATGGGCACACCTAATATATATATATATATATATATATATATATATATATATATATATATATACTCTTTAGTTCAGTTATAAAAATATATTTCTTTTATATAATATTAATTATTTTTCAAAATGTGTTTGATTCAGTAAAAAAACTTGAATGAATAATTTGATTTGAATTATCATAAATAAATCAAGAAATATTACAACAGACAGTTTTATGTAAAAAAAAAACAACAGTGTCTTATTAAAATTCACTTGTTATTGATTATTAATTTTATAAATCATTCTTTATCTGTTGACTTTATATTAAACAAATTCCAATAGTGGAAATTAAATGATATACTCTGTTCCTTACTAATGAAATATTTTATGTTTTAAGTAAATAGTATATTTTTACGTATATGTCACAAACTTGTTAAGAAAACTTACATAATATTTACATTCATTATAAGAGTCGAGGTATGCACTTCACTAAAATATTAATATTATTTATTAATAGTAACTTGTTCATTAAGATGACGTCAGGATTATGATCTCAAATAAATATTTATTTACTTATTGAACCATTTAATTTGTATTTGTACATATTTATATTTATACGAACATACAGATAATAAAAACTTATGACACACACACATATACTTAATCAAATTTAATAGAATTTAAATATACATGTTTTTATAACACATTATTAAATTTCGTGGATTTTTTTTATAAAACATTAACTATATATATATATATATATAATCAAACCTTCACATGAATTTTAAGTCACACATTTTTCTATAAAATCAATCTTTTTTATAAAGAATTCATTTCACAAATATACCGTGCAAATTGAGTCCTTCCGAAGAACTTTACTTTTTGTCCAGTTGGTGATAAGCTTTATTTTAGAGAAGATAAATTATAATTACTTTTTGAATCCTGTGATACAAAAATTATAAAATACAAAGCTGGGATTTTTGTCTACCAAGTCAATTTAGTTTCTAATTATAACAAAGAAATATAATCGGGACAACTGTGCTCGCGGTAACAGAGTTCTCTCTCTCTCTTTCTCTCTCTCTCTCTCTCTCTCTCTATATATATATATATATATATATATATATATATATAATCATTATCATCTATAGCCTTTGATGTTTTACTCGTTAACAAATTTCTTTTATGAAAGTGTATTTCTTTTAAGTATCCAAAATTTCCGATTACTTTTTTTATATTTTCTGATATACTTATCCCATCTATTTATTTTTTTTAGTGATTTTTTTTATATATATTTGATTTTTCAGTTTCATGTTAGGATTGTTTCTCTTACAATACACTCCAAGAATTCCATTTGAAATCTTTTATTTCCTTATTATATCTGTCCATCTATCTATCTATTTATCTATATCTATAGAGAGAGAGAGAGAGAAAATTTTCAATTTTTACAATTTTTTCTCTTCTAATTGTTATCACCTGCGGAGTTTAAAAACAATACTATATACATAGAGGAATAGTGAACCAAAAGGAAAGCAGAGAAAGCCAACCAATGCCAATACCGTAAAACTTTGTAGCATTGTTCTCTGCATTACTATAAATATTCCAGCATCTTTCCTTTGATTTGTTTTCACCTTTTTGCTGTTGTTTTTTTTTTTGGTTCCTGTTTCAGCATAATATTGTGTCGCATCTTGATGATATAAGTTTACATATAAGAATATATCTTAATAATAGGAGAAAAAATCAATTTAAATATCTGTTCAATCGAGAATTTAGATAAATTGAAAATTGTGACTCATTTCCAAATATACAAATGGATAGTAAAACCGGTGTTACAGTTTATACGCTAATAGTCGTCCAATTCACACGTCGAAAATTAACGCGAGTAGCGAATTTCGAGTATACTGAAATGATTCTTAGTACTTAGCTAAGCTTTAGCTATTATATCCGATTTATATGACAAAAGTTTAATAGTTGTTAGTAATTAACAAGTAATGATAAAAGTCATGTAATGAGTTCTTTCATTTACTTTTTGTTAATTTTTTCGATAAATTCCAAAATTAGTGTACCAATATCAATTGATATAATAAAAATATAATGTTTCGCATCATTTCATACAAAATGCATTACTTTTTCCAGCAGTGAAAGTATTAATTTGATTTTAGAAATAAATATCCTGATATATATATATATATATATATATATATATATATATATATATATATAATGTATTCCAATTTGTATACAGATATATTAAATACTTAATTCTATTCTATATAAGGGATGAGATTTTGAGCAAATGTTTAAATTTATTTAACGATTTACTTGTCTAATGAAGACATATATTTTTAAGCACAATAACACGTTATTATATAAATATATATATATATATATACGTACATTAAAGATATATTTTATGAAATATGAAATATTATTATATATATATATATATATATATAATTTTTGATGTATATTGAAAATAAATACAATATTTAATTCAAAACATAGTTTTCCATGTTCTTGTTAGAAGAAAATGAAAAAATGCAATCTTTCTTGTTAAAAGTTTTAAATATAATAAATTAAATTACTCTCTATTTGACTGTAGTTGTATATTTTTTCATGATGAAACAGTATATATATATATGCAGTCATATGTTTGACAGGTGTTCAAATGTACCTAAATTAATTATTTCTTCACCTGTTACAATTTTTCATAGTTCTTCATATATATGTGCTCAAACAAATCAGAGACCGGAAACAGTTGCTGTTCTCAGTACTTCTATATTAACAATCCAATATTTTCAGTTGAAATTATATGAAATGCCTTACTGCAATTTCAAAGTCTTCTACTAAGGTACGTTAATGACTATTTGTAATGAAAACTGTTTCGTCTTAATATATTTTCATCATTATATTCATTTAATACATATACACACAGTTCTCTGTTTAATAATTTGATAGTTACATTTTTTTTCTATTTGTTTACTATAGCGAAAAATAAAAATAGAGTTGTGTAATTATCTGCTAATATTTTCGAAATATTCATAAATTAAATACATTTTCTTTTGGTCAATTAGAGATATTACATATTATTATACATATTATTTCACAAATTATATTTATTTGACGAAACAGTTTGAAATCAATCTAATATGAAGTAGCTTCTATTATTCTAATAATGAAAATGATAAAGTAAAGCACATTCATTTCAAACAACACACAACATAACTGTCTTGTATAAAATATTTCAAACGTTAGTCAAATATTATTTCGTGTACGTGATGTTTGTTCTTTCTCCAAAAAATGTTGAAAAACCACATAATTATATGTACGTGAACAACTATATTTAGGAAATAATTTCACTGTGTACAAAACTACATTATTATTTCTCGGAAGTAACGATTCAATCCAAGTTAGTACCAAGATTAGAAAATAAGTCTGTGTGCACATAGCACGCAACAATCTTTTGGTAAATTAGTTAGGTAAATTTATTTATCTAACAGCACATGTAGAATATTACAAGTAAAACTTTCATGTAATTTATGCATGCATGTATGGACTTTTATATGTGTTTATACACAAACATAACTTACAATTATTTGTTAATACAACACACTTATCTCTTTTTACTTTTGCTTAGACATACGTATGATTGTGTTTAACTGGCATTACTTTGTGCTGTTCAATATTTTGTAAAATATAGACATTTTTAACAAGTTCTTTTTTTTAAAAAAAAAAAACAATAAATGCAATAAAAGGCTTAAAAATACATACCAATATTTTTTTGAGAATCCTGAATTCCTTGAATAGTTCAGAATGTTGCAAATGTCTTTTTTAGATTCTAAGTAGTTTTGAGACTTGTTCATCGTTGTTAATATTTAAACCAAAATATCGTGTTTCTGAAAATAGAAAAAAAATAATTATTTTTATTGGATTTTGAATTTACATATAAAATAATGCATTATATAAAAATTATTAAGCATACATATAATATATATATATATATATATATATATATATATATGTGTGTGTGTGTGTATATTTATTATATATATTAGGTCATTAGGAAAATAATTGCGGTTTTTGTTATTAATTCGAAGGTCATAAACCGTAATTATTTTTCTATTGACTTTATATATGTGTATATATATATATATATATATATATATATATATATATATATTCAAAAAATAAAAAAGAATGATAAAAATGTGCACATAAAAATTTCATAAAATAGATCGAACGATATTAATGATCTGTTTTCTTTCTAAGAAAAATTCAAAATTTACTTTCTATACATTTAGTCCAAATTAATGAAAAAGAATTAATACTGCAAAATTAATACATAGGAAATACTAATTTATTTATGAATAATCTTGAGATATATATATATATATATATATATATATATATATTCTGTCAGTAAGATTTTCCCATTTAATATAAATTTGAAAAGTTTGATCAAAAAAGAAAAAAGCTTATTAATAAGAAATTTTTAGTTTCACAAAGAAGATAATTACATATGTATCATATATTTTGAAAAGTGTAACTAATTTTAAAAACCATCGTGTGTTTTCATTCAATAATTCAATGACGGACACTATAATTAGTACTAAATTTTTTCATTCACTTGAAAATTTGTATAACGGTACATATCATATGTTTGATGATTGAAGGGTAAAATCGATAATTAATCAAAATATACAAACAATTGGTCAGAGTAGATTCATAATTAGTCACGTGTCAAATGACTTGTGGGTCAGCTGTTACACGTACAGGTGTGGAGAGTCATGGTTACCTGAGCTATTAGTATGTGTAAAGATCAGCGGGTTCAGTTTTAACGATGATGTCACACGCTTGATCACGTGACGCAACTATGCCAAATTCGCTCAACAGCACGTACATGCTGTGTTGAAGCTCTATTCGACGGTGTAACAGAATTGAGTCACCAGTTCGTATTTTATTACATGTTTTCTCATTCGCAAAGAACGATACCTTTTAATGTACTGTATACATAGTTCGTACACATCTGAAATATTATATTTCATTTATGCTGGTATTTAATTCCACTATTTCTTTTAAAATATAATCGCACGTTCAATCTTTTCGATCTCCCTCTCTCTTTGAATATATATATATATATATATATATATATATATATATATATATATATATATATATATATATATTTAACATTGAAACTTAATTAAAAACTTAATATTTTTAGTGAGTCTAAAATTGTTTGTGGGAGATTGTAGGTTTTATTCCTGAAAATAAATTTAGCCATAGCACCCAAAAGTGTCATTGTAATATGTTTCGAATTCAAGTTATAAAAGAAAATATTGATATTTTAAAAAAATAATCAGAAATGAATTTAATCTTTCGTCGACTATTTTTTAGTATTTAAATTGAATTCCATATTTTTAAAAAAATTAGTAGTTGTCATTTTTTTAATATTTTGACAGGCATTTTCTAACATCTGTAATTTTAATCTCATTTTTTTATATTTTAGTGATAAATATTTTCATTATATAATATAATCAATTAATTTCTATTATCCTTCAAAGGGGTCTCTCTCTCTCTCTCTCTCTCTCTCTATATATATATATATATATATATATATATATATATATATACATATAGAATGATTCATTTTAGGCTTTCATATGAAAGTATTAAAAAAATGCAAAAGTAACATGACTTTAATTTTTGCGATTTTTTTAATACTTGTGTTTGTTATTGTGGAAGCTTAATTTGAAACACACACGCACATATATATATATATATATATATATATATATATATATATATGTATATATAGTCATCATTCTGAATGAAAATAGCATGTACAAAATTTTACTTTTTCAGAAAACATAATTTCTCTCTACATGCAATATGTCGACAAAGAGCTTAGTGAAAACTGATGATTTCTAAAATACAAAAATAGATGTTTTGAAAAGTTTTCTGTGAGTTACGTAAGGCTATGAGCTTTTCTATTATGGTGATATGTATAATATAATACTTTTTAAAAGGTGTGCTATTCTTATGATGATATGTATAAAATCAAATTCAAACCATAGATTCAATATTTTTTCCTAAATGCCAACGATATATATATATATATATATATATATATATATATATATATATATATATAGATAGATAGATAGATAGATAGATAGATAGATAGATAGATAGATAGATAGATAGATAGATAGATAGATAGATAGATAGATCGATAGATAGATAGATAGATAGATAGATAGATAGATAGATAGATAGATAGATAGATAGATAGATAGATAGATAGATAGATAGATAGATAGATAGATAGATAGATAGATAGATAGATAGATAGATAGATAGATAGATAGATAGATAGATAGATAGATAGATAGATAGATAGATATATAAACACACATACACACACAACCAAGATTACATTGTCCACTCTGATGCAATATTCCACAGCCAGATCCACTGGACTATTTATATTTGAACGCGATGACTTTTACACCAAACAGTGTCCAAAAGTGTAAATATTGGGTAAAGAATTAAAGTAGGGAGCTTTTAATTTACATTATTTTACTTCAAACATTTATATGACATGATTTTTGAGAACGATATAGAAAATGATTTACACTAAAATCATAAAATGGAAAAAATGGTCCTTTAATTCAAAAATCGGTTGGTTTTATTCAAATTTCTCTGACTGTAATCTTTTAAATGTATATAATTTATAGACTGTAACATATAGCTATATATCTATCTATATATATATATATATATATATATATATATATATATATATATATATGAATATATGATACAAAAACAATAATTGGCCTTGTAGTTGTTTTATGAATAATTTATGTGGTCAGTTAATTCTTTTTAATTAATAAAAAACTGATGGAATTTTCCAATTCTAATTACCTAACGGTTATATTCATATAAATAAATGATCTGCTGTATATCAAAATTTATCTCAATTTTATTACATTGCGCGTAAAATACATAGATTTTCTATCGATTAGGTATTAACATGACACAAGTTTCAATAAATTATTATGCAGATATTTTTATTACATATATATATATATATATATATATATATATATATATATATATATATATATATATCAATTTCGAATTTTTCTTACTAGTTTACAAAGTATTAAACTATTCGACCAAATCAATTATCTATTAATATCAATCAATTAAAAATATTCGTTAATTGTCATTTTTAAATTGTTAATTGAAATACGAGGTATATATTGTGTGTAGAGAAATGTTACAACTGTGTTAATTTATTTTTAGTTATTGAGATATCTCAAATAAGTGATCAAAGCTGAGAACGGTTCGGACGAACTCGGAATATTTAAACATCCGAATGTTGTTAGTCAGGCATATTTCTGTTATGAGAAATACATTTGAGTGAATTAAAAATTCATTAATTAATATCATTTGAAATTTGGTTTATTACATCCATTTTAATAACAATTTCTTTAATCAAAAATGTTAATAGTCCTATGTGTTTTGTATTCAACATTAAATTAAACAAATCTAATTGGAAGTCTGCATATTTTTTTTATAAAAGAATGATTTAAAGATTAATATTGTACAATTATATTTTTATTTAAATGTTTCAGTTGCAAACTATAAGCATGTATAACATTTTTAATTATCAATAAAAATAACAAATGTAGTAAATAATTTTTTTTCGAATCGAAATATTTATAAATCGTTCTTTAGTAAAGTTTAAAATTGATAAATATTAATTTTTTTAATCATGTACATATTAAACAAGATTGAAAGTTTCATAAATCGGAAAACACTATTATTCTATTAATTTTAGTTTCGTTCAATCAATCTAGGTCAACAAGACAATAATCACACATGAAAACAAACAATGACAACTCTGGATCGGGCACTAATGATCTTAGGTGTCGACACACCATTAAGTCGCAAATAAACAAACAAAGAAACATCATTAGAGAATACTAAACTATTTGAGTTTTACAAGAACATCAATGTGTTAACTAAATAAATACTTTTCTGAGTATTTGATACTTTTGTATTATTAAATCATTTCCAACAAAGAATATTTGATGTATTCAAAACTAGGTGTTTCCAATATTATTTTAAATATTTCTTCTTACTCACTATATATATAAATTATATATATATATAGTGTATAATTATATATATATATATATTATTGTGGTACGTATTAGAATATCAAAATAAGACTATAATGACAATATTTAAGCCCAATTTTTCTAGCTGACAGTTATCGGTCAGTAGTTAGAATATAGTTATATGAAAAATTGGTTATATTATAGAAAAAGTATACTTTCTATTCAATTACTTTGATTCTATCTATTTCTCTCTGTCTGTCTGTCTCTCTCTCTCTCTCTCTATATATATATATAAAAGTAGCTGGTTCCAGATATTCTTAACATGAGGTACTTGGGTTTTTCTTCGAGTAAAAATTTTTGTTTATCTGGAAACTAACACCTCTCTATTACCCTATATAAACCATGTGTTCCATAAAATTGTCTTTACTTATTTTTTATCAAACGTTAGAAACGTTTGCTAAAGAAAATACCGGTGAATGTTTTGTGAAATCTCAGCGCGATTCAAAAACAAAGGCGAGTGGAATGCTGGCGAAAGGATTTTTTGAAGCTCTGTAGATGAAAGGAGAAAGAAGTAATTGACTCCATTGAACGGGCGATGAAACTATGGTTCTGTATCATTTCCCTGCCACAAAAATAGAGTCAATGAAATTGTATCGAAGAAGCGAACCAGCCCCAAAGAAAGCAAAGGTTACCGAGTACACGAAAGGTCATGGCGGTAGTTTTTTGGGATTCGCGAGTAATCTTTATGATCGATTTTTTTTAAAAAAAAGACAGTAATAAATTCCGATTATTATGCGTTATTACCGAGACAACTTCGTCAAAAAATAATTGTAAAAATTCGCGGAAAAATCTCTCGAAGTGTGAGGGTGGGGTGTTGTTACTCTTTTACACGACAGTGTACCCATTCATACCGCTGCGATTGCGAATGCTGCTGTTCGAGAATACGGTTTTCATGATTTAGCTCACCCTCCCTACAATCCAGACCTGGTCCCTATCGACTATTTTCTATTCGCGAAATTGAAGGCCGTCCTTCGAGCAAAAAATTAGCATCGACGAGGAAGTGTAAGCAGCAAGTTACGATCATTTTGAAGACAAAATTTCAGAATACTTTTTAACGACTTTAAAGCTTCATTTAAGCGTAGTAAAAATGTACAGAAATCAAAGGAGAATAGATTAAAAAGTCGAGAATACCTAAAACCACCCTCGTGTATATATATATATATATATATATATGTGTGTGTGTGTGTGTGTATGCGCACATCGGGAAAATTCTAAATTACTGTTTGTAAATGAACAGAAAAGTATACGAAGTACTTAAATTATATCTCGAAATACTATCTAAAATTCTCCGAGTTTCCTAAAACGATTTGAAAATTAAAATTTTTTTATAACTGGTAGATATTTTAAGAGATATTAGTCTATTAAAAATAATTAAAGGAGAAAATATGATAAAACTTGTATATAAAGTGGAAATGAAATCTGGAAAACGATATATCTTTGAAACAGTTTATATACGAAGAGTATAATTATCTCCAGAAATCAAAATATAGATTATTTTGAAAAAAAAAAATAAAATTTAAGATTCGCATTATCAAACTATTCCAAATATTTATTAAATTTTTCATCCATCTAAACGTCTTGGATTTAGAATTATGGGTTCAGCAGATACCCAGGAGTTATTTTGTTTTTGAATCAAAATATTCTCATATTTTTTATAGATAAATAAGATGCTGAATATTTTTTAATTTTTATATTTTATTGTAAACTGAATTAGTTCGGACATTGTTTTGCTATTCTGTATATTTATACACGAAAAAAATTTAGTCTCATTACATATGTCAAATCTAATTAAACATAAGTGTAATAAAAGCTTTCTTTCAAATAGTAATTTTAAAGTACTATTGTATTGACATTAATAAATATTTTTTTTAATTTTTCATAGGTGACATAAGAGTTGAAATATCATATGTATATGGAAAGAGTAATAATTACTCATAATATACTTGATAAAGTTTTGTAATGTTTGATATATTAATTCATTTGTAAAGATATTAGGCCGGTGCAAAAATAATTGCGGTTTTTATCATTTTAAGTTTGGCACCGATTTTTCTAATTGCCGTTACCTTTTATTATAGTCAAGTGATACATCATTGTAAGAAATTAAATCGGCATTATTGATTTCATCTTAAGTCTATTCTTTTCATTCTATATTATTGTTGGATATAACATCTTAAATTAGTCTTGACAAAAGCAAATTCGCGCGATTTTGTTGTATGAGTTTAAATTGGGACCTAAAGCAATGGAAATTGCTCGAAATATCAAATTTGTTTTTGGTGAAGAGTCAATTAGTGAACGTACAGTATAACACTGGTTCCAAAAATTTCATAATAGAAACCAAAGCCTCGATGATGAAGAGGGTCGTGGATATCCTTCAGATATAGACAATAATGATTTAAGAACCATTATTGAAGCGGACCCACCTAAAACAACTCGAGAGGTGGCAGAAGAACTCAATATTGATCATTCAACAGTTCTTCGATATTTAAGCTTAATTGGAAAAACAAAAAAGCTGAATAAATGGGTGCCGTATGAATTAAACGAACATCACAAGCAATTCGGCGATACGAAATCTGCTCTGCACTTCTTTTTCGTAACAAAAATTATCCTTTTCTTGACCGCATTGTCACATGTGATGAAAAGTGGATTCTCGTCAACAATCGGAAATGTTCATCATTGTGGCTAGACCAAGGAGAAGCATCAAAACAGTTTCCTAAACCGAAACCAAGTGAAAAAAGGATTATGGTTACTGTTTGATGGTCAGCAAGTGGCACCATTCACTACAACTTCTTAAATCCTGGTGAAAGAATAATAGCAGAGAAATACTGTCAGGAAATTGAAAAAAATGCATGAGAAGTTCCATCGTTTACGGCCATCAGTAGTCAATCGAAGGGGACCAATTCTTCTTCATGACAACGACTTTAAAAAAATAAGATGTACAGGGTTATGAAACCTTACCCTACCTCGCCCATCTTATTCTCCGGACCTGTCTCAGACAAATTATTCTTTTTTTAAAAACATTTGAATAATTTCCGGTGAATGATTTTCAAAGATCAAGTATCAGCTCAAAGCGCTTTCGATGAATTCGTTAATTCCAGGACCCGGAGTTCTATCTTGTAGGAATAAACAAACGTGTTTCCCGTTGGGAGAAATGTGTGCAGATCAACAGTCTTTATTTCGATTAATAAATATAATTTTTAACTATATATGCGTCTTTATACTCGATACGTAAAAACCGCAATTATTTTTGCACCAATCTAACAGATTTTGCGATAGTATCAAATAACTATGGTGTTTCTTTGACTAATATTTTATGTAATTCAGAATTAAATTTACTATATATATATATATATATATATATATATATATATATATATATATATATATATATATATATGATTCTACACATGCACGTCTACTTGTGGATAAATGTTCTTAGTATCCAATGAAATGTCCGCGATATTTATGTTTGCAATTTGCATGCATTGGCTGGTAGTGTAGCGGCAAGATCTATTGCCTACCTGTTCCGCTGCATCTTTCAACATTTTGTAGTTGGAGGATAACTGGTTTTTGTGAGTGTTTTGCTTGATTTCATTTCATCCAGTTGCGCGCATGCACAATGAACAACAATCCCCAAACTGTGACCCATTTTTGTTAACGCTCGAAGCTGGACACTAACATGAATGAATAATTTCATTTGCTGACGAATGTTAAATTTTCAATTCAGTATTTTGTAGTCGATTAACGATCGCTTCGAACGCTACATATGTTTTCTTTGTGAAATGTTAAATGTGTTGTTTTAAACACTTAATATGTTTTTCTTGTATTTATAATCGACTTTTTTTTAAGAAAAAAATCGTAAAGCGCAAAAAAGCTATTAATATTTATATTCAATTAGACTTTTATTTTTAAATAACTTAAATAAAAGTATCTACATTGTCTTAAATGGCAATAGTCTGATTATAAAATCGTGTTATATATATATATAACTTTATAGTTCTCTTAACCAAATACGGCATAAAAATTTAATATTGTTCAAAAAATATAATCTCTAGAGTAACTCAAAATAAAATACTTTATATACGGATACATGCTACTTATACAAAATGAAATTTGATTTTGTAATAATTGGTGTCATTAATAAATAGGGTATTCTTTTAATTAAAATCTTAAACATTTTTTAAAAAATTTAAATATTTTATCAATTTAAAAATTTAAAAAAATGTATCTTTTTATAATAATATGCTACTTATTTATTATATTTCAACGTACAAAATATACTAGAATATTTCAAGTTTTGTATTTATTTGGCTCTTATAGTAAATTTATCTATATAATAAATGTATTTATAATTAATTCATAGGTTTCAGTACAGTAAATTTTATCAAATAAATAACATTACTTATATATTTGTTACTAGCATTCATAATATTATTATTAGAATTTAAGTATTAATAATTATGTACAATTATTTCATACAATAATAATATAATGAATTATATCTATTTTACACTATTCACAATTCTACTTCGTTATGCAATCTTTTCACACCTCAAGTATCTAATTTTAAAAATAAATTTAAATAAATAACAAGTTATTTAAATAATCGCTCATTCACAGATCAGTGATACAGCCTTGTTATTTCAGCCTCACGATACGTGAAATTTATTTTAGACGAGTGTAATGTTAGTCTTACAAACAACAATTAGTTTTATAAGTTGACAAAATTAAAGTTTTTTTTTTAATAAAATATTTGAACGAATTCTTATACATTATTTCTCTGTATGTCTATTTTTCATTAATATATTTTTATCTCTTATTTGTTCTTGCCTTTTTATTGAACTATTTATAATTTTCTGGAAGATATCTGTTGAAATCGATTTATTTCATAATTCTTCAGTCTCCTTGAAATATATCATACATAATTTGTATTATTTTCTATTAATTTTAATTAAAACTTTTATAGCATTTACATGTCTATAACGTTGTAAGTACTTGACTATTAAGAACGAACTATTAAACTTTTATCAACATTTAAAGACAATTTACTTTCTAAGTTACTTTTGAGAGAGGTTTATACAGTCTAACATTCTAAACAGATTGAATTTTTATGCTTGTGGAAATCGTGTTTCGTTTAATACAACACAATCTGATAGTTGTCTTCAGACGTTTCACAGACAAAATTATAATAGAGTTTTATTTGACTAGCGCAGTAATCAGTTATAGTTACACTATTATTATAACAGTAAAGACGGTTTCAAATGAAAGAGATATTATAAAGTAGTCAGTTTTACTTAAAAAACTGGTTAAATTTCATGAGAAACATATATATATATATATATATATATGAATTAACAAGAAATATGGTTAATTTTGAGGATAATATGTATATATATATATATATATATATATATATATATGATATATGATATATTTTTATTGCGATTTGTGGCGTAGTTTGATAACTAAAACAAATTTTCACACGATATCAAACTACTAAATACTTCATATTATCAAATGGTCAAATTACTGCCCTTCTACTATGTATATGTATATATATATATATATATATATATATATGTGTTAGTTATTATGGGTTTAACGGGTTTCGACAGCTAATGTCATTAGCGCCCGATATATATATATATATATATATATATATATATATATATATATATATATATATATATTGTAAATCTAAAAATGTCTATAAAATAAACAGCATTATCTATCAATAAAATTACTATCATTTAATACAGAAACAAAAAAAAAACTATTTCAACATATTTAATACAATAATAGTTGATTTTATGCAAGAAAAGTTATATTGTAGATTTGTATCAACATAAATACACTATATATGGTTTAATGTCTTATAAATGAATTGTATTTAATTAGTTTTGCTTTTAACTTTATGAGATACAATTACAAATTAATTTCCTTTGCATATTTACACCGTACAATAATACATGTAGCTATAAATAAAACGTGTATATATATATATATATATATATATATAAAGCATTATATGAATATATTTTATCAATTGCTAGTTCTTTATTTTTTTCTAGATTTTGTGATATCAGCGTACATAACAATACATACATATCAATTAATCATTTATGCTCGAAATAATGAATTCTTATTTAATATTCAATAATAAATATATTTATTATCGAATTTTAAATTGTGGAAAATTATGAAGTTTTTATTATATATATATATATATATATATATATATATATATATATATACATATTATTACAAAAAGTACTAAACGGTATGATTGTACTGTAATTTCTTAATATAAATATCAAAACGTTTTACAGAAAGTATAAAATACACAGAAGTTACTCGTATTAGCATAAGTGGTAATTTTTTAAAAAAAATATTTTTGGATAGTAAAAAATCATTTACAACAATTTATTATCTAATATGTTTTCTTAAAATTTACATTAAGACGTATTTCATTATAACAAAGCATTTAATTGATCTTTAAAATAAATTTTGTCTATTTGTCCTTATGACAAATTTTTTCATTTATAGTTCATAAATATTTTGTATTTTCGTTTATATTCATAATTCATGATAATTTGTAACGTAAGTGTCTATAAATTCAATATTCTTCTTTTGTGTTTCTTTTTTTTTAAAAAAATCAATGATTTTATATTGAATAGAGGTTCTAATTAAGAACCCACTAAACGTACACCAACACTACAATTGTGAATATCTTACGTTCATCTTACAGCTGTAATATACAACTTATAGCGAACATCCTAGTTTCAAATTCAAGAATGAAAAAAAAATTATTAACATAAGTCATACATAATACACTTGTAAATAAATACTATTCATTCTTGTCGATTTTTACAATACAATCGTCATGAGAACACATCTCAACATATCAATAATATGATCGAAAATTCTATACTTTAGAAATGACTCACACAATAAACATTAAAACTGTTTATTCTTTTGTATCCGGCTGGTAACGCTAACAGCATTAGTTCATTATATGCCAATCTTTCACAAAATGTTGAAATGCTTTCGATGAATGCATAATTTATTTATTATAATCAACATAACGTATGTGTTAATCGTTTAAAATCTGAAGACTTATTCTGTTTACAGTGTATGTAAATGAAGAGTTGTGAAATACTATTTTATAAGTCATAGATAGATGGAACATGTTGACTAACAGCAAATGAAACAGTCATTTGCCTTGATATCTACGCGGATATTCTTTGTTTTAAATGAAATTTGTAATAAAATATGCATAGTATATATTCGAATCATTCGTATCGTTCAATAATTGATAATTATTTCACATCTTTTTTTCACATCTTATGCAAATTCCTTAAAAAAACATTTCACATTTCTATAAAGCAATAAAAAAGATGTTTTCGAATTTTCTTATAATGAATTAAATATAGTATTATAATAAAAGAGTTTACAAAATATAAATGTATTGAAAGACTGATAACAGGTAACCTGGTATAGTTCAGAACTCATAACAATATGAATATGATCTAACTAAAATAATATGAATATTAATTTACTTTGTAGTGTTCACGGGAGTTATTTTTTTAATTTTGAATTGCTACCCCAATTTTAAATAATTTAAAATACTTGCGCCAATTGAATTTATTTATCCATATTTTTTTCTACGAATGTGAAAAGAAAATATAAAATAAAAACAACCCTTTAAATGAAAATGTAAAAAATACGCTCGAGGAACACACTCTGAGATTTTTCAATGTAAGTGTAATAATTTTTAGCGTTTGAGGTCATCTAGTTTTGGAGGCTACAGCGATATCAGAGAAATACAAACATACAAAAAATATTTACTTTCATTTGTATATATATATATATATATATATATATATATATATATCCATATTAAAAATATAACTATTTATGGAAGCATTGTCCTATTTGTGAAATAAACTGATTGGCACGATTCCCGAATATCCAATGTAACAGTTATTCAGTGTACCCGTAGGGCCATATCATTGTAAAATTTGATCCCAATAGGTCAAAAGTGTAGAAATGTATATGGGAACAAACAAACATTCACACGCACACACACACACACATATATGTATATATATATATATAATCCTACATTCGTACCTACTGATTAATAATGTGATAGAAAATGTTCAGTCCGTATTCACAATTAAACAGATAAAAACAAATTACTTGAATGTTTCTTTAACGCACGTCCGCATACCAATTCCTTTCTGCCTGTATGACTTATCAATTTAGTTTTAACAGTATATAATCAGTTCTAAATGTAGTCAATGACAAATAACCTATTTAATATTCATATTTCATAAATATCATACTTGAAACATGAGACAATTTTTACATAATTGATTTATACTTATCAATATAAATCTTCTAGTTTGGTAAATCTGTTATAAATCGATGCTTTAGTTATTTTTCAGGTGCGAAATTTCAGTTTTTTTTTAAAACAAAAAAATAATTAACTACTAAGTAGCATATATAATATAATAATTTTTTTTAAGAAAGTCAAAAATGTAAAAATAAATTAGCTTCTCATAGAGAAATATTTTTTTTAAATTTCATTTAAACTAATGACAATTTCTTGTTTAATTTATATTAAAATTCTTGACATATCCCCGTTAATATCGATACCAACATATTCATTTTCATCAGTAAAATACAATTATGTAACTGAGAATGGCCTAGCTTTAGTAACAAACTTTTATTAAGGCGATATTTGTTCTAAACTCATAAATGCTTTAATAAAAATATATAAATGAGATATATAAATACATACATATATATATATATATATAAAGAGTTAAATCGTTTTTCAATAGTAATATATTATCTTTTCTATAATTAATTAATCAGTCCTGTTATCGTCGTCAAATGCTTTTTATTCGTGTTCTGATTGATTGATGGATATCACGTGGTCTCTGTTCTGATTGGTTTACATCAGTCACATGTGTGTAGCTCTCTTACGGTGTATAACGAGAGTGTGTATACTATTACAGTGTAAAATTAATAAGAAATTTATTCAAAAAATTATATTCGTTAAAGCTTTAAAGTAAAAAATTGTTGCACTTTTTAACACTGTACAGAGTGCGGCAAAAAATCTCTCAGATTTTAAAGGTTAACAAAAAAGGCATGGTAAATGCTAATCAAAAATTTATTACATATTCTAAAGGTGTATGGAATACCGTTTATTTTCCGTTGGCTTTGAATATGATATCGTCCAAGTGGTGGTGTTGTCGATATACATTTGTAGTCGATTTCTGAAATTTCACATCACTCGGCAAGTCATTCTAGGCGTTATCGTTTTATTTTGTTGTTAACTTTTATAAACTTTTCCAATAAATGGTTTACGACTTACATTTTTCGCTGATTATTTGTGCATATAATTTGTTAATTTCTGTTATTTGTTACGGAAGAACGTGCGCTATCGAACTAGGAACAAATCCACCTCCCCCCCTCGAGTGCAAGAGCGCAGCCAAAAAGGGGCGGAGTCACATGATTTACTAAATGAAACATTTCATTAAATTCGTGTCTTCAGTAGGAATTATTTAACGTACACTCCCGTCACCGGTTTTTTGAAACTTTTTCTCCGGCATGCAAACTCCTAAGCTTACCCAAATTCTCGTACCTAATTCCTGTCTTTCTTTCAAAACCGGCTAAAAAATCAAGGGATAGACCCCGGATCAATGCCCTTACAAAATCAGAGTACAACACACTGTAATTTTTATTCCAAATAATAAAATTTTGTTTGATTTGATTTTCAGTAGAAATGGTTATTAAGAAAATACATCACAGTTTGATTACAAAACCCACCCATTATGAGAATAATTTTGTTTATACAATACAATGGAACCTTCTAACACTAAAGATAGAAAATGTTTCAATTTACTTTATCATCAATTACCGAAATGTATCAGATAATTAAACATACAAGTCTCGAATAACTTTAATATTCAAATAAACTGTATTTTTGTTCAGAATTTCTTTTTGTCAGTGAATTTTATTTCTTTTTAACTTTATTTCTTTTTCATTTTAATTGCAAAAAATCCTCTTGATATCAAAACATCCGTCATATTTGAAATTCTCTGATGTAAAAAAACATACTATTTAAAAAAATAATCGATGATGAAAAGTAAACCAATAAACCAGCGAGCGATACATTCATTCAATCTTTATTACACAAGGCGAGCATTTAATTCGATTTTGAATGCAATGAATATTAATCCAGATTTTAATGCGACAACATGAAATAGTTCTAAACTGACTTCATAAATATTATTAAAACTCCAATTGACAAGTGGAAACTGTAAAAAATTAATATCTTGTATGAACTTGTAGCTGGAATTAGCATACAATTAATCGGAATTTTAATTAACAAGTTCTTTCACAAAGCATTAAAATTCAATGTAACTAGATTAAATAATATGTTTAAAACGTTTTGAATGTAACAAACAAAGAATATTTTTCAAAAGAGTATTCAAGTAAATTCCTAAAAGAGAATAAAAAAAAATTAGGAATATGATCCTCCTGAAATTCATTTAACACTGAAAAATTTATTGAATGATATCGAACTCATGAAAGATTTAATTCACTTCTTTATAAATGCATATTTCTTCATAGAAAGGAGTTTGAACTTTAAAGGTCATTTTGAAGAATTTATATCATATCGCAATAAAACTTTATGGAAAAAACAGTTTAAATCAATATCATAATATATTTTTAATACCCAATCAACGTTTTTCAATTTATTTTTTTCATACATATATATATATATATATATATATATATATATATATATATATATATATATATATATGTACATGCACATATATGTTAAAATCAATTACTGAGAATTGTAGAATTTATATGATACGTGTCGTTAACTCATTTCATATTGTAGAATGCACATTTTATAGACTATGTCTTAGTCTATAAACACGAATAGGATTGTGATAAAATCAACGATAAATGATAATAAAATAATGAAGGAAATTATACAGAGTTTTTGGTGAAGCACGTATGAAATTGTTTTAATGTGTAATTTATGCCGAAACTGCTCACGATACAGTAATTACAGAATTAATTAGACGATAATTTAGAAAGGTAACAGATGGTTAACTGGTTGGGTGTACAGGTGTTTGACAGCTACCATAGCATAGCTCACACACAGCCGTAATGTCTGACTTTGGAAATATTTGAACTGAACATTCGCCCACAAAATGTTAAAACTATAAACCTACTTCTGTTATTTACTACTCGCAGTGTTTTCATTGTACAAGGAAAAAATATTAAAATATTCAACTAATAGCCAGTAAATGGGACATGTATGAAAGTCAGATTTATTTATAGGTTTTATATAAAATTCGTATTATTTAATTCGATTTTATTTCCCTATGTAATTAAAAAATATAATTTTTGTATTTTTACTGACCGCACACAAAGATTTAATAGAATCATGCATTTGTAACGTGTTATATATCCTTAAATAATGATGTCATATTCTTTGTCCAAATGCTACCCACAATAAAAAATACTTTTACAATTCACACACACGTTCATATTTATATTCACATACACATGTGTGTGTGTATGTATATATATATATATATATATATATATATATATATATATATATATATATATATATATATATATATATATAATACGCAGTATACACAGTAGCTGACAAAATTATTAACACAGCTTTTTCATTTTACCTGCATCAGTTATTTTTACAATAATATTGAAAACAGAGAAAAATAATAAAAAAAATATTTTTGAAATAAAAATAACAAAAAATAATAATTTTAAACATTATAATAATTAGATAACGATTGAAACAAGTAAATGAATATTTATGAAATTTAAAAGTCTTCCTCTCTATAAAAATTTGAATAATAAAATAAAAAAAAAATTTTATATCACAAAAACAAAGATATCTAATATTTGATATTTTATATTGAAAATGTATAAAGAATCTTAAGTTTTGATAACATGCGTTGATTTAAAAATTATTATATTTACATAGTTAATTAATCTTAGTTTTTGTAATTTAGCTGCAGTGTCCGGTTCTGATTTTGGTTATTCACATTTATAAGATGTCATTCGTTTTTCCTCATTAGTATTTTTCAATAAATTAATGAATGTAATATCTTTTGTTTGCTGTTTATAGGCAGATGTAAACTGGATTATTTTATTCGATTTTTAAGAATTATAACAGGCGATTTTTTATAGTGTTGAATGAAAGATATTTCATTCCAAAATATTTTTTTTTAACTATCAGGAATAAAATTTAAAAATACAATTTTATATTTTACGTTTTTCATCCGAATTAAGTCACTTTTTATTATAACTATATATATATATATATATATATATGTAAGTATATAAGTATCTATGTATGTTAAAATTTTTATTCTAAATATATGAAAAAGGAAGGTGCTGATTTATTCAGTTTCTTTTTTTAAATTTAAACAGTTCAAAATTATCTTCTTTTTCACAAATTTCTAACAAAAATCATGATAGAAAATTACTAATGGATTTCTTTTTGTTATTTTTTATATTTCTTATCTTTAAGTCACGTCACTTATCGTAACTCATCATTTTTTTCGAAATATAATAATTAAAAAGAAATGGCTAACTGTCGAGATGTGTTAAAGAAAAACATTTATGTATAAGAAGTAGTGATCTATATATTGTAGAACATTCAATTTTAAAAACGTTCGATATTTTTGTATCTTGCCGCTTTGAGGATGATTGCATCGCCATCCAAATGCACATAAGCAACAAACAAAAGTGGTTAGTAATAATTTACTGAACATGTTTAACCAAAAATGAACAATCTGTTTTGTGTAATGACAAAAAAATCATGTAAAAGTGAACGTAGCCAGTCTCAGATCTGTATTGTGATAATCAGCCAGTTTTCATTTAAAAATTTTAATCTTTTTACTATTATCATTGTATCTGTAATGTTAATTTTTGTATTTATCTTCTATTCTCTCATTTATATATATTAATTCTAAGGGAAATCTTATATATATATATATATATATATATATATATGTGTGTGTGTGTGTATGTAAATATGCATGTGTGGTGAATATGTACATGTGTGTTTATATAAGAATATATAGTAAAATCTTCAAAAACTAGAATAATATAAAAACGGCAGTGTTTTTATTTGCAGTGTAATGTACTTATTTAGATAGAATTAATTAAATTGTAGAAACAAAGTGAATTTCATATATTTTTTAACCCTTGGAAGTCGGGCGTGGATCTAGGAATACACCGATGTGTTCCAAAGAAAATATGCTCTCAGAGCGCGCTGTCTTTAGGACGATATATTTAAAGGTCACTAATCTCGCCGCGTACTTGTGATAGTGACACCTAAATCAGTGAACCCGAACATGTAAAGTGATCAGGACTATCGGTACAGAGTGAGATGGACACGTGTACGAACTTATAGACCATACTGGGATTCGGCCGGCTAGTTTTAAGTTAGATATAGGTTAATTAAGTTAGTTATAAGATAAAAACCTTGTCCTTGGCCCGATTTTAAAAATTTCCGGGCTGTACACACCACAAAAACAAAAACACAACATAAAAAACACACTACGGCCAAAATCGTTTTCACTCCTAGGAGAGGCAACAAAACACAACACACACCAAACACATTACATTTATACCTAAAATGTATGCAAAAGTACATATCAATAAAGTTATTATTTTATTTTTTTTTCTAATGAGACTAAATTTGTAACTCTTTCATTGATTAAAAACAAATTACGGTCGTCCAAAAATCAGAAAAATCGCGTTTTTTTCATTCGAAAACCTATAAAGATTATGAAGTTAAGAATTGGATTGAATAATATTTTTTTTTTACAAAAGATCATTATTGGAAGAAAGCGTATAAAAAATTTCGAGACTGTACGTTCAGGTACAAGATGTGACCGATGTGAAACCGTTTTGTTCACACTGAGTTGTTTCAACATTTTTCACACTCAACAGTAATGTTATTTCTGTAAATTTTCAACTGTAATCAATTTTTCCGCTTCTAATAATATGTTTCAATTGAGAGAAAATTATAATTCACCGAATATTATCAACGATTTTCCACGATATATCAGAGAGATGTGAAATTTCTAATGGATTATCTAAATTAACATATTTTTTCTTGTAACCGACAAATTTACAATTTTCATTTTGTCTACGATATAAGAATGTCCAATTAATTGAAAAATATTTGTTCAAAATTTTAGCATCCTTTCTCTTTCTCCGACTCCAAAAGGTTAATTAAACGTTAAATAATCATAAATTGTAGTGTAACGAATGCGAATGTGGTTAATAAACGTCTTTCCTCGCAATATACGTAAAATAATAAAGTAAAAAAGGTAATTGTATATGTTGAAGATATATATATATATATATATATATATATATACTACTAGAAAAAATTGTTCATTTCTTGCAAAAAGAAATATTCAAGTTTATGCAGTATTGATTTATTCATGTTTTAGAAATTCTTGAAGAAAACGTTTTACGTTTTTGCTGATTTTCGTGGTTCTGCTGTATATTTGAACGGTGTTTAATTTAGAAAAGTTCAAATAAATACCTAAGGAATGATAACCAAATAAGACAGCCCATAAATATTTTACATAAACTACATTTTGATTATTTGTAAAATATTATATACAAGACTGAGAAGAATAAAAGCTTATACTAACAAGAAATAAATTTTAAATTAGTAACTGCAACAAAAACCCTCTAAAATAATTATTCAAAAAGCACATGTCTAACATAATAAATTATTTAAACAAATTTTAACATTTTTTGTATAAATTTAGTATTTTTTTATCTCTCTTAGGTTTTATTTTCATTGTAAGTAAACACTATTTGAACAAGAACATAACCAGTATAACTTTCCTTATCATCAACAAATAAATTAATTCTCTATTGTTACTTTTTACATACAAAAGATGCAATCTCCCATAAAATATATTTCCGGAAGATATAGTTCCGAGATAACGAAAATGTTTTTTTTTATCTACATACTGTAGGTCTGAAAAATCTTCAATTTAATTTTGTTTTTTAAAAAATATAGATATATCACGATTGGACAAATAATAAATCACGATGTGTTTACTTCAATTTTAACTTTATATAAAAGGTCACCTTTTGTATTTACACATTACAGACATAATGTACAGAAAAACCATTCAACCATGAAAGCATATAGTTCTATAAAAATAATAAGTTATGTTACATTGACTGAAAGACACTTTATACGAATATTTCTGAAAAAAAATCTATATGTAAGAGATAGTTTTTATAATATGATTTTTTATAGAAATATTTTGCAAACAAATGTCTCAAGTATCTTTTATTAAAAACGTGCGTGTTAAATACATTTTTATGTTAATATTTACGTATTTTATTATATTGTATTATACTTTTAAAGATCCGAAACAAAGCTTTAATTGAATATTTAATAACATGATTAATAATATTACATTTTTTTAAAAAAGTGAATGAAAAGTTTAAAACAGATTATTAACGTTATGTAATATATTCCATTGTATTCCTATTTTATTGATATATTGACTATTAATATTAATTATATTATTATTTAAAAAATTAAAAATAAAAATTTCAATTCAACTAAATGTTAAAAGTAATAAACTATATAAAAAAATAATATTTAATCTTTGAACTATTTTAGTCTATTCTGATATTAGTTTTATTAATATTATTATAATTTGTAAAAATCTAAATACGTACATAAACACACAATACACACGCATGAATATATATATATTAGGTGCACAAATTAATTTGGTGCGTTTTTTTATAGAAAATGAATGTTTATTTACGGAAAAACGGAATACATTTGACTTCTCAAACTATTCCCCATTATTTTATATAACTTTACTCCATTTGTTGGATAACTAACAAATCCCGTGTCGAAAAAAAGATGGCGGATTTTAGTCGATGAATTTGTAATGAATTTTTGGACCTCTTCTACTATTTTATCATGTTTTATGCATCACAACACATTCCCTCAATACTGAACAAATCACTCCTGTGGTTTGGCAGCATTTTTTTTCAACTGAAATGTAAAAAGTATGCACTGTCTAATATGCTAATTTACAGACCACATCGTGTTCACTACTGTTTTGTGAGGTTATGTTAACTGTATATTCAAGGTATACAAATGTTTTTAAATGTTAAGATTAGCACCTCAAAATCACAAAATGACGAGAAAATATTTTAATTTGAAATAGAGTTATGATTGATTCAATTTAAACCAACAGAATTAATTTTTACATACATACATACATATGTATATATATATATATATATATATAGTAAGCTACAATAATTGTTAATATTAAATCATACATGATTTTCCATTACTTTTTATTATTTTCATTTTATTTTTAAAGAATAACAAACTAATTGTTTAGTTTTCGCAAGTTAACTTAAATCATCATCGAGGTCAAATTATATTACGTCGTATTTCCTCTCTTTTCGTGTAATGTATTGATATCTTTAAATATTATCTGTCGATATTTTCTACTGTGACTAATCATAATAAAAATTATTGATGTAATGTACAAATTTTTATTTTATTTATTACCAAGGAGCTATGCCCCCTACTTGACACGCTCGCATATCCCCAGTTACAGCAACGTAGTTAATCCTGCCGAAAATAATTAAGATAGCTGTATAAGAATATCAGGACAAATTAAATTAAACTGTAATATTTAATAAATAGACATAACTAATCTATTGTAAAATATTTCATTATCTAAAGTTTATATCGCATCATTTTAAAATTTAATAAACTATAAAAATATAATTTATAAAAAAAAACCCATCGCACAAAAATGAAGTGAAATGAAATTACAAAACTGTTTAAAAAATCTCATTGCATTGTTTGACAACATGTACAGATGTTATTACAAATGTGTAAGGGTAATAAAATCATGTATAACAGAACATAACGTTTGTATAATACCTTATATGTTTCATTTCATTTTATTTAACTTCTTATCTTTAAAACGTCAATGTTTTTTCGTCACGTAACGCTATTGTTTTTAGTAATTTATGTGTTAATAGTAGGATCACGTTCTGGATTTAAAGACCTGTACAGTTTTTCGATTAGAATAAGACGATTTCATTCAGGAGCAGAATCGTTAATTGTTTTTCTTTTGACCTATTTAAAATATAAAATATCGATTATTTTATATTGTCTCGCGCTCTCTTTCTGTCTCTCTCGTACACACACACATACGAATATATATATATATATATATATATATATATATATATATATATATTATGGAATTGTTGTAGCTTAATTCACAACATATAAATATTTTTATTTTAAATGTCGTAAATTCGGATTAAGTTTAGGAATTTATCATCGTGCATTAAGAATTTGGTATTAAAAAAATACAACGAAATGCCTTAATATTAGTCTGTCAAATCTATAGTATATAGTCAGTCAAAATTGACGGAAAAATAGAAAAAAAACATAGAAAGAAAAAATATTTATTGGTTTTTACGACATAATATATTTAAAAATAAAAAAAATACCTAAGAACGAAACTTAAATAAAACTGAAATGAATTAAACTTGAAACCTATGAGCTAACAAAACAAACATTTCTCGTCATCATAGATACTCTTCACTTTGTCCACAGGACAAAGTGACAAAATATCGGTTTTTATATATATTTTATAGAAAAGAAGGTACACGAAAACGCTTTTCTTTCATTAAAAAATAACTTAAAAAAAATATGCAATAAAAACTCATTTTACAGCGTACAAAATTATTAACATTGTAAATTTCGATATGTTCATTAGATCTTTAACCAAAGAGGTAAAATTATCTAACGAAGTACTAATAAATTAAAATACTGATTTTACAAAACATGTATATCTATATTTATATATATATATATATATATATATATATATATATATATATATATATATATATATATATGTACATATATATGAGTGAGTAAACGAAATTAGTGTAGTCACTCAAAATTATTCTCATTATCAAATAATTATGATCAAAAAGTGAGTTATTGACAAATTTAAGAAAAAATGGAGCAGACGTTCATTTAAAATACGGAATTTGTTAAAATCCGTGGATCGTATTGAATATATAGTATAGTTTACATAAAAAATCAGTATAAAAAGACAAAACTTGTACTATTTATTTGTGTCGTTTTGTTCAATAAGATAAACTACTTTCTACAAATTAATTTCAAACATTCAAAAAATCATACTGTGCGATCACGAATATAAAATGTTATTTAATCAATATATCATAAATAAAATCATTTACTGAAACTTACAAGTATTAAACACTTTATTTTACTGTTTAACTCTTTCGCCACTAACGGGACCTGTGTCCCATAAAATTTTCAAAAATTACTAACGGAAATTGAACAGATTACCTAAGTAACTCAAAAGATCATCAAACGGAACAGAAGTTTTAAAATTAAAAATATTTAATCCGTGGTGAAAGGGTTAAGTTGTAATCTTCTTTTGATTATACAAGTTCTTTATTTTCGATACACATTTGAATTTTATATTTAAACATGTTCACACACACAGTCATACAAATAAAATTATCAAATTTACACTAAAATAGAAATATAAAAAAAATAGTATGTGCATTAAAACGTAAAATATTTGAGTGAGAATAATAATGCGTTTTAAAAGTTAAATCATTAATATTATATTAACTGGATTATAGATTTTACTTCATCCTTATTTGAAATGTTGTAGTATACAATATACTGTACGCATTCTTTCAAAAAGTTTCATATTCTTTTTGTTTAAATTAAACGTTTAATTATCTGCTAAGAGAAAATTAAATAGTTAGGTGCATGTTCCGTACATAAATATTTTCTACGCCTGCCTTCTGAAGATAATGGCATTGTCGTTGTAATGCTTATTAATATAAAAAAAGTAGACTATTGTCAATTATTAGATATTTTAATAAGAAAAATAGAGTGTTGTATAGATCATTAATTAATTTATAAAAGTAAATTTAATCACAATGTCGAACTATAATTGTACATAGATTTAAGTATAAATATCAATCATAGTCTATGTTTTTAAAATGATATAAAAAATATATTTATAAGTTGTTTAATGTGTTATCAAATCTATTCCTAATGAAATCACAGATAAAAATACAATTTACTAAATTAAAACATCAAGTATTATTAGGTCTACACTCATTTTTTCTCTTCAACACCGTAACAATTTCATATAGGTGTAGTAAAATTAACATTATTGTGGCAGCAAGTGAAGTCGAATTGTAAGTGAACCAGTTTAACTATTTAATACATAAAACATATTCTTTTAAATACATTCTAAAGTTACGAAACCAAACATTAGAAAACTGTACTTTTGATATAAAAAAAAGATATAGATTAATTTTGTACATTGCAAAAATAAATGAATCATTATATTATTTCGTAAAATATCGCTTACATTATCTATCATAAATGAATAATCTGTATGATTAAGAATATGGTGGTTATTACAGTAATATGTACATATATGTTTAATAATTATCCGTTATTAATTGTTAATAAATGACTAAGATTTTTCTAGAATATGAAAACGTGTAATCAAACTAAGGATAAGATAACCAATAAAAAATGGCTGAAACAATTTACAATAGTCTATATATATATATATATATATATATATATATATATATATATATGTATGTATGTATGTATGTATGTATGTATGTATGTATGTATGTATGTGTATGTGTGTGTGTGTGTGTATGTATATATAATAGATAAAACATACACAAACTTTGTAATTTTATATTAACGATTATTCATCAGTGATCACGTCATTTATAATTTTCTTTTTGTTGTTTATTATAATATTCTAACGATGATTCTGTTTCATATTCAGATAATTAAATTATCATCATCATCTTACGTCATTGTTGTTATTCTTTTTATCAGAGGTGTTTCATTAGAAACACTTATAACAAAATTTACTTAAAAAAATAATATCAATCATTTTAACTTATAGTTATATATATATATATATATATATATATATATATATATATATATATATATATATATATATATATATATATGTAAAGTACTCAATGTGAAAATTGTATAGACTTGAATGAATTTTACTATTGGGTGTATAGGAAATCGTTCCTCTATCTATAAGCAATTGTGTTTAGTTCTCAGGTATTAACATAACTAGTGCGATATGACTTATAAAATGGTAAACTTTTATATTTAGATATAGCAATGATTATATATGTTACCGGTAATGGCGGTTCCTAGACATTGTATATAATGCCTAGGAAATCTATAGAATGCGTGACGTTTTTAGGCAAAGCATGAAATTTCTGTGTTACTTTAATAAACTATCTACTTTCCCTAGGCATTATATATAATACCTGGACATTATACAGAACGACAAGTAATATTTAGGCAAAGTGTGGAAAGAGAACCATGAAAACGCCTTTGTTGAAAAGACGTATATAAAAATGAAAGAAATAAAGTACAAATAAGTAAAATACAAAGTAAAGTCCAGGACTTCCTTACTGAAAAAAACAAGAGAAAAGGACTAACATTGACCTACTTGTTGCAACAAGGAAGGCTAGAATAGCAGTTTGAATTGCACTTAATTGTCTTCTTCACACGAGAGCACTTCGATTCTAGGACAATTACCCCCGGTCAATAACCCCTAGTGGTAAAAACCCCTCGAACATTAATCTCCCGTCAATAACCCCATGTTTTTTTTTTAAAAAAAAAAAAAAAAAAAACATAAAAAAAATCCCAAACTTTATGAAAACATGAAAATGCGGTGTATATGTCGAATTGCGTCGGATGATGGATATTTTTTCCGATGCATGCGCAGCGCGTTTATCTGTTCTCTAATGTATATAAAATGATTCAATAAATGTATTGTAGATATATTTTTTTATACTTTGCCGGTTTGCCTTTTTAACATTGCATATAATGCCTAGGAAATGTGTGAAATATTAAGTGTTTCATACTTTCATGTCCCATTTATGGCATTCTATAGATTTTCTAGGCATTATATACAATGCCTGCATTTCACATATTGACGGTAACATAAAATACATTAATTATATATTATTCATATATATATATATATATATATATATATATATATATATATGTACATAAATGAACCTCAAAACTGATTTAAAACAACTCATATATGATTTGTGTATAAGCACTTCATACTATTCTCGATTTATTAATTGGAAAAATATTATTAAAAACTGTATAATAAATATATTTTAAAAATACGTTCGTTTATTAAAAACGTAAATGGTGTTAGAAAAAGAATATATATTAAAATTTGATACAAACTTTATGTAGTTGTGAACATCATTTTTTACACTCGTTACAGTTTGTTTTATTTCTATTTTTATGTAAAAGATCAGTAACTATTATAAAAATAAATAGAAAATGATCAAATGTTATATATATATATATATATATATATATATATATGTTATTTCCGTAAATAGTTAATTATTTTAAAATGTCTTAGAAAAACAAAAAGATGATCTACATGAATATGCACGTATTTCATAAGATAAGTTATAATTTATTGAAAAGCAGCAATATTAATTAAATAAACCCATATTTTTTCAAATGTGGCTTCTGCGTATAAGAAATCATTAGATAAAGTGTCTATTTTTTTAAAAAAATATGAGAGTTTGTGCGTCATCTTCGTTTTCAAAAGATTTCGGTTTATGCATGATCCTTCGTTACGAATATCGATAAATTGTTATAAGATTTAAACTATTTTATGTTTTTTTTATGAATCCACAGTTTTTAGTAGACGTTTAAAAGCTATTTTAATATCATTTATTCGCATTAAGCGCAAATAATGTTTTAATAAATTATATTTTGACTTCAAAATTGTTATATTCAATTAACAGTAAGATATAATTTCAAATATTTAGTTACATATTTTCAATTATCAATACATATATATATATATATATATATATATATATATATATATATATATATAACAAATGTGATTTCAATGTATGTAAATACAAACTAACTTCAGGCATACCATTAAGATGTTAATCAAATGTTGACCACTGTAAATAGTAAACCTAACCACAATATGGGCGAAATGAAGATATTTCGGTGCTAAACAAGTGCGTTTTAATTTGATAATAGTATAAAATATTCTAATTTGTAAATAGTACTGAAAAATTGAACTAGTATACAAAAAAAATGTATATACTTTTTTATATTTAGAAAAAAAAAACAAAACATTAATAATAATTATTAAGACTAATATATGAAATAGATAAAATTATTATAAATATTACTATTACTCAGCATAAAATGAAAAATAAAATATAATTAATAATAATATGATTAGTACTATAGTAAATATGATTAATACTATAACAAATTTATTTTTTTATATAAATTGATGTCATCTCTAAAAATGTTTGTGACGATAGTATACCTTTAAAATACAAGAAAAATAATTCTTAATGAAACATTAAGGAAGTGCCAAATAGACAAAAATTAATTATAAAAAAAATCAATAATTTCTATATCTAAATGATTAAGACTAATATTATTTTATCAACTTGAAAATGGAAAATATGTGTAGTGTATTTGTATTTACTACTTATACATCTTTTGTTTTATTGAACTTTAATCTCGTAATCCATATTGCGCACAATTCAATTATATATATATATATATATATATATATATATATATATATATATATTAGACTATTGGGTAGAACCTGTGAACTTTAAAATTAATTTAATAGTTAATAGTTAGCACTACATTCTCTAAATTTCAAAAATGGCAGTAGCAAACATCTTTTTTACGAATATTAACTATAATATATGCTACCAACGTAATTATATTATATGTTGAGATAGTTTTATCAAAATTAGAAGATTTCAACAATATTTAATAATGTTTAATTCTGAAAATATCTCTCTTGAAAATCTGCTGTAAGGAAAGTGTGTTGTTGCAATGTACGTGTGATCCAAAGAAATTATTCGACAAATTTCTCAACTGTATCCTCGAAAATACTCTATAGACTCGGTACTCATTATTTAAATGTAGTGTATTATCTGTACCAGGGGTGGAGAAACTTTTCATGTTTGAAGTCCGCATTTATTTAACTGTAATCAAATAAGGCGGCATTCAAGAAACTTCAATTAGTTATACTTAAAAATGTACATAATTCGTTTTCCGCCTGCGTCTTGCCCTTCCCGTTGTGCGGCATTTCCGTTGCACGTTCGTTAGGAACGAAATTACAGCATGGGGTTCGTGACGCACAATGATTTAAGAAGTTTCACTTCAAAAAAAGGATGTGTTGTAAAATTTTGTAAAATTTTCAGCCAAAAAGCCGCACTTAAGACTCTAGAATGCCATATGTGGCCTTAAGGCCTCATGTTCCCCACTCCTGATCTATACTAATTTCAAAACAGAGTAACATCTTGTGCATTATTTGATTAAAATACTGAAAGAATGATTTTCAAATCGTATAACAACTAGGAATAAAATTTAAGTGTTATACAGTAATTTTATAAAAACAGTCAACTATTACCAAAAAAATCTGTGTTTGGTGATATGACCAGAAATATTGAAGCTAAAGAAGAACCTTCATCTTTATTGGGATGTTTAAAAATTTTCTTACAGTTACAAATTACTGAAACTTATCTGACGAGCAATAAAAGGTATCTTTCAAACATTAAAAAAACATTGAATAACTCAGTAAAAACATCTAAATTTAGACAACAGGAGAAACATTATTCATAAGCATACCGTTTCATTTGAATTTGTAACACGGATGTAAAACAAAATATTAGAACTTTAATGTAAAAATATTTTTCGTTCTCCTGTTATTCATAATTATAATTATCACAATATTATCTTTTTCATTTATTGTAATACAATTTAACTGATTTATTTCTTGCCATAAATTCTACAGAATTATAAATACTTAATTCAATAAGAAACATAAATATGTATGCAGATACTAAAATAAAAAATAGGTAGGGAAATGTGAAATATCTTTAATAATACTAAAACATACGAAATGTGATTATAAAGAAAAATATACCAAAAAAAAGTATGGTTTATTCTTTAAAGTGGGTAACGTTTCGAACAATACAAATAAATGAAGAGTAAAAAATTTTCAAGACCTCAAATAAGTTTATTTCCTATTATTTACTAGCAGTGTTTGTACTACTAATTGAACAATATGTCAAATAATTTCTTCCTCGTACTGATTTATTTAAATTCGACGATTTTTAATTTTATACATAGTACCATATTCATTGAAAATCAGCACAGAAATAATTAAGGTAATCATCAATATATAAGCAATATTTTAGACATTTTTGTAATCGGTAGATAAAAATTGGAAACCTACTTAGCCTTATAAAAACAATGAAAATTTTTCCGAGTAAAATAAATTCTAATAATAAGTATTACATCGTTAAATAAAAAAAATATTTTCATTTATCTAAATATTAATATATATATATATATATATATATATATATATATATATATATATAATCCAACTTATTTCAATACTATATCGTATATTAAAAAGAAAAAATAGATTATTGATATTTTTATAATTTTATATAAATAGTCATTAATAACTTAAAAATAGTCATTAATAAGAATTAAATAGTAATTAATAAGAGAGTAGGTTATAATAGTTCCAAATTAAATACATTTACTTTACGAGAAATATGATTTAAAAGTAAACCCATTTTAAAATAACTTGTAAATGTAATGGAAAATATGGACATTTATCAATATTTAAATAATTCCTATTCATATATTATTAAAATGATTTAAGAGTAATTTAAATTCCTTTTTTTTTACTAAAAATAAACTCCTGATGTAATTAAACTGATATTTTTTAGAACGTAGTAGTTTTGGTAAATAATACACATGAATAATATTTTATACTGACACAACTTGCTGATCCTTGATGAAAATGAGGCGAATAAGTTAATATAGATTGTTTTTATAGAAAATAGATGTCATAAATAATTTCAAAGAATTAAGGTTCACGGACAACATGTTACGTGATGTACATAAAATTTAAATTATTTTTTATAATTATTAATTTTTTTCATTTTATTTTAGTTTTCTAGCATGAACTTTTAAGTATTAAATAGTAGGAAACCTAATGTTAATTCGTTTTTCAATTGAGAAATAATTGAAGATTTTTTAAATCATTTGTTTAATTTTATAACCCTCTCTCTCTTTCTCTCTCTCTCTCTTTATACATATATATACATATATATATATATTCATTCGAATAATGTACAGTTTCAAATTTTATAAAGAAATTCAATGTTTTTCAGTAAATATGTGCAATGAACAATAAAATATTTTTGCTGCTATTTCAATGTTGTACATTTTTTGTATTTTGAGAAGAAATAGTAAAATTTTAATTTTAGATTATTTCTGAAAAATTACAAGTAGTAATTGAAACTTTAAAAGACTCGACTTTCCTTTAAAAAAAATGAGAATATAAATGTTTTATTTGGGGTATTTTAAATATAGTTTTTCTTAATTACAAATGAATCGTCCATTACGATAAATAAATCGAACAGTAAAAAGCAAATTTGTGAAGCTTATAGAGTTGAGTTCTTTTTTAATAAAATATTTTGTACAATATATTATCTTTCGATATTTCGCTACGTAAATAGTGTTTTATGAAGAGAATGGAAATGAAAGTCATGAATTAATGTAGATGAGAATTCGATGTGGAGTGCGTTGCTGTACATTTAATATAAAAATTATATACTTACAAAAACTAAATACATAAAAGGGGCTAACAATACTTGCATTATTGTCAAAGAAAAAAATAAATGAACACAATCATATAGTAAGAATTGGCATAAACAGAAAAAAAAACGTAGAAAATAAACAAAACAAAATAAAGCACAACAAACTACACAACAATGTTCACAAAACAAAAACCAAAAATAAAAGTTAAAGAAAACACGTACAAACTGTCAATAAAAAAAATGAGAATAAAATCATTTGGTAGAGAAAAACACAAAAAAATCTTAGTTCCACATTCACTCAAAACGCAATGAACACCCGCGCGAATGTGGTGTTTCCATAACATGTTGCAGACGACCTCCTGAAGGTACTTTTCTTCGTGTTCCGTAGAATACACGAAGCTAACTATCTGGAGGTGCACGCAAGACTGTAGCAAAGCGAATCGACTGCTCGGACTGACATTGTACCCAACCAGGCGCAGCTACTTCGTGATAGAGATGAAATGTGGTTTCACGCGAACGGTAGAGTGGGATAATAAAGGCGAACAACAGTGATTGCCTCCTTCAGTCAATCTTAGGTTGTGATTGTGACCAATAATGCAGGGCTGTAACACTTTTTGTACAAGAAAAACGGCGAGAACGTTCATTTCAACTATTCTAAACATTCCAGTATATAAATTTTTATATTTTTTTCGCATTACTTAAACTCATTCTTCTCTTAAATTGTATATTTTTAACAATCTTTATAAATAATATCAAAGATTAAAGATTTCTACACACTGTATTCCTTTATTTTTTTTAGGTAATTAATAAAAACAATATTAGGTTCCTGAAATTGCGTATCGAATATTTATAGAAAGTGAATAACTAATATGTAGTCTTTAAAAATCCAAGAACTTTTTTCTAAAATTAAATACTTTCTAACAAAAATAAGCACATTTCTAAGTTATTTTTTTGTACGATTCCTTCAAAATATAATTTCAAAATTGATATATATATATATACGAGTATATATATATATATATATATATATATATATATATATATATATATATATATAACGATAATTTACCAAACCATTACAATTTTTAACATAATTTAACATTTATCTCATCTTTTTTCAAGGTTTATTATTTCAGTTAAATAAATCTTTTCACCTATCTAACCGTGTATAAATTAATAAAAAAAAACTCAATTTCCCATAATCGATAAAATTTATATTAGTTAGACTTCTTTCATAAGCATAAATAAATAAAAATCATTTAATAGTAAACCGGATATATGAGACGGATAGAGCAATATTTTCTTAGTTCATTTCATTGAATAAATGAAAAATGTAAAATCAAGCATTACCACTCATTAAAACAACATTTTTTTAAAAAATTCTTGAATGTTTGTTAGGCAACGTAGAATTAATTTTGATTCAATAAAACTAAGTTGTATACAAGTTTTCAGTTTTCCAGATACCTGCATTTTTATCTTCATTTCATGATTTTTTTATTTTTCATATTTTTTTTTGGTAATTTGTATGTAATTCATTAACGATCATATCAAGAGATGTTTATAATTTTTAAATTTGTTTTTATTTTATTAATAAAGAAATACATATATATATATATATATATATATATATATATATATATATATATATGTATGTGTGTGTGTGTATATATATATATATATTAATACAAACAATAAAAATAATTACCAAATACTGCAAACTAATGGAACCTTCATATTCTAAAATGAACTAAAATATCCACTTGTGTATTATATTTATACCAATTTTATTACCAAATTCTCAAATATATCTGAAATGAACACATAAATATACTAATTTTAAAAACAAGTAAGTGAACGAACTAAAAAAAATTGTAATAAAATGTAATAATAATTTTGGAACGTATTAGCACGAACTTAAAAACTTCTTTCTCTCTCTCTCTCTCTATCTATCTATCTATCTATATATATATATATATATATATATATATATATATATATAGATATATATATATATATATAAGCTGTAACTACCATTATGTTTTTGAACGATCAGAAACAAAAAAAAGGAAAGAAAATATTTTCTAATATTTAATTTAATTCAACAATTTATTTTATAATATCAGAAGTATATGGATATTTGTGTGTTAAATTTTTTCATCGTCTAATTAGTCAGCCTTAAAAAACCGACACAACATGTATCATTTTAGTTGAACAACATCGAAATATTTTGAAAATAGCAATTCGTTATTAGAAAGAGATTTTTTTAATAGAAAATATTAATTCATAAAAAAGCATAATTTAATTCTTAATAAATAGTTTATAATTAATAATTTAATTTTTATATATTAATAAACACGAATTTAGTTATTAAAATGACCAAATATGAAATTCGAACGAGAATTATGCCAACACATATTTATGCAGTTGATTTAAGAACGTTAGAAAAGTAGCAAAAATATTTCTTAATGAACGGAATTAACTGTAATATATATATATATATATATATATATATATATATATATATAATATATAATTCAAAAAGAATGTACTTAATTTTTAAAAGTAGTTACTTTCTAAAAAACATCCTCTGTGCAAAACGTGTTAGAACTTGATTTTTCAATACAGTTCGCCGACAAGTGCTAAGAAAACAGTATTGCATCCTACATTGACGACATAAATATATACGTGTGTAACTTGAGGTCAGTCACATGATTCGTATAAATGTACTTAATTGTGCATCGATGTTAAGTAAAGACATAAAAAGACAGAACCTAAAATAGGAATATTTTGTGCACACATAGGTATTAATCTTTTCGAATTCTATTGTTCCTCGTAATTATATTTCGGCACTAATAAAATATAATTAATAGACATAATAGTAGATTAAAAAAAGTTATATTTAACTTGAATATCAGTCTTCCTTGGGTTTATAGCAGTTAGCGTGCAGAGAGATAACGAAAGTCCTGTTCGCTGTACCCCCACTGTTCAATTAAAGACTGAAATTGTCATTATATGGTAAATGTTTGTATTCTTGTTTTATACATTCAGTTATGACATACGCATGTTCAGTGAGGGCGTTCTACCCACTGACTATCAGACGGCCGTAGGTGTTCCAAAACAAAATGATGCAATTCTTTACCGGTTGCACTACAATGTTAAGAACGCGAACTTGCACGAACTTGACGAGTTCGTCCGCGAACAAGCTTATGATTTGCATGACAGGTCGTAGGAAAGCTGGAATGCGCTTATCAAATATCTCAACTGCTATGATTCTCATGATACGCGTACAAACTGGTACAAACGGCCGTAGTTATTCGCCAACGCATGATGTATGAATATAAAACACGCTACAGAGAAACCTAACAATAAAAGGCGCCTAGATTTGAATATTTTTAAATGATAATATATTCATGTTATACGTTTTCGATATAAATAAAATATACGAATTGAATTCGAAACGAGATTAAATTACATTTTTTTGCTGTTTTTATCATTGAATTAAAAGGTCATTGGAATTGATATATATATATATATATATATATATATATATATATATATATATATATATATATATATATATATATTGATAATAATTACCTTTAAATATTCAAAACCACTAACCATCAATAGTGATAAATTTTAAACTATTCAACTGTTTTCATATTTCTTAATAAATGTAAAGGTAATTTTGTAATTATTGGGTGTTCGAATTAATTCGTAGCGTTTTCTTCATGAAAAAAGATCGTTTATTTTAAATGAAATTGAAAAAACATTTCAAAGTGTTGTCCATCGTTAGCCACTACTTTTTCCCATCTTTCGGGCAGGAGACGAATACCACGTCGGAAGACCGCCTCGTCTTTAGATGCAATCCACGAATCGACCCATTTTTTGCAATCTTCATAATTCAAGTAAGCTTCTGCCCAGACAGGCAATGACTCATCGATCGAAACAAGTGGTAATCAGAAGGAGTAATATCTGGAGAATACGGCGGGTGGAGTAGGACTTCCCATTTGAGCGTTTCCATGTATGCTTTGATCGGTTTTGCGACGTGTGGACGAGCATTTCCATGCTGCAAAATCACTTTGTCGTGTCTTTCAAAGTATTTCGGCCGTTTTCCCTTCAATGCACGGCTCAAGCGCATCAATTGTAGTCGGTAGCGATCCCCAGTGATAGTTTCATTCGGTTTGAGCAGCTCATAGTAGATCACACCCTTATGATCCCACCAAATACAGAAAATGAGCTTGGATCCATGGATATTTGGCTTCGCCGCTGCTGTTGATAGTTGGCCAGGCTTAACCTATGACTTTCTGCACTTGGGATTGTCGTAATTGATCCACTTTTCATCGCCCGTGACAATTCGATGTAAAAATCTCTTCCTTTTCTCCCGTCGAAGCAGCAGTTCACAGGTAGAAAAACGCCTTTCAACGTCTCTCGGTTTCAATTCGTATGGGACCCAATCTCCTTGCTTTTGGATCACTCACATGGCTTTAAGGCGTTTTCCTACCATTGACAAGTCAATTCCCAACGATTTAGACAATTCTTGAAGTGTTTGACATGGGTGTTCATTAAGAAATGCCTCCAATTCTTCATCGTCGAACTTTTTCGGCTGTCCAGGTCGTTCCTTGTCTTTCAAGTTGAAATCACCACTTTTAAAACGTGCAAACCACTTCCGACACGTTTGCTCAGCTAGAGCATGGTCACCATAAACTTCCACTAAAATACGATGACTTTCGGCAGCACTTTTCTTCCTGTTAAAGTAATGAAGTAAAACTCCCCGCAAAAACAATTTATCCGGCACGAAATTCGACATATTCGATAAAGTACAGTGTTGTTATTTACGCTTCAACCAAATGACATATACTGAAACTGACGCCTGAGGACAGCTGTTTTACGGGGAATATTTGGTTAAAGGGAACAATGGAAGAATGTACTACCTATGCCATCTCTTGTAAAACTTTACGAATTAATTCCAACACCTAATAATTTTTTAAAAATAATAGTAGTAACAACATCAACATTTTATAAAGCTTATCTAAATATGAAACCAGTTTTGTAAGAGAATCAGTGCTAATAAACCGTGTTATACAAAAAAGAAATATACACGTGTTTGACTATTTTATTTGAAAAGAATTAAACATTGAACAAAATTAAATATCTGTCTATCTATACAGGGCCAGAATTACACTAGGTGCCGTCCTTGGGTCACCAATCAAATGCCGCCCCTACTCCTTCCCAAATTTTGTCCAAATGAATTAAGAGTAATCCGTGACTGTTGGTAATTTTGAGAACATTTCAACAGAAAAAAATTTAATGGTCACTAACAAATTTGTAAAATTTTCTATTAATTTAATTTATTTAAAAAATGCAAATTATGAAGTTCTGTTACATAAATTTCAAAAATGAAATTTTAACTATAAACATTTTTAGATTTAATTTTTCATTTCACATTCGATCTACCTGTAAATCGAAATTATGATTGAAAATGCAATCAAAATTTGTAGCCATAAGCAGTGGCCCATATTGCCACTGTCTAAATCCTACCCTGCATATATATATATATATATATATATATATATATATATCACTTAGTCGTTTTAATAATATTTCAGATACATTGTATTCAGCAAAAAATCAGTAAATGAATTACAAACAGAAAAATAATTGAATGGATTTGTTTTAACGAAAAAATATTAAACAACAGTTAATTAAATATTTTAGAATAAAATATTTTAAAAAGATGTTTTGTATATTCCAATGTAATTTATTTTTTAAAAATATAGATAAATGTATTTTATTCCATGCTTTCATTTTTTGGTGTTTTGAAATGCTATACATATACATATTATATTGTATAATAAAGTTATTAGAACTACAATGCTTGAATAGATTCTGAAACTGTTCATAAATTAATCACTTTCCACAAATCGTAAAAATATCTTATCAAAATATTTAAAAATCGCTTATTATTCACTCTAATGTTGCTTTCACAATCTGAAGATGATGGTAACGAAATGAGCATAATCCCAAATCAGAATTAATAATAAGGTTGTTTAACACTCAGATAAAATTTTTTTGTGATAATTGATAAGTGATTTATTCTTGAAAAGTAAATTTAACCATGGAATCAAAACTATAATTGTGAAAGTTTTAAAAATTTATTTTTGATTTCCGCATAAACTTTTGTGATATAACTTTGTAGTGGTGCACTCAGGATTTAATTTTTTTGGGAGGGGGGATAGAGTTGAAAGGATAAAAGAATTTTTAATGTAAATTCAATAAAATTCATTAGGTGATTATAACAATTTATGTAAAAAGTAAAATCCAGTTTTCTTTTCTTTTTACAAAGCTCTTAAATTACTTCAATCGTGATTAAATTAATCTCTCCGTGTATATACGAGCATTTTCGCGCGATGATTTTGTTTTCTTTTCTAGTGTTTTTTTCTCTTTTCTTTTAAGGGGTGACAAGGCTTCTTGTCTCCCCCCTCTGAGTGCGCTACTGTGATTTTGTATATTGAACTAAAATTATTATATAAACCTTTACTATCAAATAAATGACATAAATCGATAGAATAAATAAAATGATGAAAAAATTCGAATACATTAGTTACTTAACTAGTGTTGTAAGCAATATAACAGCTTCCAATACTAGTTAGTTTATTTAAATAATTGAATAATTTTCTGTACAAAAGAAATTTCTTCGATGAATATTTCATCAATCTTATATAAGTACAAACTTCAAATTTAAAATCAAGAATTATAGAAGTAATGTAGATAAATATATTGTATGTTCAACTGAGGTGCAGAAATTTGAAATCAGTTGCAATTTTGCAAATGAGTGTCTCCCTGCAAGCCGCAAAATTTTCTTTTAAAGCCTTCAGTAATTATTTGTTGTTTATTCTAAACGGCTTATGCTGTCGCTATTTGCAGAATGAAGAAACAGTTATCATCTGTGTACTGTTTTGTTCTTCGATGCGAATGTAAAGAAAATCATAACATTGCAGTGGAGGCTTTGAAAGTAATGGCATTGCAATCATTTTAAAAATGATTGATAAGCATTTATCAAACATTTTGAATGGATGCATAGAGAGTGATTCATTTATTAAAATGCATCTAGCCATAATGTCAAAATATAATTGCAATAAATTGCAATCTTGCACCCTAAAACAATTTTTTCCCTTGTATTTGCGTTTATCGAAAGACTAAACGAGGAATCAGAGATAATTAATAATTTCGTTCCGAAGGATAGCACTACTAAATTATTTAATTTACACTAAGCGAGTATATTATTATTATCATCATTTGATAATAAGGGGTACGATCATTTTTAAATAAAATAATTATTACTTGAAAACAATTATATTTTTAAAAAAAAAATCTACTGCACAGAATATAAAAATATATCTTTAAAAACGTTTTCACAGATTCATTTTTAAAACTCTTTTAAAAGAGATTAATACATATTAGATTTGTCTGTATCTTGTCGCTCTGAAGATGGTGACTTTGAATAGAAATGCGTGTAAGTATCAATCAAAAATAATCGATAATAGTTTATTAAACATTTTTGACCAAAAAGAAAGTTTTCTGGTTTGTGGGGTGAAAAAAGAAAACATTTGTGAAATATAAAATTAATTATTATGAATGAAATAATTCATCTTTGAAATAACCATTGAAAATCTATTACTAAATGTATAAATATGCATATTAAAACAGGAAATTATTTTTTATTAAACTTGCATTTTATTCATTGGTGGTTTTATAGAAAATTAAAACAACTAAGCTTGTATAAAAATAAGCATGTATCCTTTAAACTAAGTTTTAATTCATTTCATTTTTATATGAAGATAATTATTTCATTAAAAAGATTCAATTCGAAAAATGTTAACATCAATCAACCATATAATTTGACAAAATATTTCACAAATGATCGACGTTTTGAAACAGATAATTTTCAAAGTATTTTTACAGATTATATATAAACATGTAACAGTAATAATACATTCAAATAAAACATTGTAAAGCACTTTAAATGAACATAAAACGGCTGAAACACAGCAAATGAACAGAAAAAACACATTATAATCGTGCGAAGTTTATTTTTAAACGTGATGATATTTCTCAGTGAATTAATTAATTAATGTTTTTACATCATTTTTGATGCAATTCTTTTATAATACAAATACAGTTACTAATAGTGAGAAGTTGAAAATAACCATTGTATTCTACTTTGTCTCTATTTCTTTCATTTATTCATTCATCGTTATCTTCCGACAATTTTTTTATTCATTACTAGATAAAAATAGTATTTTCATATTTTTCTTATACAGTGTTTAAGTTTATTAACTTCAGTTCATTAGATAATTTAATTTGGATTTCTTACATATTTTCTGTCTGAAAAATAAACATGTCTTAACACTTTTTCCATTATATAAAACATTTAATATCCCATATATTGCAAAAATTAAATATTAAATAATATAGCTTATTTTTCATTTATTTATTTTTTTACAAAACGAACTAAAAAGTAAATCACAGGTTATCGTTAAGAATTATATTATGTTTATTTTTTGTGGTACAAAAATGTCTATAAATAATTTGATTTTTTTTACTTGCATATTAATATATTAATTTATTTCTTCATTTTATTTTTTACAAATGAATCTTTCTGTCATCTCTGAATGGAACATAAGTGTTTCATTTCAAACCAGAACTATAAACGTAAAATATAATAAGCAAACATTTATAATAAAATTGAAAAAAATTGAAAACAGAATAGGTTAGAATAAATTTAAATAAATATATTTCTTGTGATTTTTTGGTAAAAAAATTCCAACAATCAATTTTAATTTAATATATCTTTTTCAAAAACTGTTATTTCATGGAAAGTATAAATTGATAAGAATAACTATTTTATATAGATTAGTCCTCGTTCTAGAAAAGATTTTTTAACCAACAATCATCGAAATAGATCAAGAATGTCTTATTCTATCTGTAATATGAAATTATTATTTACTGATTATTTATTTAAACGCATAAAATAATTATTCATCAGAAACATTTTTCAGTTGAACATTTATTTTTTATTTCAAAAACAAATTCAATAAAATATATGACAAGTCAAATGATTGAAATGAAATATAGTGATATAATTGTTCGATTTTCCAATAAAATATGTATTTTTTAGATGATCGTATTATTTTTTTATTAAAATTGTCCCGTAAGAATTTAAATATTCATTATTTTTTCAAAATTTAAGTTTCAATGTTTTTATGAACAATTGTTTATAATCGTTAAATATTTGTTTTTACTTATTGAAATTCTCACATAAATATTTACCAATCGTTCATTTCACATAGACACTGAAACAAAAGGTAATTAACTGTTAGATAAAATCATTTTATTGTTTACACATTTTACAAAAAACATTTAAAATGAGATCTTTCATTTCAATAAGCAAAGTAGAGCGACAGAATTTTACAAATTCCTTATCATAAATCTGTATCATTAAACAACAAATAAAATATTTTTTCAATTATTTCATGAAGACGATTTAAATCTTAGTTTCTGCAAAAAAACTTTATCTTACACACACCTTCCATTGCGAAATTATATGAGTAAAGAAAACTGTATCAAGATCAATTAATTCAATTCTTTGGAATAGATAATTAAGTAAAAAAAAAATAAAAAAGAATGCGAAATTTGCAAATGAACAGTTTGCACGGTAGAGTGGTTTGGTTGATGAAAGTAAAGAAGAAACAAAGTGAATGCTTTAAACACAAATTATCATATGTAAGGAAAATCCTAGTGACAAATATAATAAAATCAAGTTATCAGAAGAACAGGAAAAGATAATAAGTAACTTTATATAATTGGATATCTTAAGGCGGGTAAAGGGAGAAGGGAAATACCGAGAAGATGCGAAAAATAAATAAATTAAGAAGGTTATGAGATATAGGAAATCCAAGGCTGGAGACGCATACGAGAGAGAGAGAGACAAAGAGACATGTCATATTTAAAAATGGCATCGCTTTCGGTACGGTTATTAGTTGCATATTTTATATTTCATATCGTTATGTGTGTATATTCATTACAAAAAATAAACAATGTTTATTTTAACTGAAAACATTTTCATAACTAAATAAATATGAAATTCCAATCATGACTATGTGTATCTGACAAAATTGCAAGGTGCAAGCATTAAATAAAAAATAAAATACTGTGACCTTTTATCCTAATACAGATTTTTATTCGTGGTCGCTGAACAATTTACATTATGTAAAACCCACATCAACACCCTAGTACTAAAAACATGTACTACACTAATTGCATATTTGGAAATTCAATATTTCATGTTTTATTTCTAATAGTTAGTTGATGTATTTAGATTTATGTTTTTAAATTTATATGCATAATCCACATATATTTAAATATGTTCTGATGAATTAATTTATATTTAGAATAGTTTATACTTTCATACAATTCTTTCACAAATAATCTGTGTTTAGAGTAAAATTATTTTGTTTAAAATTGAAAAATAATTTATTGAAAATATTAAACCATCGTTTTTTTTATTATTTAGACAATCTATCAAATGTATACTTTAGTTTTCGTTTAAAAGTGTTTCAAATGACTCGTCTTTTCAAACAATATATAACAATATGAATAAATGGTTATATATATATATATATATATATATATATATATGGTTACATAATCATTTCTCCGTTTAAATTAACTAAATTAAATTCGTTCAGTATTTCTCAAAAAGATAAAACTGACATTCATATGTTTGACATTTTCATTATATTGTCTGCGCTAAATAAATATAGTTTACATACTTTTTTATTTCAATCAATCATGGAAACAATTCGAACTTAGATACTTTCCTATTACTAAAAGATGACAATGAGAAATCAAACTGAAAAAGTTCAATTCGGATAAATTCAAATATTTTCCACGAATAGACACGGATTTGATCCTTATAAATATTTTACAGTCTCTTCGTTAAACTACAAACCACACAAAACGACTTTCAACCTTTAAATCAGAATTGACACGATATTTTTGTCAGTTTTGACACCTTATTTCCATTAAACATGCCTTCGATGGAAGTCAATAGTGTTGTTTCAGATCCATATATGTAAAGAAAATATGTTTGGAACATACTGCAAGAGATAAAATTAATTATAAATAATTATTAACTATGAACAAGCATGAATAATAAAATCAAGATAACAAATAACTAAAAATTACTGATAGGCAATCAACAACGATTTTTTTGTCAATGAAATTCTGTACAATATATTATAATTAATTATCTGAGACACCTACAAATCGCATTTGGAATGTAATGACTCATGCCATACGACGCTCCTTAATAGGTTTTATTTTAATCGAATAGCAGTGAACTAATCCATTTCTGTTCTTATTTTCACATGATGCCATATGTGTATTACAGTACATAAAAATGATTTTTAGTAATTATACTAGATAAAAATAAAACACTATAATTTTAACATGTCATAACAGTGTATAGATGTTACTTTTAAAATAAAGATTCATATGAAAATTACATTAACTGAGTCTAGACTCTAATTGAGATATATATATATATATATATATATATATATATATATATATTACTTGAAATATGCATATTTCACAAAGGCTTTTACAATAAAACTTAAATATATATAAATAATTAAAATATATTTTATATACAGCGAAATAAGTGTATTTAAAATTTATTATACTATAAAAATTTTTAAAGTAAATAAATTTTAAACAGAAAAATATTCATTATTTTAAATGTTATATATATATATATATATATATATATATATATATATATATATATATATATATATATATATATATATTTATCTCTGACTTAAAAATGTACTGAATTTGTAAAGAAATTGTTAAAATAGAACTAAAAATTTAACACTGCATTTAAATATTTATAAGGTCACTGTTGTGGGCGAAGTTTTGAGATTCTGAAAGGTTACCTACAATGACTAATCTCAACAACGTAGCATGCATAAAAATATCTTTGAACAAGTAAAGGAGCGGGATTGTTAATATCATTATTTGAAAAGATTAACATTTTTTTTCGAATTCGACATTCCTCATGAAAGGTTATATTAAAAAATAACATACATATATATATATATATATATATATATATACATACATATATATATATATATATATATATATATATATAGTATATTTTTTAAAATAATTTGATAAATATTACACAACTGAATGCGAAAAATATATTTTGAATACCATAAATATTTTTTGATTAAAATATTTCCTTATTGACAATTGATTTTTTTATAAACACTGTCTTTAATGTTTAAATTATTTTAAATTAAATAACAAAAAACATATTTACATATTACACATTTATATATATATATATATATAAACACATTAAACATATTATGCGTTAATTTAATGTTTTGTGCTTAAAAAATACCCAGTACAAAATTTTCAAATATCTTTACATAAGAAAAACTCTTCTCTCGATCAAAATCAGATCAGAAAATTCACCATATAAATCCTTCTTATTTTTTACGTAGTTAAATCAATTTCCTCTCCGATAATAATTATATTCGTTACATATATTATCCACATGTGCATCAAAAATAATACATAAAACGATGCCTGAATTAAAAATTATTCTAATTACATAATATTATTGAATGATAATATAAAAAATATAGAAAATTTAACCGTTGGTTGAAAATTTAACCGTATTTTCAACCGTTTTTAAATGTTATTTCGTAGAATATGCATTCACTGACAATTATGTCTTATCAGTAAAAATCCATTTTTAATTTTTTTAGGCTGACGCTCATGTGTTTTATAACGCGTATTTACTTCTACACATATTTACTCATTTTTTTTAAAAAAAAATAAGTAAATATGTGTTTAAATCCATTAATGATATTATAAACACATTCTAAAAATCGACAATGGAACAAGCATAAAATATTTGTATGATATGTTTGCACAAGACGCTTTTCCAGAATACACATTATATAACAAACGAAAATCAGTATGACCTTCCAAATTAGACAATAAAGAATTTCGGGTAAAAATCATAATTGAATACGTGAAGAATGAGGAATAAAGCTTGGCATTCTCCAAAAAAATTCACTGGACCACATAAAAAAAATTATTTCAATTCAAAATTCATCGTTTAGGTGCCATATCAGTTCTTCAATAATGTTTTAATGGACTGTATGAGAATCTGATTATCTTATTGTAATCACCAACCGATCTAACCAGTTTTAGATTTCCTTATTTGTGAAGATAAAGAGTGTATTTATAATAGTAAGGTAAGAAAAAGAGCATATTACAATCCAGAATAAACAACACCAGTAATATCCAACAGAACTCACAATAAAATAGATATACGAGTATAATGTTCTGTTGCTGGTAGGAAAATGGACTATTTATAAATTGTTACAACTTGATGAAGACATAGACACCAATCGCTGTTACAATCAACTGGATGATTTTAAAATGGCTATTAATAAAAGTCATACAAACCTAATCAACAGAAAAAGAATGATTTTTTACTACTGCACGTATTAATGAAGACTATGTAAAAATTATCTTAATTTGATTACTAAATATTAGACCACCCAACTTAATCTTTTGATTTTTTGTTATCAGATTACCATTTATTTAGGTATCTGTGAAACTTTCTTAATAATAATTAAACTTTCTTTGAGGTAGTCAAAAAAATCAGAGAATTTTCATGTCATAAAAAGAAAAAGTTTATTCTATGGTATTTACATTTTTCCCCAAAAGACTTAAATTTATATAAGTAATAATGAAAATAACATAATCAACTGAAAGTTGTAATACATTGTAATATAAAAAAAAAAACTGTAAGAAAGACGGCAGATTTTTCGATTTGATTATCTGACAACATTTTAAAACCAGCACTAGTATTCCTGTTTCATTTTTTTTTTTAAAAAAAAAACAAACAAAATTATGATTCCTTTGTTATGAATTATGTATAAAATCAATGATACGTTAAATTCCGATAAAAAAAATATTATTCACATTAATGTACATGCATTTACTTTATTATTATGCATTCAATAGGATGAATCATTCCTCTTCTACAGTCTCTTAAAAAAGGAAGTACTTCTTTACAACCGTCTTCTTGTCAATATAATACAAGCGTACTCATACAGTAAAATTAAAATTTCTGACAAAGGGAATGAGAACATTCACTGTTATTGAATTTATCGTTAAAGTAAAGAATAACAAAGAGGGAAAAAAGAGTGACAAATAGTCATATATCCATAATTAACTTTCCCGTATATTAAAGTGTGTAATAAGCTGATCATATGTATAGATTACATTCGAATAAAAGAGTATGGAGTTGAACGCATGATACAAATATGTGTAATCTATCAACGTATCTTCAACATAAGTCGTATTCAGTTTCCTATTAACAAAGAAAACAGCTAGCGATTTAACATTTATGTACGCTTATAGTCTTCTTTTGTATATACTAAATATTTATTGTGAAATGCCCGCATATCGGCGCACAAAGGTACGCTGTACTGTCCGAGACCAACCAACGTGTTTGTGGAATGATTCACAACACACACAACTACCTAGGATGACGTCATATGGATGGCTTTCGCGTATGACGACAGCGCGTAAGCGACTGGAAAAAATACGTCTACTCGTAGACTCAAAATATATTTACAATGTTCTTAATTGCGATACTACATCCGGGAAGTCGCTCAGACAAATGTACTGTATACTACATAAAAATGAAATTTCGATTTTAATTAGAACACATATTAAGAGTGTTAACCGGAACCAACCGATTTTAGAATGTATCGAATATCTGAAGACAACCGGCACTTTTTGTAAATTGTCAAAAAAGTCAAACACGTTTCGATAACTTTCATAAAAAATTGTCCTGACATTTCGATCAATGACGATTCCAGTTCTCGCCTTAAACGAGGAAAATTTTTGTTAAAAATAATCAATAAAGATAGAAACTATCTTGACAAACGTTCTTAAGCTAAAAATATGATAATGTATTTTAAATTATGACGTTTTATATATATATATATATATATATATATATATATATATATATATATATATATATATGATAATGTTATTTTTACTAATACTCCATAACTAAAAAAATATTATAAAATTAAAGAATGTGGAATAATAGGTCTCAATATTAATATGTTTATTTAATAAGAAAATAAAAATAATTCTTCATGACAGTGGTTCTCAATCTGTAGCCCGCGGTTCCCTAGGGGCCCGAGGGTAACTATGATACCAATAATAGATAGATTAATGATCCTTTTAACGAAGATGTAAAAGTTATAAAACGCTTAACCAGTTTTGAAGAAAATAGCTTGGTGGAGATTTCTTCTAACATTTTTTTAAAATTAGTGTTTAATGAAAATAGTTTGATTGATTTTCGGTTACATTTACCCTCTAAGTACACAGAATTATCAAACAAGCCACTGAAACACATATATTCCCATTTGTTACGGATGGACGAACGGACGTTTTCAACACTTTTATACACAAAGTCAAAATATAGAAATATACTAAATGTAGAGCCTAATTCAAGAGTGCAAGTTAGCACAATTGAGACAAATATTTCTGAACTTGCCTCAGTCAAAAACTTCATCCTTCTTCTCACTAACTAAAAATTAATTATATTGTTTATTGTTTATTTATTGCAAGTGCAAAAATTAAGTTTAATTGTTTTGCTGATATACATTCATTTCTAATAAGATCTGCTCGCCTTTCTAGTATTCCCGTACTGGAAACACAATCCTCTCCAAAGAGATCCGCGGCATTTTTCAGATTAATATTGGAATATATATATAAAGATTGGAAATCGATGCTTTATGAGATTACGTATCCAATTAAATTTGAAATAAAAGATTTAATTCAATGACGTAAGAAAGTATGTTTATTTCCTCCGAATTGCTAAAAAGAATTCATGAGAATGTCACCATGAAAATAAAAATATAATAGACTTCATTCAGATAAAACTCATTCAATTTAAATCGAAGATCCTCCTTTGTATTAAAAGAAAAATATTAGTTAATACAGTTACAAAAATGAAACGGGGATCTTGATTGCTAAATTAATCCACTGAGTTCATATATAGCACAAAAAAAACATGGAATGATGTGTTGTAGGAATAATAATAAGAAATAGATAAAAATTATAATGAATTCGGAAATATAAATAAAATAATATCAGTAATGGGTGTAAATAAATTAAAAATAATATGAACAACAATATTAGTTAAATTTAAGAAATTTAAATCAAAGTATGTCCAGATTCACAAATACATTATTGACCAAGGTACTATAGTAATCTGTAATTTGCTTTTTAAATTATTTAAAATTTTATTTAAACACAATTAAATGAAATATGTAATCTCAACAACATGCTGACTAGCTTTCATAAATGAATTATTTTATAACCCACAAACCACAATAAAAGTTCTTATCTAAAATGTTCAATAAATTATTGTATGTAATTTTTGATTGATCGTTGCTTATGCACATTTCGATAAAAATGCAATCATCTTCAGAATGCTAAGCGAATATTATTACACAAAAATGTAACGTTAGATTTTTTTTAAGTTTAGCGCTCTAAAGATGATAGCATTTCCATCGGAATGCACACAGTCAACAATCAAAAATGATCAATAATAAGTTATCGAATATTTTTCATCAGAAAAATATGTTTGTGGTTTGTGAGGGGAAAAAATAAGTTATTTATGAAAGTGAATTTAGTCACACTGTCAGAGTAATAATTTAATACTAAACGGCTTAAGTAAAAATGTGAAAGTACAAAATATGAATTTTTCCCCGAAAACACTAGAATTTAATTGATGTTCTTCCATAAAACAACAACATAAGGAATTAAATATTTATATATATATATATATATATACATACATATATATATATATATATATATAAACCCACATTACTCGTCACTTTGTCCTTCGGACAAAGAAAAATGTCAGCTCATAGGTACAAGTTTAATTCATTAAGTTTCGTTCTTAGGTATTTTTCATGTTTAAATATATTATGTTGTAAACACCAGTAGATAGTTTTTTCTTTCTATTTTCCCACCAATTATAACGGGCTATATACTAATATATACTAAAATAATAATGTGTGATTTTGTGTTTTTTATTTGATTTTTTTCAATATTCATTTCGAATCTTTGTATTAATATTTAGTGTAATCTTTTTAATTTATACTCTCATATTTATTACAACATTTATGAAAAAAATATTATTTTATGTTACATATTATGTATTAAATACAAATACAAAAAAAATAACTGTTTTTCTGTAAAAAAAAATATTATAGAGTTCAAAACTGTTCTAGAAATGTAAAAAATGTGTTTATTTCAATTAAGCGTAAATAATACAAACTAATTCAAAACCTTGTAATGGTAAAATAAAAACGGAACATTGTAATAGAAAATATTGTTAATTTTCGCTATTAAGATTTTGAATTATTTGTTAATGTAAATGTTATTAGTACAACACTGTAAATTCTTAAATCCGTCTTGAATTACTGTTATTTGCTGTTTATTCACTGGATAATAATTTATATTTATTTTACAGTTACTTATCAAACAACATTTCTGGTATTTCAGTTAATCTACTTTAACAGATGTATTTGACGCCCCCATCAATAATATGGATGAGACGCATAAAGTAATTATACGGTTTTATTTTAAACACAAAGAAACCAAAAATAAATGCTTGTAAATAAATCTGAAGGGATTTGTCGACGAATCTCTATACGCCGCTTTATGTTTCCGTTCATTAGGATGTATTTAAAGAAGAATGCTTTATTGCTACTACGGCCCAAACAAAGAAAATTCCTTTTTCTGACATCTCAGGAGGGTGTCACTTTATTTGACGTACACAGCGTTATGCAAAACGCACTTAATCACGAAACGAACGTAACCACTGACTAGTCAGTTTCAGTAGGAATGTCACGCAGATATTTGTATATATTTTTGTAACGAGAGTAATTAATTATACACGCATAAATTCCATAAATATATATATATGTGTGTGTGTGTGTGTGTGTATGTGTTTTTGTCAGAACGAACACAAACATAAGTTCAATTTCAAGAACTCAAATTTAAATTCAACTGATTAAAACTAGTTTTTACATCAAATGAAATTCCTATATAAAAGTGTTTGTAACAGTTCAATTATTTTATACATATGTTGATAAATAACACTGTATACATATTATAATATCGTTATAAACATACATAATATATGCATATATGACTATAAATATTTTTTGATTCACGTCGAAATTAATATCAGGTCGGTGCAAAAATAATTGCGGTTTTTATCATTATAAGTTTAGCGACGATTTTTCTAGTTACTGTTCTTTCTTTCTTTTATTATAGTAATGTGATACAGCATTGTAAATAATGAATTGTCTGTTGTCTTCATTCTTTAGTATTGTTGGATATAACCTCTTAAATTAATCATGGAAAAAAGCAAATTCGCGTGATTTTGTTGTATGATTTTAAATTAAGACGAAAGCAACAGAAACTGATCGAAATATTAAATTTGTTTTTGACAAAGAGTCAATTATTGAACGTACAGCTTAACAATGGTTCCAAAAATTTCGTAATAGAAACGAAAGGCTTGATGATGAGGAGGGTCGTGGACGTCCTTCAGTTATAGACATTAATGATTTAAGAACCATTATTGAAGTGGACCCGCGTAAAACAACTCTAGAGGTGATATAAGAACTTAATGTTGATCATTCAACAGTTGTTCGACATTTGAGACTAATTGGAAAAACAAAAAATCTGAATAAATGGATGCCGTGTGAATTAAACGAACATCAAGCAATTCGGCGACACGAAGTCTACTCTGCACTTCTTTTGCGTAACAAAAATGATCCTTTTCGTGATCGTATTATCACATGTGATGAAAAGTGGATTCTCTACAACAAACGGAAACGTTCATCACAGCTGCTAAGCGGAGGAGAACCACCAAAACAGTTTCCTAAACCGAAGCTTCATGAAAAACAGATTATGGTCACTGTTTGGCAGTCGGCGAGTGGCATCATTCACTACAACTTCTTAAATTCTGGTAAAGCAATAACAGTAGAAAAATATTAGGTAACCAAGAAAGTTCTGTCGTTGTTATAACGTACAATAATTCTAAGAATTGTTACACTTGTTATCAGATAAAATTCCAAGAATTATTTATCAGTTATATTAGCATGTGTTTTATTGCTAATTGTTGAATGAATCTCAAATTGTTAACTTTAATTTAAAAAATAATTCTGATCCTAAAAAATGTCTGTGAAAAATAGTGTAATACGTGCGTGTTTGCTTTATGAATTTAAATTTGGGACTAACAGAACTGCAAAAAAAATTGTACTGCGTTTGGGATGAATCCATTAAAGACGAGGCCAGATCAGGCAGACCATCAAATTTAAATATCGACGAATTGGAGACAATGATTGAAACAAATTCCAATTTAACGTGTCGACAGCTTGTAGAACTGTACAAAGTGACAAAACAATACGGAAGCATTTACACAAAATACGAAAGAGTTGGAAATTAAGTAAATGGGTACCACACGAATTAACTCCCAATAACAAATTGAAGCGTCTTACAATCTGTACATCTCTTATTTCACGACTAAAATCAGATAACTTTTTGGATCAAATTTTTACCACTGATGAAAAATGGATTATTTATTCCAACTACAAACGTACTCGCCACTGGCTTCCATTAGGTGATCCTGTCCTACAAAGTCCTAAATGAAAGTGAACACCGAGAAAACTTCTCTGTGTTTGGTAGACTTCAAAAGGAATTATTCGCTATGAATATCTACGAGTGGGTCAAACCCTAGCGGCAAACATTTATAGTGAACTACTCCAACGAGTGCATGATGCATTACAACAAAAACGGCCAGCACTTGTAAATCGTAAAAAAGTTTTATTTTTGCAAGACAACGCACGACCACACGTTGCAGTAAAGACCAGAACAAAAATTATGAATTTAGGGTGAGAGATCCTCCCCAAACCCCCGTATTCCTCAAACATGTCTCCATCAAATTATCAGCTATTTTCATCTTTGAACAATCATATGCGTGGTAAACAGTTTAATAATGAATAAGAGTTAAAAATGGAGGTGTCTACATTTTTTGAAAATAAAAATAATCGGTTTTATAAAAATCGAATTTATAAATTATCTTCTCGCTGGGAAAGCATCCAGTGCGAAGGTGGATATTTTGATGAATACAGTTCTGTAAAAATACACAAGTGTTTTTTTCTCAATTCAAAAACAACAGAACTTTCTCGGTTACCTGATATTATCAAGAAATTGAAAAAATGCGATAAGAGTTACACCGTTTACGGCCATCATTTGTCAATCGAAGAGGACTGTACAAGATTGAGTTGGTGCAGCAAACAATTACAGACCTTCTCCAATGTCAAACTGCACGCACTTATTAAATTAATAATAAGTGTATTTTATTTTAAGTAATGAATCAATGCAGATCCGATTCCGAATTGTGAACTTGTTCTAATGTGGACTAGTGCAAATATCAAAGTCAACTGCTCTGGTTGACCGCACGAATGAGACTCTGAAAACCCGTGTCTATAACATTAGCCTGCTCTAACAATGCAATATGCCTTCGTAGGCACCGGCCAGGCTGTCTACTGCTTTTAATTGTTGAATACAAATTTCTGACGCCGATCACACATACTCGAGTCATAACAAGGACCAATTCTTCTTCATGACAACGTCCGATCACACGTCTCACAAATGATTTTAAAAAAGTTAAATGAACTGAGTTATGAAATCTTATCTCACCCACCTTATATTCTCCGGGTCTGCCTCGGAAAGATTATCGTTTTTCTAAACGTTTGAGTAATTTCCTACGGGAGAAGGTTTTCAAAGATCAAGCATCAGCTCAAAGCGCTTTCAATGAATTCATTAATTCCACGACTCCAGAATTCTATCTTGCAGGAATAAACAAACTTGTTTCCCGTTGGGAGAAATGTGTGCATCTGGCCAATGATCTTTATTTTGATTAATAAATATATATATTTAACTGATATATGCGTCTTTATACTCGATATGTAAAAACCGCAATTATTTTTACACCAACCTTATAGTTTATAATTATGTGCCGGCAGTTAAATTACATTTCGACAGCCAAATAACGGAGAAAAATATTTTCTTAGGTGTTTTACAAATCGATCGAAAAACATTTTATGACACAAACAAAATCTCATCGATACGAATATTATAATACAGCTCTGTTGTAATTTATTTATAAACATGAACCGAGTGTGAGAAAATATTTAACAATGATTGTACCCATACACACGTACAATTTAATCATTGCCCTACTTTAATGTATTACGTATTGTACTGCGTACGGTAAGCGGTTCGTTTCATAGGTATTTATTGCATTTAACCGCATCGTAAGAATTAAACAAACGACCCTCTTATTAAGCCATATGTCTTAATAAGTCATTATGTCGAAACCAATGTATAAACAGAGATTAATTGAAGCGTTAATTTTTATATAATATAAGTACATCAGTTTTATAATTTATTATCTATGACTTATTTTGATTGCACGTAACGAAAAATTAAAGACCGTTTTAATAATTAATGTTTTTTAATCGTTTATCGACAGTAAAAGGAAGAAAATATTTAGAGAGAAAGTAATTTTAATTAAAGGTTGAATTTGTAATACGAATATAACTCGTACAATAGTGCCTATTTAATTATTTTTTTTTTGAAAAAAAAGAAAAAAGTCGTTCAACTAACAGATCACTTAACTCAAATATCTATACTTATTGTAACGAAACAGAATGTAATCGTTTATTTCGAACTCAAAAATTCACAAAAATGCTTAACGTTATAAAATTAACATTTTTTTTTTGAACGAGTACTGACGCATACGGTATAATCAATACACAAAATATATTAACTTTTTTAAAAAATATATTGGAATTTTATTTCATGTAATATTTATTTTAATTAATTGATAATAAAATTTCTAAACACATTTGAAAAGATGTGTTTCACACCAATGAGCACTCAATATGAAAAATAAATGCAGCAGTAGAATTATTTTTGATATTCTATAAAAAGGAGAGGGAATGTAGCTACTCGCCAATGATTTCAAAATATATTTGGCCACTCCTGCTTAAAATTATGATTTTAAATTAAATAAATAAAATTAGAAAGGAATCACTACAACTACTTCAAATCACATTCTTAAACGAGAAAGCTATCGATTAAAAAGGACATACATGCCATCAAATATGAATATTTCTATTCATTCTTTTTTTTTAAATATTCCATCTAACAATACATTATTTTGAACATTATTTGATTGCAAATATTTATTTATTCGCACCAACAAAGAGACAACAATACAAAATGAAAACAAAATCATCTCCTATTCATATTCGGGAGAATACAGACTATCATTTTTATAAATGTGACAAAATATTTTTACTAATAATTCCTTGGAACGCAATTACTTTTAATTACTTCAGTAAACTTGTTTGGCATCGAATCCACACATTTTTTGATAACTTCAGAGCTGATATTTCCGCATCCAGTCTCTTTTTTAATTCATTAGTGCTTGTAATTTTTTATTTCTTGGCTCTACGTTTAAGCTCTGTCCATTAATTGTTCGCTTGATGTCAGGTGATTGGGAGGGAGAATTTCTATAAATTTAGGACAATTATATACAAATCATTCTCATGTTATATGATCCTTATGCTTGGAATAGTTATCTTGATAGAATATATAATTGTCTGGGATTCTCAAACATATCTGCACTTCAAGTTCTGCTTTAAAATAATAACGTATTTGAATTTGTCCATAATTCTGTGTATAAAATGAAGGATCTCAAACACCAGAAACGGAAAACACCCGCATATCATAATTGATCTCCCCTGTGTTTCACGATATGTTGAAGATTTCATACATCGAAGCCTACGCCGGAATTTCTCCAAACCATTTGAACAATGTGTAGAACGATAGCTGAAATAACTTATTGTTACATAGAATTATATTAAAAAATAACGAATAAAAATATTAATATATAATGAAATGTATTGGATTTTTAATTCATAGCTGTATAGTGTGCGAATATGACTAGAAGGAATGACTATATACGAGTATGTTTCTTTATAGAAATATCATTATGGATTTCTTTCAACTATTATAATTTGTTAGAGCAGCGATTGACAAACTATGTTCCGCAGAACATCAGTGTTCACCAAGTGAATATGTGTCCTGTGAGAAATGGACAAAATGAATATGAGCCTGGAATGGTTTTAAATGCTACGACAGTTTCAAACATGTTTGAATATGAGGCACTCCTCACTTTGCACAGTGAGTTATTGAATTTATAACAAAATTTTTAATGGTTGATGAATCTCTGAAATATCTAGCAGATATTTTTACAAAGTGCAATGAAATTAACTTATCATTGCACGGAAAGAATATTAAAATTTTTAATACAAGAGAAAGAATTGCAACTTTTGATAGAAAGTTACAATTCTGAATTTCTACAGTTAAACAGAATAATTTTGATGGTTTTCACGCCTTACATGAATTTTTGACTGAAATAAATTTTAAATTAGACGAAGAAGTTTCTAACGTAATTTTAGAACACTCGCATGACTTACAATCAACCCTCTTGTAATATTTTCCAAAATCCAATGAGGATAATTCCTGAGTTTGGAATCCATTTACAGTGACGGCTAAGCCAGCAGGCTTCAGTGCAAGTGATCATGAAAATCTAATTGACTTAATTAGTGACTCTAATTTAAAACAAAAACACAAGGAACTTCCATTAAATGATTTCTGGACAAATTTAACAGAAGAGTACCCGAGCGTGTCAAAACTAGCTATTCTTGTTTTACTTCCTTTTACAGCAACATATTTATGCGAGGTAGGATTCTCATATTATGCTGCAACCAAATCAAAAATCCAAAAACAGACTCGACGCTACACCAGGTATCAGAATTCAACTTTCTAATATTGCGCCTGATATCAAAAGAATTCGTAATTCAAAGACCCAAAAACGTCGAAGGCATTAAGAACACAATTTTACAATAATTTACACGCTGGTTTATTTTACTATTTTTATGTGTTTTGTTTTAAATAATTAACATTTGAGAATAAATGTTTGTTTTTTTTCTTAACGCTTAGATTTAATCATTTACTTTATTTGTTATTCATATCTACGTATCCTACAAAATAACCAGTGTTCTTTTAAAATTTCAAAATTTGTAAAGTGTTCCGTAGTAGGAAAAATTTGAGAAACGCTGTGCTAGAGAACGACTCAATCGTTTCATAATTCATAACAATAAAAATTTTAATTTCAATAGTAAAATTTAAAATCTCGTGCCGTCGTCCAATTTCGGTATCGTGAAATACTAATTGGTACATATTTGTCTACGAGGTTCTGAAATAAGGTCTAGAACATTTATCTTCTAAGTAAGAATAACCCGATAAATAAAACCAGTCATTAATCGACACACAAATAAATAGTCTCAATAACCAAATGTAGTCGCATAACTGTTCACAAGAACATTACTCGTACTTTCAAGTATCTTCGTCTTTAACTAAATGCTTGCATAACGTTTCATTTACATTGAATTATATATATAACACCTTTTAATATTTTTTTCAGTACAACGTTCTCTAAATGCCAAAGTGTTGAGACAATCGATATGGTCGTTTTCTAAGGCTGTTGGCAATACATGTTTCAATGTAATCGACATTGGGAACAACAGTTGTTTGATAATTTATTTCAGTATAGTCTTCTTAATATGCCAACATTCATACAAATATACATATATATATATATATATATATATATATATATATATATATATATTAAATAATTATTTATTATTTAATACAATGATATTTTACTTTTTAAATATCTCATTTAATATTATAATCTCTAAAACATGTCTCGTATATTTTAAATAAAAGTTCGACATAATTGAAAAGTCTATAAAAATACAACCTGTTAAAAATTTTAAGTACAATAATGCTTATTATAAAATTATTATTTTTTTTATCTTATTATTCACATGAATCTCAAGTAGCAAATTCATTATAATATTTATTAATGAACATCGTCAAATACACGCTATTTTTTATAATTTTTGAGAAGTTTAAATAAAATCCCTCATAACTTAATTACAAATGAATTCTATTTTATTATATTGATTATAAAATGATTTTATGAAGTTAAGAATAGCTACACTAGAAATAAAAAAGTGAAAATGGAAAACAGACAGTGAGATAAAGTTTAAATTTCTTCAAATAATATAAATAAGATTGAATTTAAAATTGTAACAAACTATTGTAAAAATAAAAAAAATCTGTCGACTTTGATTAATGAACCATGACATCTTTTTTCGGCTTTCATTTGATATATAAATGTTTATATCTAAATGTTATATATCAATCTCATCTAAATGTTATATACCATTTTAAATGTTACATATTTCATCAATCTAAATAATATACATCATTCTCATCATCCTGTGAGGTGTTTCAGCTGCTTAGAAAATAATTCCAAATCGCTGAAACGAATACATTTCAGTAACGTCTTTGACTTGATTTTTAATATTTTTAATTATGTGATGATTTAAAAAATTATAGAGAACCCTAAATAAATTAAATTCTTTAGCAAAAAAATATACAGATATGTGTGTAAACATACAACAAAAATAAATGTTCTTAAATATATATATATATATATATATATATTCATAAGAATAATGAATAATAAGACTCATATGAAAAATAAGATAAAAAATAATAATTTTATAATAAGTATTATTGTACTTACAATTTTTAACAGGTTGTATTTTTATAGACTTTTCACTTATGTCGAATTTTTATTTAAAATATACGAGAAATGTTTTAGAGACTATAATATTAAATGAGATATTTAAAAAGTAAAATATGAATGTATTAAACAATAAACAATTATATATATATATATATATATATATATATATACATAAGAGATAATACATATAGGTTTTACGAATATTTTTTATTATTAAGTCGCCTTTCACCAAAGTAAATCTTATAAAAGAAACAAATAACTAATATGAAAGTGTATTTAAAGTAAGTCACTAATTCCTCTTTTTTTGTTTTAGAATATTGTCAACATCTAAATGAGTATCAGAATCGGACGCGCTCCAATTATCCAGATTGATCACAACCGAAATAATTATTCAGTTGATGGTAAGTCCCAATTGAAATTCATAATTCGACAATAGACAAGAAAATAGAAAAACTACTTAAAGATAAAATTTACTGCTTATAGTGTTGTATGTTCAGTTATTGTTAATAATACAAATAATAATAAGTAAGAGGACGATCTCATTTAATATATATTCTTATATGCTTATAATGTTTTAAATATACTTAAAGAGTATTCTTATTGAAAAAAAAAACTGCTTTATGGTACAAAACTATATGTCTTAAATATATTTGAAATCTTTATATTGGTCTGTCGTAGAAATTGGCGATTAATTGTAGGATTTGTTCAAATAAAACTATATAATATTATATTTGTGACTTTTCGTCGTTGTATCTGCTTTTTATAATAATAAAATTCCATTTATTTTTTACTATTAGAAACCGGATTATTTGAATAAATCTATTTTCAACAAATCGAAGTTACAATTAAATTTTTGTTCCAGACCAGTTCAGATGACTTAAAACGCAACACGTTAATATTTCCGAGTAGGAATTATTTGAACAATATATTTATAATGGTTTATACAAAACAAATTGACAGATACCTTTGTAGCAGCACAATTATAATTTTCTGACTATAGAATAAGTAGAAATAAAATTACCCGCATCTATATTTGAACACACTTGTATCATTTACTGTCTCGTAAAGAGAATCGAGATGATAACCTGTATAAAAACTTGATTACTGCAAGTGTACCCGCATAAAGCAGTTCAAAAAACTAGATGTATATTTTAATATGACATTATTTTCTATAGATTAAACAAACGGTGTTGTTCATATATAACACTCTTATTACTTTCATGGAAATTTTACACGGCATCATTAAAATATATGTAAATAATTTTAGAGTGCTGAAATACAATCTTTTCTGATATACATGTTTTTCCCTGGATTGAATGTAAAATAAACCTTATAAACATAGAACTGTATATAATCAAATGTATATTTGTCATTAATTATACAATATTTAAGTTTAAAATCATAAAAAAACATTAAAAAAGTATATAAAAAATGTATAACGAAGAAAACAATCATTTCCTTTCATAAAATTTTCTTTCTTTTATTATTCGTGAACGTGTGTTAATTCATATGTGTTCATTCGTAAATGTTTTATCTATGAAAGTCATAATTTGTACGTTGTTTAAATATAATAATTAAATATAGCATTTATGAAATCCAATCTAAAAAATTAAACTAAATGACAAAGTATACATATTAGAAAATAAATATTTGTCTATTATATATTCTCATCAGATTATATATATATATATATATATATATATATATATATATATATAATATATATACATATAAAGACCAAGAAAGAGACAAATGAACAGATAGGATAAGAACTTTAAAAATTTTATTGGAAATCAGTGGAAAAGAAAGGCATTCAATCGTAAAAAATAGAAAATCATGGAAGAAGCCTTTATCCAACAGTGGATTGACTATATATCGACATATATATATATATATATATATATATATATATATATTATATATGTATATATAGAAGTATATACGTACTTATATATATATATATATATATATAAGTATGTATATACTTCATTCTTTGCAAATTTCTCAATTTAATGGAACATAGATACTCCATTTATTGTTAAGCAACGGTATCAAACTCAAATACGAATACGGGCCACCAAATTCAGTTTAACAGAGCACACGAGAGCACAGAGCACACTTTTTTGTCTGCGGATCGCAGACAAAAAAAATTACCTCAAAAAAAATTTAGCGAGCGAAAAAAGATCTTTTATTTATATTCGAAATTAACTCATTTAAATTTTTCATTTATTCTTTCTTTAATGGATTTATAAAAATTAAAAAAATACATTAATTTTAGGTACTGTTATCAAATGTTACAACAAAATTTTAAATTAGTGAAATTAAAAATAATATTTTTTAATATTTTTTACTAGAAACTTGACATCTTTTGGTAGAAACTATTTTATCAATATCGGGTGTTTTTTTTTCTGATAATGCTATTTTTACTATAGATATTAAATGCTCATTTGTCAATCTTGACCTGTGTGACGTCTTATTAGTCTTTAACCCTTTACGGTCGAATGTCGCCATACAAGTGGTATCACAAATCTACTTATGTTACTGTGTCGAATGTAGCCTCTGAAGCAGTAAAAAATATCTTCGTTATCTGTACCATACAAAAACTAAACCACATTTTTATTCTCAAATAATTATTGTTATCCTCCAGTAAATTCTAAAATTTCGTTAAACACAATATATGTTACTTAACATTTTCAATTTGACTCTTCGGCACATAATTTCACTTTATACAAAAAGTATATTCGACCCAGCGAGAAATACAGTTGAAAAAGTTCTCGTCCGCGAAGGGTTAAAAGGAAAAATAATTGTTCACATAGAGAATTACTACCGAACATCGCCAAGATTCTTGTTGCAAACATACGCATTTCAATAAAATGTTCTGGCAAGTACAAATAATAATCTGGAATACCAACTTCATTATACTTTTTTTAGCACTGTTTGCATTGAATTGCAATCAATTTCCATTTGGATGTTACTTTTGATTATTATTTTAATAAAATCACCTTCAAGCTTTGAGCCACGTGTTTAACACCACTGTTGTAAAGTAATCCTACATCGTTATTTTCGCATTTTTGAAATTGATCTTATTTAAATTGAATTTATTTTTTTACTAAATCATCATCATATCATGTTTTTAAGCAAATTAGTTATCTGTCGATAAAAAAAAAATAAAAAATTAAAATATAAGGTGAAGGTTACATACAAGGTAAAATTATATTGAGAAATCATACATTTTTCCATTTTCCATAATGAAGTTTATAAAACATCATTTGTTTTTTTTGAAACATTTTATTTTATGAAACGGGTCCTTAAAATTTGTTATCGTGTATTTCTTTTATTAGTATTGGATACTTTTTACTTTGATGTTTTACTTAATGATTATAAAATTGAAATTCATTGTAACATATATATATATATATATATATATATATATATATATATTCTTTTGTTTTTATTTCATTTGCGAAAATGTTAGTAAAGAATCCGACCTTGTTCATGTCTGTGAAACAACATACAAGTGTTAAATCTCAGGAATTCAATAGCCAGGTCGGTACACAAGGCATGTTCAAAACGGTACATTTAACAGATTCAGCTATTGCCGGCGAGCTGCCGTCTTACAGCTACAACAATTGATGAAGAGCATACAAACGATTCTATGCGGCCACTGGCAGGCAGTGAACCAATGATAATTTTAATGCAAGGCACGACTGTAACACTCAGTCATGCTTACATACTAAAATGCTTTAGTATACTTTACATTCATAATATTTCAGTTAAGTGTACTACCTGATACAAAAATTCCCTCTATCAAATATATTTCTGAAAAACTGATACACCGTTCTCAGCGTTTTTTTTTTGATAATGTTAATTGCTTTTGGAATTATAATTAAAAATTCGATAATCAGTATTAAAAAGGTCGATATCTGTACAGATAATAACAAATATATACAAATAAATAAATAAATACAATACAATACACAATACAAATAAATATTAACAAATATATTAAACAAATCAACTTTATATAATATATATATATATATATATATATATATATATATATATATATATATTTGTATATATTTATGTACACACACACACATACATATATATATATACATTTATACATATATATATATATATATATATATATATATATATATATATATACAATAATTGTAATTTTATCACTTCTCTCTCCATTTATATATCTATCTATTTATCTACAAATAATTTGAAAATATATCCAAACAAAATAACTTCGGGGAATTACTTCAGTATCAAGCAAATAACATAGAATTAAACGCAAACATTTTTAAACCTGTGATATTCAGTTGACCTTTTCTACATAATTGAAAACAAAAAAGTAGACCCATTACATTATCAATTCTCTAGTTTTAATAACCGTTTTCATCCTACACAATGAATTAAGTTTATTGATTTTTAAATGAATTTTATTTAAGTTCCTCACATCACGTCCGATATAATTCTGGCTGAATTAAATTTTTAAATATTCATTTTGACTAGATTTTAGATTTTTTATATTTAAAAAATTAAATTCCATTTTGTTTGAGATTATTTTTGTTTTGAAGAAAGAATTCATTCCCAAAGGAAGCAAATTTCATCCTGTTAACTCTAGGTTATTATTATTATGTATATATTTTACATTTGTACTATGTACATACCTAAGTGCATAACAAAAAAATCTTATCAATGCAACATATATGCAGCATGCATACATCAACGCAATTACATAATTCAACTCACAATACAGTAAAAATTACGTTTAAAATAAAAATAATATGTTTATTACAACTGATTTTTTTTAAAAAAAATAACATATATTCAATTTAATATTAGTGGCCTATCATAATAAGTACACTAATCCAGATAAGAAAACTGAATATGAATAAATATAAAACCTGAACTGTGAAAAAATGATTTACTAAAAGTTTTTATAAACACTATTTCGCCTTAATATTATTAAATGAAATGATTATTTTTTTAAAAAAATAATAGATTGAAACATGAAATTCCTGATAATATGTCATTAAAGGTTTTCTCATACTTAATCTTGTTAGAAACCCACATTTCCGGAATTTATCATAAATAAAATTATTATGAAGAGTACTTGAGTAAAATTTTATCTAGCTTAGTAATGATAAGCTACTTATATATTATGTTTATGTGTATGTACATATATATATATATATATATATATATATATATATATATATATATATATATATATATACCCACAATCATATGGTTAGTATCTGCGTGATATCAAAAGATAAATTAGATATTAAATAAATTCTTTGCAACATTTTTTAAAATAATAATCTGCATCTAAAGGGTAAATATTTGTGAATGTCGAACACATATTTAATCCAAGGATATCTTGTTAAATACTTCCTCATTCTTATAGTATTAAATAGTTAATTTCATCCATAATTTAAGTGAACAGATCGTCAGACTGCCTGTCTCTTATGTAGAAACTTTGTTGTAAACTATATGTTAGTTTTATACGCTTATAGGTTATTAACTAATATGAATATTTTTTACATTATTAGTTTCTAGCAACTTTTTTCTCGGAGTAACGGTATATATATATATATATATATATATATATATATATATATATATACATGTTTGGAATGCAGTAAATATAGAGTTAAGTTCGGTATTTTATATGATTTATGAATTCCATTTTCATGAAAGAAATGTTATAAATATTAAAAAAAATATTAAATAACTTTATACTTTTTTTAATGACAATTATATGTGATTTTGAAATAAGTTTTGATTATTATTTATATATTCTAACTTATCGTATACAATACAAACACACGTATTAGAACCAACCGCCCAACTTTATTGTGACTTTACTATCGTTTAATCAAACACCGATAAAAATCGTTACATATATACAGATAAACAAGGAATGTTGCGAATCTTTGAATCTTTTGAATCTTTTATCTGTTGAATCTTTTACGAATCTAACAGGAAAACAAATTCACATCTAGAAGATATTTTAGAAAAATTAATTTATTATATGCCAGAAAGATGCGTTTCCATAATCCAAAAAAACCGTAATGGAAAATTCCGCAATGTAAAATAATGTAAAATTCCGTAAGGTAAAAAACGTTATATATATATATATTTAGGGGGGAGGGGTGTATCAGTGTTTAATATACTCGTTAAAAATTATAACTTTTATTTTTATTATTTGAATTGTAGAAAAAATAGTTGATTAAAAAAAAAGATTAAATAAATCAGAAAAGGTAAGGAAGTAGTGCACAATCAAAAAATGGCTGCCAAAATTTGTATACATCTAGTAATCTTTCCATATAGAAAAAAATGTATGTCTCTGCAGACAGGCTAACATGCGTGTATAAAATACAATGATTAATTACTCTGGATAAAATTCTTTTCGAAAATGACACTGAACAAAGTGTGTTTGCATTGATATACCACCGGTTGACATGTGTGTATGCAGAACCGGTGATGTTGCGGTTGGCACGGAAGTAGCAAGTGGCAACAATGTTCTGCCATCAGCGCGCGGTTGTTGCGGAATGCGGCTGGGCCGTGACCCACATAGCTCATTGGCGCGCCAATCCAAGGCCGATCGTTGACACTGAAATCACGAGCCTCCTATGCCGCAGCAGTTGCGGCCCCACAGCTGGTGTGTGAATCGCTTGAACCCTCTTACCGCACTTCGTATATTAAGATACGACTGATAATGAGAAAGTTTCAATATAAACGGTCTGCTCCAATTTTCAAATAAAATGTCATAAATAAATTTACCTTCTTTCCATTATAGGTCAATAACAGAATTGTATCGATAGGATTATATATATATATATATATATATATATATATATATATATATATATATATAAGCCATTTCTGTTTTGCTGGCGATTTTGTTATCTTCGTAAAAACCCACGAAAAGCTAGAGAGGATAATGCAACCAATCAAAGATAAACCAAAAAAACAAAAATAATTTATTTGTTAAAAAACGGAAGTAAAATAAACATTAATATAATAAATGACAACGTATCAAGAGAAACTCATTAACAAAGCTAAATGAAGAAATTACCAGAAGAATAAAAATGATTTAGAACTCATTTGGACAGAACAAGTCAAAACTTAAATCAAAAAAATTACTTCAATCCCGATCAAGATATACTTTTACAAAAACAAGAAGAAAAAGAACAATAGAATGGAGACGTCGGTATCAAAAATAATAATGAACATGACCGCAAGAGTTAAGAGTTAGAAATGAACATGTGTGAGATATACTGCAAGAAGATAAAGTAATAGATGAATAAAATAAATTAATGATTTGTAGTCAAAAAATATAAAAAGGGCTAGAAAGAAAATTTTTGTAATTAAAAATAAGTTTTTTGTAATTAAAATTTAACTAAAAAAAGAGACACTAATTTTCAATTAGAAAAATTTTGTAAAACTATGGCCCCATTAGTGGACCAGCAAAGTATGAAAATTATATATATATATATATATACATGTGTGTGTGTGTTAGTGTGTAATATTAAACCTCTGTTTAACGAACTTCTCTAACGCAAATCACTATTTAACGAAAGATAGTTACTCGCAATAGCTTCAGTTTGTATATTAATTCTTTATAAAAAACTATCTCTATTTATGTAAAAAAAACAAACGTTTTTACAAAAAAGTATCACTTTATGTATAAACTAGTTTATCAATTAATTGATTTAGAGACAAAAATAATATAAAATTAAATAAGAAAAATAAAACGACTGTACGAAACGCAGAATTTGAAAATTATTCATAACAGAAGTAGCATACTTGTAAAATTATTTTCATTGTAATCATAATGTCAAACGCTAAACTTTTGTACAAACTATATTTGTCTTTACATTCCTTTCAATCACTGGGCGTAAGCAACAGTGGCCATCACCACACCTACAATAAACACGTGCAAACAATGTAATTATCTTCATGTGAAGATTATAGAAAAATATTTATCGCTAGTTCACTTCAGATTCATAGAATTTGTAAAGTTATTTTATTTGTATACTTAAAAATTATACAGTGTTAAGTTTGTTTGTAAAATAATATTCAAACATTTATAATTTGTATACAGTATTTTGTTGTTGTTAAAATGCTTATTCAAAGTGAATAATTAAATTTAATTGCTAGTTAATTTCAAAAATTGTTCTGTTATGATACGTCAAGATTTTTTTCTATATATAAAAAATAATTCCGACGTAAAATTTCCATAAAACATTTTTTTTATTTTTCGTGTAGACCACCTCTTCGCAACGCCGCTCCGCCCTTTACATTCTACAAGTAGCACGTTAACCATTTCCATTCCCGATCAACAATGATTGGTTCGTAGATATCGCGTGGTCTCTGTTCTGATTGGTTGACATCAGTCACATACATGTGACTGATGTCAATTTTAAATTGTCAATTATGTTCACATTAACGTTTAATTGCAGCTCAGTGAATATGAAATTCTTTCGAAATTATTAAGTGATAAATTAAATAAAAATCAGAATTTAATGTCTGTTTACAAGTCGATCGAAAAAAATATATAAAAATATATATATACATTTTAAAACATATACGTTTCTATTTGAAAATAAGATTTTTTATAATAATATTGGGTGTGCGTGTGTGTATGTATGTGTGTATATATATATATATATATATATATATATATATATATATACTATATATATTATATATATATATATATATATATATATATATATACTATATATATATATATATATATATATATATATATATATATATATATATATGTATGTATATATATATATATATGTAGTTAACCGATTACAAAAAAATCACATTTGAAATTAATGATATATTTTCTCTTGTATTTTTTTTATTGAAACTTACAAATTACGTCATATTTATACTAACAAGGTTGTTTAAACAACCTGATATTAAAAATAAACAAATAATGAACAATGAAATTCTGTAAATGTTTTAACTTCTGTACGGAAAGAACAGACTACCAATAATGACAGCATCAAGAATATGTATTATAAGACAGACATTTCATTAAAAATTACCATGTCCGATACTAAAAGGTGATTCGACTATGAAAAAACACATCTATAAACATTTTCTAGTTTCATGATTATTGATTAGTATGGGAAAATGAATATCTCGGATTCCATTCCGTATTATAATTTCCGTTAGTTCGACGGCGACTAGGTTAGCTAAATAGTTGGTGGGCTAACTAGACCAAAATAGAAGACATTGGTAAGGTATGTGAGATTGCGCACGGTGAACGGACGGGATTGTTAACGGAGATTGGCGGCCATTACGTCACGGGGACCGTGAAAGTGCAATCTCCTCTGTTGGCCATGCCACTGACCGCTAGCCGCATTCCACGAACCGGATGTCAAAGACGACAAACGGCAACATGCGGCGTTCGAAATACTCGAAATTCAAACTCAAGCATATGCCATGCCGACTCGTACAAGTCTGCGATATTGCGACGTACTCATTACTGCCCATCTCTCGGTCACGACCATAATTATTGTTTAATTATCGTTCCTGACGGATCGGCTACCTTTTGCGCATTTTGTAACATTTATTTGTCATACCTTCCGCGCGTTCTTGCATCATTGTGATTATTAATTTATGTTTGTAATTATTCTCTGTGACAAATGAAATTCTCTCTTTGTGCGCACACTTTTTACGTAGATAAATTCATTACTTAATGGTGGTTCATGAGAGACTATCGAAATAGTAATCTCTCTGAATAAAAATAAGGCAGATACGTATGTATTTAAATAAATGCGAAAATTGAATTTTCAAATAATTCACTATTGGAAAATTAAAATTGTGCCAACTTGGTAACGCAAACTTAACACACACATACATACAGACACATCCATATATATATATATATATATATATATATATATATATATATATATATATATGTATGTATGTATATATATATAGTTGGTGCAAAAATAATTATTGTGGTTTTTACGTATCGAGTATGAAGACGCATATATCAGTTAAAAATTATATTTATTAATCAAAATAAAGACCATTGACCTGCACACATTTCTCCCAACGAGAAACCAGTTTATTTATTCCTACAAGATAGAATTCTGGAGTCTTGGAATTACCGAATTCATCGAAAGCGCTTTAAGCTGATGCTTGATCTTTGAAAACCTTCTCTCATAGGAAATTACTCATATGTTTAAAAAAACGATAACCTGTCGGAGACAGGTCGAGAGAATAAGGTGGATGAGGTAAGATTTCATAACCCAGAACATTTAATTTTAAAAGTCATTTGTGAGACGTGTGGTCGGGCGTTATCATGAAAAAGAATTTGTCCTGTTCGATTGACTAATGTTGACCGTAAACGATATAACTTCTCATTCATTTTTTCAATTTCCTGGCAGTATTTTTCTGCTATTATTCTTTCATCAGGATTCAAGAAATTGTACATGTATATACATGACATATACATGTACATATTCATGTACATATGTATATGTCCTGAACATTATATTTTAGAAAAAAAATATTTTATTAATACATGATTATCTTCAATAAACCCAAAACAATTTCTTTCACTTTATTAAAACATTTTATACTTTGTACTATATATATATATATATATAAACATATATTTTTGACCGGCCTGTGGCTGGGAATTTAAATCTTTCTATTTTAAATGATGTTAGAAGTTGTTGAAAATAAAATAACGAAAAAATGAGTATAACAATGTAATCATGAGCGAATCGATACAATCAGAGAGGTTAGTCTAATGAAGCCTTGGGTCTGCCCCACTTCTAGTGCATCTAGGAATTTCAGATTGCCTAATTATATATATATATATATATATATATATATATATGTATATATACATATATATATATATATATATATATATAGCAATTTTTTTTAATAATTTTAATTATTTTTAAAAATAAACATTCAATCGTTAAATTACACAAAAATTGCAAGTAGAACTTTTTACTTCATCGTGAATCAATATACAATGCAATGTTGAAATATTTTATTTTCTTGTATTTATTCGTATTAATAAAATATTTAAATTCTATTGAATCAGTCGTACGATGTCACCTTTTTTATTCTGACCTGTGATAATTTCGCATTACAGCCACTTGGAATTTTGTACAACAAATTATCATAAGCAATGAATGCTTTGGAACCGTAGATATAACTGGCAATGTGGTCAATGCTTGTCTGATGACCATCGCATCTAACTGCATAAACCTTCAACAGTGCGTTCATTCATCTGACGGACCAACACCTCACTGACTATGAACACTTTAATTAATTTGGCCAACGCTTTGGAAGCACCAGCTATGATTGTTAATACATCTAATGTGCTTAATGTATATGCAAATAGGCTTCTAATTAAATTGAACGGTAATTTATTGTGCAGGTTCGAATCCTGTTAATTGCGTTGATGATTTTATAGTGGTTTAGGGTAGTGACAGACATGTTCATTTAGACCGAACTGCGTGGTAATAGGGTTACGCGGTATTGTGAGCGCGTACTAATGCAACAGGCTTTGTGCTGTTAATGGGATATATTTTGTTTTAAAAAGTGTATACTCATCGGTGGGCACTAAATGTTCAGATGGATAAGAAATATGTAATGACACTTTGTATAAAACTGATTAATTTGTTTTCTTTTTCATAGCCTATCAATTAAGTTTCATTAACAATTGTATTTACAGTCAAAAATGTGCTTTTAATTTATACTGATTTAATACTATATATATATATATATATATATATATATATATATATACATGCATACATACAATATCTACAGATTCTTTATTATGGACATCGTAAAGCAAAGGGGTGTTTCAAGACTTTTGGTCCTCTTAACTTGCATATTAGACTTTCATTTTTTCTAATTAATTTATAAATTATACTTTTATGTACATATAAACATTTTTCTTCTCATGCCCTTTCAATGAAAATGAAATTTTAATATAAAGTGTACGATTTAAAATTTCTAATATATGATTATAAGATATGTTATATATTATGAAAACATTAAATCGATAATTCTCGTTTATTTTATTAATTACTTATTATGTATAAAATAAATTCATTCATTTATATTAGTAAACTTAATGATAATCTTAAACAATCGTTATCATTTTTTCATTGTCACGTTTTTTCCATAATATATCTAGTGCATTAGTCTTAGCAGCCTTCTTCTATTTTTCTTTATTTGTATATTTCTTTCTGTATAAATTATATATTTTTGAATTTTAGGTCAGTTAAAATCATTGCTCTACAGTTTTATTTTTTTTTTTTGCTTTTTCTACAATTATTACACAATTGTATTTATTTATTATTTACTATTTTTAATTTATCTATTGAAAAAATTATATACTTTTAACTAAAAAAAAGTATTAAATAGTAATGGATTTTTTTATATTACGAATATTATGATTAATACATGAATCATATTTAACAATGATTAAAAAATACATGATTATTAATTATAACTGAAATGAATATTTGTAAAAAAATCATTCCAGATCAGTGGTTCGATTTGTAACCACTGCTAATACTTAGATCCATCACTGCACATAAAAAACAGACTTCAAAATAATGGAAGCATCGTGATCTTACACCATCAAAACAGGAAAAACCCACTTTGTTTAAAAGAAAGTTTATGGCATCCAATTTTTGGGATGCTAAAGGGATATTTCTGATTGATTATGTTGCAAAAGGTAAAACGATAACAGAAGAATATTATGCTAATCTTTTAGAGCAACTGAACCAAAAACTTCATGAAAAATACCAAGTTTATCAAAAAAAAAAAAATATTTTTCATCCGGGTAATGCACATTCCCGTACATGTGTTTTTTCTATGAAAAAAATCGACGATTTGAAGTACAATTTGCTGTTTCGTCTACCAATTTCTGCTGATTTAGCTTCATCTGACTTCTATTTATTCCAAAACCTCAAAAAATCGTTGGTAGTAAATGATTTTCTCCAAATGATGAGTTAAAAATAGTAGTGAATGGTTATATTAAAGACTGAAAAATCGGGCATTCTTGATGGGATAAAGGCACTGTAGCATCACTGAACAAGATGTGTTGAACTTGAGGGAGATTATATCGAAAAATAAAAGGAATCCCAAAAATATAAATACAGTCTTTCATTATTAGGTCGTGAACTTTACAAATTTCTCTCGTTTATATACATATATATATATATATATATATATATATATATATATATATGTATCTATGTATATATATATATATATATATATATATATGTGTGTGTGTGTGTATGTATCTATGTATATATATATATATATATACATATACATACATACATATAAAAAGAGAGAGAGAGATCCATACATAAGTACCACACAAATGTACATAAAAACATGTATACAAATATAGCGTATTTATCAGATGTTGCAATTGTTCCTAAAATAGAAGATTAGTTAACTTTCTACCGGATCTTATATTGATTGCAAACCAGTGTCGGAGCAAATATGATATCTCTGAAACAAGGTCAGTAACATGCAAAATAATAAAATCGACTGTAACAGCTCAATAAATTGTAGTTAATTTATGCAGATGTAATTTTAATATCTTATTAAATTATGTGTGTAGATATGTACACTCGATTATATATATATATATATATATATATATATATATATATATATATATATATATATGTATAAACAATTAAGCTAGTTTAAAATAATTATTCTTTGAGTTATAATTTAATTACAAAATTAATTGCTCTCAAAGTGATCTCTTGAAATGTCATACACTAACTCCAACGTTTCTAGTAAAAACAAATCCAGTTTGGGAGATTGGAAGCTAATGGATTGAACGATTTGAGAAGTATACATTTTATTATACAGGTTATCATTAAAATATTTTACTTTAACAATTAAAACGATAGTTTCCTTTCAAAACTATATATAAATTACAGTAATTTATTTATTCAAATGCCTCCATTGTTCTGATATTTTTCTCATAATTTGACAGATATTTTCTGTTAATTTTTTTACAGAATAAATGTCATTACATCGATTATAAAAACGTGAATATTATATTTTCGAATTCAGTTTGCATATGTTTACAATCAAAACTTTTTATACTGTCAACATATGTTTTGAATGAACTACATTTGTTAAGTGAAAAATATGCCCTCTACCTAATAAAACAGTTTTATTTCATTAATGAATAAAAATGAATCAATATGCTGGCTCTCATCAACTTTCTTACCGGATGCCAAACTGTAATGGTCATTCAAGGTCATTTACAATACACTCTTACAACTTCTGTTGAAAGTTTTTAGTTCCGGCTATCACTTCTTACTTTACTTTTCACTGTCTACGTAATATGTGTTGAACACTCTGTTCATCAGTTTTTTTACTGTTTCCAATCATTTTGTTCCTGTTCATAATATATATATATATATATATATATATAGAAATGAAAATTATCTTAATTTATGCTATAATAATTAACTAAATAAAAGTTAGAAAAATATGAATCGGACGCGATTTTTTTAAATACACCGATTGTTTTTTCTTCTCAGTTTATTTGTTATAATGCAAAACGAAAATTTTGGAACATAAATTTCAAATAAAAATGGATATGACACTTTTTTCCATTAAGCGACTTTGATACTTAAAACATGATTGAAAACACTTCAAAAATATTTCGATAAATTTAAAATACAAAACATGACAAAACCCGAGGATATCAATATAAAAAAGAAAAGGTAGTTAATTGTGAAAATCTTGTTACATTTTGGAAAGATCTAAATATGAAAAGAATTCATTCATTTTTCAAATGTTTCTTCAATTTCACTAACAGGCGATGTTAATTACAATCTTATTAACTTTATTTATTATACAATTTAAGAACAAATTTCATACCTTTTCGACGAGAATTTCTTACTTCTGAGACAAATTTTCAAGTTTGGGAAGAGAAAGAAGACGCACGGGACCAAGTCCGGAGAATAGGGTGGATGAGGAATCAATTCGAACCCTAATTCGTGCAGTTTTGCCATTACGACGATCAATTTGTGAGACGGCGGGTTGCCCTGGTGAAAGAGCACTTGTTTGTGCGTTAATCTTGGCCATTTTTGTTTCAGTTCTTCTTTCAAACGGTCCAATAATGTTACACAATAAGCTCCTGTTACTATTTTTTGCTCTATTAGTAGTCGATCAGGATGATTACTTGGGAATCTCAAAAAAACAGTAGCCATCACCTTCCCAGCCGACAAAATTGTTTTTGCCTTCTTCGGCGCACTTACATCAGTCGTTGTCCACTGCTTTAACTGCAGCTTCGACTCAAGTGTGTAGTGGTGAATCCATGTTTCATCCACAGTAACGAATCAACGCAAAAAGACCTGCTCATTTTTTTCCAGTAACTACTTCAATATTCATTTCAAACATCTATAGAACGTGAACAACGCGTCGTTTCTGTTTGAAATTTCACCTATGCTAGCTTGAAAAGTGACACTTGATATCCGTGATGTTACCAAAAGAATGGTGGCGCCGTATCATAGAAATTAACCAAACTTATCAAACGACCCACATGTGTATGTATAATATATATATACACATATATATATTAATTTCATAATTCTAATGACATAATTTAGATTTACTAATTATTTTTTAAAATAACATTTTTATATTTTATAAATAAAAATTAAATTTAACAATTACAAACACTTGTTACACAGTAGGGATTAATCCCACTTAGAATGTAAAATAAATTACTGTATTAAATAAATAATTTTAAGTTATGAAATTATTAATGATTTAGCAATATTACAATAAATCTGTTATTTTAAGTTTAAATGACAAAATTGGTAACAATTACAAAATAGCATATATAACAAAAAATACAAATTTCAAAAAATAAAACAAATTCATATAATGTTCACAAAAGTCTATTTTTTTATTGTTTTAATAATACAAACATATTAATTATAAAAGAACTGTTAAAATATAATTAAACATATTCTAATAATTTGAACTGTGTTGAGTAATATTAAGCATTGTTACAATACATTTTCTATTGACTGTTAGAGTAGAATTTTTGTACTTAAAATATAAATTCAAAAGTGTAATTCTCATTTGAATTAAACTTCTAGCTTAATCACATTAAATATTTCAATAACGTATATAAGTATAAATATCTGCAATTTGCATATTTGTTAATAATAAACAAAGCAATAATTAAAAAAAAAACTAGAAACTTCTTAAATGTACATGAATTCTACTTGGCACTGTAATATTTTCTAACAGTTATATTTTGACTAATAAAAGTAAAAAAAATATCTTAATAAATTAATAATATCATTGATTTAGTAAATACTTTTATTTATTTTGAATGTAAATATATAAATTCTGATTCTTATGGTAAATTATGTACTAAAGCACAAGATTTATGAGTCTTAATGTGTTGCCGTAACCCATAAGGTTTAATAAAACTTTTTTCACACCCTTCACATTTGTATGGTCTATCGCCAGTATGTGTTCTTCTATGAACTGATAACGTACTACTATTTGCGAAACCTTTACCACAATCGGGACAAACATATGGTTTTTCTCCTGAATGTGTACGCATATGCTCACGATAATGTCCTCCTTGAATGAAACCTTTATTACACACATTACATATATATTTTTTAATTCCAGCATGAATACGCATATGTTGTTGCAAACCGGTGAGATGTGCAAATCCTTTACCACACTGTCGACAAATATTTGGTTTTTCACCAGTATGTGTTCGATTATGTTCTACTAAATTTGCTTTTTCTTTAAAACCTTTATTACATACTTCACATACAAACGGTCTCTCTTTTGTATGAATTCGCTGATGAACAATTAAATATCGTCTAATTGTAAAGGCTTTACCTGTAAAATAAGCATTAATCATTCTATTCATCGAATTCATTATATTCAACCGAAAGTATAATTTTCAAGTATTTTTAATATCAAGAAATATTTTTCAAATATAATGTTATATACAAGTTAAACTTAATTTCTAATAAAACAAATAATACACTTGTTAAATTTAATCAAATAAAAAATACAAACCGCAAAAACTACAAAGATGAGGTTTATAGCCAATATGATTTCTCATGTGCATATTTAACTGACTTGAATAAGAAAAACCTTTCCCACATATTGTACAAAGGTGTGCTCTGAGACCAGCATGAGCAGACATATGTGCATTAAATGATTTTAATGACTTCAGCACTTTCCCACACACGGTACACGTCATACTTAAAATTTTATCTGCCTTTTCTTTATCACGAGCATGCTTTTTCATATGATAATCAAATTTAGACTTTGTCGTAAAGACTTGTGAACATATTTTACATGGATGTTGATCTTCTTTGTGTTTTTCCATGTGTGCATTGTACGAAATACTTTTATCAAATGTTTCTGCACAACTATCACAATACTGATGCTTTTCAAATAAATGTTTTGAACGCCATGACAAATATTTAAATGTTTCATTACAACGATCACATTGGTGATATTCTTTAGGATTATGGGATTTAATATGATTGGCCAAAGAAGTAACACGTGTAAAGGTTCGAGTACATTGTGAACAAGGAAACAGCTGTGAATTTTTTTTCTTTCCTAGTTGTACTTTTTCTTCACTTTTTTCATAATTACTATTGTTACTGCTTTCATCATCTAATTCAGTTTCTGCTAATAAGTTATTATCATTTATAACATGATCTTCATCTGAACTGCTATTTTGTTCAGAATCTGATTCTTCAACCGTATGTCTTTTCATATGCTGATCAAGACTGTTAACTTTATTAAAATTTTTATTACAAACTAAACATGTGTGAAATGAATCTATTTTATTACTTTCTAATTTTTTAACGGTTTGTATAATTTCATATTCGCAATCACTATCAGAAGAATATACAATTTCTGTTACTTGATTAGCATAAATTTTTGAAATTTTTTCATTGACTAATTTTGGATTAAGAAGATTATTTTTTTCTGCCTCTGTCTTACTACGAAGTTTCCGTTTGTGTTGTTTTAAATGGTCTGAAAGAATTGCCTGTTCATAAAATGTTTTATTACAAAAATTACAAGAAAATAAAGTTTTTTTATTTGTCGAATGAAAAATATTTATATGTCTTGATACACTCTGCAGATGTTTAAAAATTTTATTGCAGATATTACATTCATACTTTAGTACACTATTTCCATTTTTTGTTTTAGACTTTTTGAAAGAATATTTTTCATTGATATCTGTAACATTTTCATCTTCATCCGATTCAATTTTAACCATTGCAGAAGAAATAATTTCAGATTTAATTTTAAGAGTATTTTCACCACTAGGCATACTATTGTTTATTTCAGTACATACAGATTCTGTTTTAATATTTACATCATTGCCATTATTAGATATCTGTTCTGAAGCATTTTCTCCTTTAGACATGTTTTTCTTAAGAACCTAAAAAAAAAATGATGTTCTTAATGATAAAAGTATACATATATATATATATATATATATATACATACACACACATACATAGTCAATTTTTATATAACAATACTTTCACAACATGGTATCATTATAATGTTATTCAAACATTAATTATCCCTTATATAAAACAGAATTCATAACAAAAAAAGCAGAATTCCTATTACATTTTATCATATAATGATTACATTGTGTTGTCACACTTTTTAGTTAACAAAATATAATCTCCTATTTATATTCAAGGTTTACCGATATAAGTTTATATATGTTCGTGTGCATGTATGTATATGTGTATATATATATATATATATACACACACATACATATACACACATACACACAGAAGTATACATGATTCTTTTTTAATAGAAACGATATTTAATTAACATGCTTCTACTATACTTGCAAAATTAACGAATATAGTTATATATTAAATAATTAGCAATTATCACTGGCTTAAGTGTATCTTATTTATTAACAAGGATAATAAAATAAATAAATATTGATAGAAATTAAAACAATGTAAATGTTTACTAGTGTGATAATAACCTCTATACCTTTTACAGCAAAAAATAAATAAAATCATAAATAAAACAATTCTACAAATTTACAAATTTTTATTCTTTAATAATACATTACAAGAATACATTAAAATAAATGTAACATAATTATATTTTATAATTATTTAAGTCTTTAATACATTTTTCATGATTTTCTCCTTTTCTTTAATATTTGTGCACTTAATTTTGTACATTCGCGCTTTTTATGTCCAGGGTTTTTACAATTAAAACATTTATTTGTAGTAAAATGATTACAGTTATGCTCAGGTAAACAACATCGATCACATGTTCCACAATGTTTCCATGTAGGCTTTACACATCGGTCACATTTTTTACAATGTACATAAGTTCTTCCATCTTTAGATGGGCAATTTCTACATAAGTTACAGTGTTTATTTTCAGCATATACCCAACGTTGACATTTTTTACAAAAACGATAACCTTCCTCTATGGGTAAAGTTATTTTTCTACAAGACAGAAAAATACACTTAATTTATGATAAAAATAGTATTAATAACGTACAATAAATTTAAGATTCTTATTAAAAAAAATATGACTATAAATACAACAAAATAAATAAATATATATCATGATACAAAATCTATATAAAACTAATATTAATTAACAAATACCGAAAAAAAAGATTAAAAAAATTACTGATCTAAATTACCTTTCACCTATGTAATATTTGAAGTGTTTATAAAAAAAAATACTACCTTGGTAAAATATTTGTAAATATACGAACTGGAGACCCATATTTTCTTCCACTTGGTTTATCAGTAAATAATGGATGATTATCATAATCTACCTTATAATCTAGCATTTGAAATTCTGGTAAACTGGTTTTTATTTGAGGTTCCATAAAATAAGGAAAAATCCACATAACAGGTAAAATATTACAATTGGCATTTAAAATTTGATATCGTTGAGTAATTTTTCGCAATCCTTCAGCTAAAGGTTCAACTCTTCCTCCAAATGGAGGATCAGTAACGATGGCTATGTCACATCCACTAATAAAAGTTAATGTCTTTAAAATTGACTAATAATTAAACCAATAACAACTTACTTATTGCTTTGTAAAAAGGTCTCAAATACAGAAATACTTGAAATTCCACCAAAAAAATAGTGATTGAATGAATTATACCAACAAAATTCTAAAGGTCCAAAGAAATTATAAAATCTTTCATCTATATCTAATAATAAACTAGTCATTCCATCTGCATAGCAATCATGTAAAATATATTCATGAATTCGAGGTGCTCCGATACATAACACATGTCTAAAAAATACCCATTCAATTTAAGAAAAAATCAAATATAATAAAATTAAAACCTCAAAAATACACTTTCTATAATATAATTTTAATGTACCATTTTATTTGAATATTTAAAAAGTGTTGTAATGAAATACGGTCTATGGTTTACTTTTTATAATTAATTAAATAATACTATAATTACTTTATATTGATATTTTTAAGAGCATTAACAATCAATTTCACACTATTCTGTGAAAACAGATACTGAGCCTCTTTTTTTGAATTTTCTTTTGGCTTTAACAATTCTGTTGGATGTGTTAACAAATAATCATTTATATTTAAAGACATTTCATGACCTTCATGTTTATGTTTGTTTTTTCCAGTAAAAAGAATACTACATTTGTGACAAAAAAAACGATCGTTTATTTGTGTCTGTTTAATCTAAAAAAAGTTTCTTTAATAGAGACGTTATTTAATTAACGTGCTTCTACAATACTTACAACGTTTAAGCGAATAAACAATTTTTTATGATCATGTTTTCGCAACAAATTCAATCGTCCTTTTTCCCAAATTTCTTTTTTTTTTGCACTTATTTTAAACAATTCATCTTCCCATACAAAAAATGAACAATCTTTTCTATCACGGCAAGCTGCACATGCATAAAAATTACGTTTTTCACGTAAACCTTCACCAGTAACACGAGTAAATAGTAATGTTGGACCATGAAGGCAACAAGGATGATTAGATAGATCTCGAATATTTACTTCTATTGTTGATATTTTTTCCATTTTTTTCTACACATGTAGTAAATAAAATCCCTAACCTTAAATTTAATAAACGTATTAATTTTGAAATAAACTTACCAGAAAAAAATTATTTCAGTTTAATAAATAGATTCATATCCCACAGTGCAAAATTTACTTTTTTCCTCAAAAGCACCCAATTTCAATTTGATCATCATAATTATCTTATTTGACTTAAAATGCTAAAGATTAAATGTTACTTCTCAAAAATATAAACACAATATCATCTTTTACACTTCTTTCATTAAATGTTAATTATTCGCTTGACAAACACAAAAGCCCTAAAATATTTACAAAAATAAAAAAAAATAGTAACATACTTTTAAGATTTGTTACAGTAATCTAAGATTTCTTAAATCGATATTGTAATAAGAAAAAAAATCAATTCAATCGAATTACAAATATTTATTAAAAATACAGATAATGTACACGTACGTTTACAGAAGTATCTATATTGTCTTTATTTTGCATATAAAGTTGCATAAATATAAAACAGATAAAGTAGACTACTATCAGAAATTTGCATTCTTAAAGACCAAAAAAAAGATGTCTGTTTACTTTTTAAAAACTAATTAAATATTATTTTTCCTAAATAACAGTCAAAAATTTCTGAACATTATCTGTTGTTATCATTTTTGACAATTTTTATAAATATTGCAGTTCAGTTAACCACTTTTTTACTATTTTGTTAACAAATTCTGAACATCTTTTTTTCAGGAAATTTTAAAAACTATATCTTGATGTAAACTGATTTTGTAAAAATATAGTACCATATTAATGTAATATTATTTCCATACAAATAAGTTATAGTTTAATATTAGTCACATGAAGATCGTATATATTCTAAAATATTAGTAACAAATTAATTGAAGAAATGTATAAAATGATTTTCTCATTATATTAAAGAAGAATTAAATTCATGTAATTCATAAAGTTTTGGCATGCTATTTTGTTTTTCTAAAATTCATATATATATATATATATATTTGTTCAAAAAACAATTTGGCACTAAACAACAATGAAGAGCACAAAACAGGTATCTAAGTTAATTTTGCTGTTTCTTAATTTCAAAACCATAATTGTACATATACTCTCTGCGACGCTACTGTCACGCACTTTCTAGATCTATTGTCTCTAGTGAAATGTTCATACAATGTTATAAAGTCTTATAATATTCGTGACTCTTTCCTAACCTCAAAGTTGTTTTGTAAATATTCAAAAAATGGATTCACTGGATAAAAAAACAAATGATGTAGAAAATGAAATAAAACCAACGAAAATTCGTAATTTAGCAGATTGGCAACGTTTGAAATTAGAAAAATTAATGAAAAATCCAGTGAGTATTTATTAAAATTTAGAAATATTGACATGATAATACAAACATTTGTTTTGTTTAAATTATGTGTAGGAAAAACCAGTTATAATACCAGAACGACCTAAATCTAAAAATACACCATCAGTCCCAGATTTTGTAAGGAATGTCATGGGTTCTAGTGCAGGGGCAGGTTCAGGTGAATTTCATGTTTATAGACATCTACGCCGAAAAGAATATGCAAGGCAAAAATTTATTCAAGAGAAAAGTGAAAAAGAAAAACGTGATGATGAATATCGAGAGAAAATAGAAAGAAATCGTCATGAAGCAGAGCTGAGAACAGCAAAAAAACGTACTAAAAGATTAAAAAAAAAGCAGAAAGTTAAAACGAAAGAAAAAAAGCAAAAAGTTACTGATCAAGTTGTTTCTAATGATACATCAAGTTCAGAAAATGATGAAAGTGATCTAGAAAGTGATGAAAAGAATGTCAATTCAAATGTTGAATCTAATTGTGAAGCGAATGAAGAAAATGTTTAGTTTTCTAAGATAATTTGTGAAATAAAATAAAAAAATTGGTTGATAATATATAAATTCACATCTTTGTTATAATTATTTAAATGAAAATAAGTATATTTTACAGTAAATATTTTTTTATTAATATAACTTAAAAATTAGTGTGGTATGTATGTATTTACACATATGTACAGACACACACGAAAATATTACTAGATTTGAATTAATACATCTAACCTGTAACTTTGTTTTGTCGAGAAAAAGAATATTATAAGTATAAAGTATAACTTGAAAACTAAATAATAATTTTAGCAACTTTTATTCAAGATGAAAATACATTCTTAAAACTTAAGTATATAAACGTATTGTAGCATCTGCCCCACAACTAAAAACCCATGGTTGAATTGGATGAAATTCCACTCCTAGAATTCCAAAGTCATTTGTTGATTTATGATTTTGAAGTCGTTTAAGTGGTACTATTAAAGGATTTTGTAAAAGATCACTAAAAAAAAAAATATATATATATAGCATTCGTTACATAGCATACATCAATAACTTACTTATAAACCATCCCATGTGAAATTATCATACTGCAATCATCGGACCCTGATGCAAACAATGGATAATGTTTATGAAATGCGACTCCACGAACAGCAACACCATGCAATCTTAGTGTTTGGTATGGTTTTGTACTTAAATCCAAATCAAACCATAACATTTTACGATCATAAGTTCCAACTAACACATTATCACCACCAGGATGAATAGCCATTGTTGAAATCCATTGGGAATTGGATAATAATTTTTTTATCAATTCTTGTTTAACTAAATCATATATTCGGACATTTCGTTGTGTCTGTAAATATAAAATATCACATATTTTATATGTAGAAATACCTACATATTTTTGAACTGACAATACTACTTACTGCAACGAACAAATATGGTCGAATAGGATGAAACAATACACATTGAACTAAACCTTTACTCTTAGTAAATGGTAATTGTGAACGACGTTTACTAAGCTGACTAATCAATACAGAACGATTTTGACCCTCAGGCATTACAGTAGCCATATAATCACCTCTACCATGCCAAGTTACTTGAGAGACATCTTTAAAATGGTGTAGTTTTAAACGAATTCCTTTAGACCATTGCACTGAATCTACATCGATACTTTCCCATCGCACAGCTGCGCTAACTCTTTCATTAACTTAAAAACATATAAATTAAAAACTATTAAATATTCAAGTAAGAAAAATTACACTAAAATATTATGGTTACCAATATTATCATCTGCAGGTGGTTGTTCAAGTAATCCATCAGTTTTACTGACAATGAGTTTATCACCAACACCAGGATTGATGATATAAACTACTGACCCTGCTGCTGCAGCTAGCAAACATAATGCAGCATTTGGACACCAAGAAACACTACGTACTACATCTTCCAGTTCAAACGTTTTTAAACAACGGCCAGTTGAAATTTCCCAAACTAATAAAAAAAAGTATAAGTATATGGAAATATAATTATATTTTTTACACTACCTTTAACAGTATTGTCATCAGAACCACTTGCTATGAACTGTCCTTTATGCTCTGTTGTGATGCATCTAACCATATTAGTGTGACCTTTAAACACCATGGCCTCTGTAGTAGGGAAGGGTTGCAAATCTCTCGGGCTAGGTAATTTAGGGACTAAACTTTCAGCATCTATTGTAAGCCTCATTTTAATGGCTCTTGGACATAAATATAAATCGAGACAACGAAGAAAGCGTTCTCTAATGTAACGAGAATAAGAAGGCACTTCGCGCAAAGAATTGTATTTTTCTGGAATAAAATGTAATTTTCTCTTCCATGGAGTATTTTTTAGTTTATTCCACTCTTTCAATTCCTTTTTATCGAATAAAAATTCGGGCGGTGGGTTATATGATTCTGCATGACCTGGTAAATGGCGTTTAGGTGCAGGTATGTGTTTATGAATTCTTCTCATATGTTCAGCTGTGTCGTCTGCACTCCAAATCATATAAAATTGTGGATCTTTTTTAGCTCTTAATTTCCTTTCTTCTTCTCTTGACTTTATCCAGCCCATTTTAAGAGCATGTACAAGTTTAGAAACTTTTTTTTCTTCATTTTTACTAGGTAGAAAAGAACGTTTATGTTCAGGGAATTTTCTTAATGGCATTTTTTCAACTTCTGATGTAAACCATTCAATCCAAGGCTTTAAAAGTACAAAAAAAATACATTACAAAATAACAAAATACTCTAGTTTGTAATAGTACATTACCTTCTAATATAGTAATCATAATTTTCTTAATTTATATCAAAAATATACTTACAGCATAATCATCATAAGATTCATCAGGAATACGTTGTGCTTGAATTCTTTTTATTACTTGTATGTCTTCGTCAGTCAAAACTACATTTCGGCCTGTTTGTGGATCTTTAACTGTTCGCCAAAAATCTGGATCTGTCATTTGCCTCAAAAACTCATCAATTTTATCGCCTTCATTTGCTTTAAGGATTTTATTTCCATCCCAGTCATAGCCTAGATGAGCATAATCATTATACCAATGCATTGGAATATTCCCAACTGTATTTCTAATATCTTCTTCATCTGAAGAATCTGTTTCATATTCATCCAATTTCTGATTTTTATTACTATCATCTATATTTTCATTTATACTGTCGCTCTGTGACATCAGTTTTGTATGTAGATCATTATTTCGAGAATGGCTTTCTTTTTGTTTGTTTCTTGTTTTTTTATTTTCAACAATTGGAGTGGCTGAATTATTAGGATCGTCATTGTCATCTTCAGAAGTGTGAACATCATTATCAATATCAGTCTCTTCAAATTCATTTTCACTATTAAAATCTTCTTCACTTTCAGAATCAGAATTGTTTGAATCTGCATCTTCTTCACTTTCAGAATCAGAATTGTTTGAATCTGTATCGTCTTCTTCTACAGTAAAATTAAATTCATCAGGGAAGTCAGTATACTGAAACAAGGAAAACATGTTTTAGATATAATAATTTTAAAAATCTTAAAAGTATTATACCGTTTCCATTGTAAATTATCTAATTTTCAATTTAATTGTTTTTTTAAATATATACAAACTAGTACGATTCTTCCAAACATTTACCACGTGAAATTTATAGTACAGGTTATAATAATTGAATGTATACTTGTTAGAAAAGGTATCTTTTAAATTTATAGAACAAGGACAGTATGTTTTTGTCAGTTTTACCAACAGAAATGTTATTTTTGATTTTCTGGATGCTGTCACAAGAATAGTTGTCTTCAGATGGCAGTGTTGCAGTTACAAGTATATTGTATTAATTGAATGTTCGTTTGTGTTCGTTGTGGTGAGTAGTGTCACTGTGCTTAGTATGAATTATTTTGTTCTGTGTGGGTTTCTGTTTGTCAAATAAAGTTCGGATTTTATTTGTAAGTACCTTTATGCTAATTTACATATTCATTTAATGAATTTAAATGGTTTTAATCAGTATTATGTGGCTTACTGTCGTCAACCAATGTAGATCAAAATGGCCGTGCTTTTAAATGGTATAAATAGTTATCAAATAATATAGTATTCTTGCAAGAAAACAAACATTTTATTTAAGCAGTTTTAATTTTATTAATAAAATATCATTGTGAAGCAGTAAATAAATATTAATTTAGTAATCCACTTATTTAATGAATGTAACACAGTAATCGATTTTATGTGAACTTCAACTTGCGTTAGACTTTCAATATTGATTTATTCTATTGGAACGTATGGTGTATAACATTCTTAATTAGGAGTCATAGTTGAAAAAAATATTGTTTTGGAAATAAATAACGGTTATGTATGTATATTTTTTTTTCAACATTCATTGATGATCACATCCACATGACGTAATGTGAACTCAGCTGTCATGTTTGTCTAAATGCGTATTGTCGTTAATATCGTGACTAATTATTCGTTTTTTTATTTTTCGTTTAAAAGTTGAAGCTTGTCTTTTCGATGCATGTACATGAATGTATACTTTTCATTTATATGTAATTGAAAAATATGCAGAAAACTTTTTCATTAAATTTTTTATTAAAAAAAATTATTAAATATTGATCATGTTTTATATCGTATTTTTTATATATTTTAGTGCAAAAATTATTCAAGACAGTCCATTGAACTTATATATATATATATATATATATATATATATATATATATGTATACATAAGGAAATAAATTGTTATTATTATTAGTATGGATGTGCATGTACAATAGTTACTTTTAATTATTTGGCAATTAATAATATGATCTGAAACCGAAATAATATGATGTTATAAAAAATAAAATCAAAATTTCTTTCATTTTCTGCTGAAAAATGTATGAAACATATTTTATACCGTATATCCGATCCCGATTGCAATATTTATTTTATAGTATTTATTTTGGTTATTTTCTTCTTTTCTAGCCGAGATTTTTTCTTGAAGTGTATATTGAATCATTAATTTCATTGAGTACTTACAATTGATTTGAAATAATTTTTAAATCAAAAGTAAGAACAAATTATTAAGACATGAATGTTTAAACCCCTTCTAACAAAAATTACAGTCTTGCAAAAATAAGAGAATTTTTCTTTTGTGTGTAACACCGTAGTTCATATTTTAAATATTTACTTCTAAATTTACATTTGAAAACATTTTTGGCTAGAAAAGGCCAAATACTAACGGAATATTATATGGATTGAGGCATATTTAGTACGGTATCTATTTATGAAAGTTTTTAATTGCATTAATTGATAATGTAACGAAGAGTAAATTATTAAAATTAAATTAACGTGACAAAAATAGTAATCGAGTAGATGAAGAAAAGGCTTTCTTATGAAAAAAATGCGTTATCAGTAACATTAATTTAACGACATAATTCTCATTTATAATATAGTATTTACTATAAGAAACTTTTAGATAAATTGTGCTTTTTTCCATTTTAAGTTTGAAAATCATTTCAATGTTTTCGATTTGAAAGTATTAGTATTTCTAATGTTTAATACTAAATTTATTGATGTGTTGTTTTCCTGTTGTGTTTCTACAATAAGATATTAATTTTTAATTTACTAACAATATATGCATAGAAATTTTTCCTTTATATCGCTATATGTATATATATATATATAGACACACACACACACATTAACACATATACATTCATATACAGGTAGTTCATGCATGAAAGCGAAAAGAATTAAAGTGTCCTAAGTTCAGTGTATTGTTAAATAATGAAGAATAAAAAATGTAGACGTATAATGTTTGTAGTAATAATTGTGTGTTTAAATATAATAATCACAGTATTTTAAAACACTTTTTTTTATTGAATAGAGTATTGTTCCTTCTCAATAGTTTAATCGCTAGAATCTAATATTGGAACATATGTACTATCTAAGTTATATATTCAATTACTGTATTTTTTATCTTTCAATTAATTCGATTAAATATCATAATTTGTTACATTAAACTTTATTTTTTTATTCATTCAATGTATTGTTAATAGTGACGTCAATTATATTTTATTCAATACTGGATTTTATAGTGTTATAAACAGATTGTAAATGTTAGTGAAGAGTTTACCTCTATCATTATTTTTTAATGTAGTAAACAAGTACGTATATATATATATATATATATATATATATATATATATATATATATATATATATATTCAATATTTTACACTATTTTTGTTCTATAGGGCTGAATTCAAAATAATATTGGTTTTGAGAACAATTTACTTTTTTTGTTTGCATTATTTCGATTTGTGTACATGTGTGAATATATTTGAAGACATCGCAGTTGATTCAAATCATAACCCTTCTATACTAGTAGTATATAATGTAAATGTATAATATACTTTCTAATTTTCTCTGGTTTTTTTTTATTGTATAGTCAGTTCTTTTTAAAACCTCTGAATGGATATATTTCGTGTCATCAGTTTTACTGTATTTATTTAAAATAAATCTAGTATATATTCTATATGTAATAATAATATGACGCAGTGAACTTCCCTTGGCTTTGTATTTTTGTCGTGATAATAGTACTTGGTAGTTGCGCACCCACGCCATACCGTAGTTCATTCATGTCTCAGCTTTTTGTCGTAGACACGCCCATACAATCGATTTTACAGACATGGAATTACCTAGGATATCCAAAGGATATGGTTTATTAATCGCATATTTTTGTCTTATAATTATTATGCCATACATTATTTTTAAAATATTTTTTTATTGATAACTTTTTTGAATTATAAGAAGTTCAATTTCCAAACTGTTTATATATATATATATATATATATATATATATATATATATATATATATATGAATATTTTAGAGTCCAAATAAAAACAAATATTTTTTCTCATATTTTATTCAGTATTCATATGAAGTTAATGCGATTATTACGTCACTTAAAGCACTAATAAAGCTTTCAGTAAATCTTGTTAAATTGGAAGTGATAAAAGGATCTGGTTTTATAAACTATACATTTTAAGGATACCTAGAATTCACAATACACTTTTGGTATAAAGGTGTGTGTGTGTATATATGTATATATATAAAATGTATTTTTTTTCAATTTTTTTTTAAAAGCTGATTTAGTCGTAGATACTGTTAACAAAAATTTTGTTAAGTTGTAAATAAAGTTTTTTTTTCAGTATTATTATTTTATTTATTCATGTGAAAAAGGACATTAAAATAAAAATTATGTATTTATTTTAAATGTCCGTCTTATGTTTTCAAATAAGTCTTTAATTACATAGGCCACTTATTTATTAAAAAATGCATGAAATCCATTAATCCGTTGTAATTAATTATTGCTCTAGTAAAAATTTTCTTTATGTAATCCATATTGAGATAATATTTAAAGCATATGCCCTGTAAAATCAATCCAAATTCATAGTCCAGCGGTTTAACCCTTTCGATACGGCTATCGCAAACGCCATATGTTTGGTGTTACATATGTGTACCAGCCGTAGCTAAAGGGTTAAAATCAACGGTGTAAAAACATTTTCGAACCTTGATAATGTTTGGAATATTTTCTTCAAATCATTTTTATGTAGTTTTTGCCTTACACTTCTTTGTGTTAGGTTTGTTGATTTTCAAACAAAATGTTGATTGATTTTATCAAAGCATTCGATATGTATACTTAATTTTTTCTTGGTGTTTTAATTTCTACAAAAATAATGATACTTAATGATTCTACCAACCACCCGAGATGTTTGGCGATGGTTTCATTGATTCTTACCAAGTATTTGAGTGTTTTTTTAATAATTAGCATAAGCTCTATTGATACGTACATTAATATTTTTTTCCTATATAAAAAAATATTCCCGCCCGTGGATTAAATTTTATGATGTTTGTTAATAAAGTAACTGTTTTTAACCCGTTTCTTATCAAAGGTACTGTTAACAAAAATTCAGATCACTTTATTTGTAATGTGCAGTGCTACTTTAATTATATTATTCAGATTTATACGGGTTGTTTCAAATATGTGCTGATTGATTTGTTTACATATAATTGCAGTATTAGTGGTACTCTTCGTTGGGGTTCTTGAAAAGTTATAACGAAACAGAGAGCAAATATTGTATTTTGTTCTAAGTTGTCGAAGTCGGATTTATAAATGTGCCAAACAAAGAAATATATGATTATGATGCGTGAACTCATTCAATTGTTTTTGAATGGTTTTATTGAATAGTAAAAGTTTTAATAACAACGAACACACTGTTGGCTAAATATGATCATCGGAACAAATCTAGAAATATTGAAATTGATGATTAAATTCTACAAGACTTAGTGAGAAACTTATTGGCATTAGTAAAAATATAATTCATCTAATATTAATGAAAGACTTAAACAAGAAAAATATCTGTACACAATTTGATTTTTATTTGTTGAATGATTACCAAAAACAATAAAGTGGAATATTCGAGATGTTTGATTTTGACGACAGGTAATAAAACTTCTTGAAAACAATTGTTACTGTAAATGAACCTATTGTTTTTTTACAAACCAGTAACGAAGCGTGAGAATGGTTTATGGAAGGGATCAGGTGTATTCAAATCAAAAGTGTCTATGTGAAAAATTTGAATCAAGTAATGCTCATTACTTTCGTCGATTTTAATGGAAACATTCATAAAGAGTTTGTTTCTAAGGAAACAGTTGAAAATATTGTCTAGAAGTTTTGAGTGATTTAAAAAGGAATTCATCCTTAATATCGAGAACAAAATATCAGTTTATTCTTGCATGTTCTTGTGCTGCATCACAAATCATTCTATTAACGAGTTTTGTTGGCATCTGAAGGAGCGTGGTCCTTAGTCACCATGAAACTATCATTTGGTTTATAAACTAAAATTGAAAATGAAAAGCATAGAAAAGGCTAATATAAAGGATAAATTATTCATTCTTCTGAAAACTGCATTCTTCTAAATCATGATTTATTCCTCCACAATTTTACCTACACAAATATTTTCTTTATCGATTTCCATATTTTTCTTACCCAATACTTTCTCCGCTTATCAAACCCAAACAGATTGAAGAACTGTATTGTCGACAAATAAAACATTTTGCCACAATCACATCGGTTTGTTGATCCTGACAGTTTGCAAATTTAAGAAGTTTGTTTTAATGTATACTTTTTTCCCAGTATTTTTTTTGTTAAAAAATACTGAGCATCCTACAGTACATTTCATATTAATAAAGCACTGATTTTTTTGGTAATATTAATTTCTAATGTTCAAGCAAGTATAGTAGGTTGATTGTTGATTTGTCCTTTTTTTACATCGAAATAATGCTCCGTAGGAGATAGCAACTTAGGTTCATTCGTGGTTAATTTGTAGTGGTATCTGTTGTTTATATTTGCTCGTAATATAGTTAGTTCACTATTGCGAAGTTTTAATGAAATAATTTCGCGATTTGGCTATAATTTTTCCTTTGTGATATACAAATAATATGCAATACGATTACAAAAACAGTTCTGACACTGACTGAATTTACTTTCACAAATGAATTATTTTTTCACCCCACAAAACACACACATGTCTCGATCAAAAACATACAAACAATTATTATTGATTAAAAAAATTTGGTATGTCTTGTGGAGGAAAAAAGAATTCATTTGTGAAAATACAATCACACAAAGAAACAGATATATCTTTATTACTTTTCCGGAGACATTTTTTTAGCCAATTTTTATCCCATTAACGAGTAAAATACTGCAATATGTGTAATATTATTGTCACTTCTTTTTTTTAATGCATTCTTATTTATTTCTGTTTATATTCCTTACGTTGTGTACACGCGCGTGTGCGTGTAAATACTTTTTGAACCTATATTTTATTGTTTCGATACTACTGTGTTTTGTACTGAACTTGGTTTGAATTTTATTGGTAATAGAATTATAATTGTCGTGTAATTAATCTGAGAATGTTTCTTAGTGGCATATTTATTCAGTGCAAGAAATAGTAAAATGCAAGTGCGTCAACATTTTTCATATCCACTGTTTTTTTTTTTTTTTGTTTTGTTATTGCTTATACTAATATATTACAACATATTTACAGTTTTATTGTTTCGATTTTTTAATAACCAATTTGAAACGAGAACCATGAAGCCATAAAATAATCCTAATATTAACTGTGAATTTAATTAGTACGTTTTTTGTATTTTATGTACGAAAAGGCTACAGTTATAAAATCTGATTATAATATTATCACATTTTGTACATGTTTAATAAATGGTAATTGTTGTCTGCTATATATACGTGTATTACGTGTGATATACAATAATAAATAAAATTATGTCGAAAAGTAATGTTATTTTATAAATTTAACTTTGCTTACATGAAAAAACAATACTAGTTTTGATATACAAAAATGTTTGTATGGACCAACATTACAGATATTTTTTTAAATATATATAAGGGTCATTTACAAAACTCGTAAACGCATTATAAACCGAAATGTTTGATGTTTGTATAAAAGTGTATTGTTGCAGTTACAGCCAGAAAAACATATTATGATTAATTTTTTTTTTCTCTGATACTTAATATTACTAATTAGTAAATTATTAAAAGTATTTAAAATCAATTGTTAACAATTATTGTTAAAAATTGATGATAAAAAATAAGCGATGACTTGTTTATATTATCATTATTTTTATTATGGGGAGATTAAGGACTGTAATGTATGTATGTATGTATGTGTATATATATGTATGTATGTATAAAGTGCAGTCATAGTAACTCCATACTCATTTGATAATTGGCTATTGCATACAAAAATGATATACAGCTTTTTACCACCAACGATATCAACTCACCAAAAAGCGTAGCAGATATGCGGGCATTAAAAAATTCTTTTATGTAATAGGGATGATTATGTAAGATTTTATTTAGGCACATTCTTGAAAGCATTTTTTATATTTAGTCAATACTTATATCTATAGTATTTGCATAATTGGATTAATTTTTCAGTTATTTAGTTCATTGCAATGTTTTTTCTTTTATTTTGTAAAAAAAAATTATCACGATATAGTTCTGCTGACATTGTGATTAAATTCACTTCCACAAATGAATTATTTATTCCCAAAAAGAAGCAACATTTAAAATGCATTGATTCACAAATAAGTTTTTATATAAATATAAATTTTCATAACGTAAAATTTGTTTATTTATAGGTAATGGAAACAGTACACGTCTATAATATATAATAATCCAGAAATAATATTTATTAGTATCAACTCCAATACTTTGCTCATACACTGCGCTCACCACACGATCATGAAAATGGTGCTGTCACAACGACAGAGGGAGGAGTTGTAAGTGAATTATTTGAATGATTGTTTATAATTATGCAAGTTTCCGATGTTTAATTGAATGAGCTTATATTTGTTTTAAAGTTTTTTAAGGTGCATTCTGATAAAAAAAATTACAGATGACACGAAGAAGATATAGCTTTTTAAAAAAATACTTGAATATTTCAGTTGTTTATATACTTCTATTAATTTATTAGACTAATAGTATTAGTTAAAATGTTAAAAATGTGTGCTTATTCATTATATAAAACATATTTTTTATATATTTTAGAAATAAAGCAATTGCTGATTATCTTAGCAGTAATGGTTATATGGATGCTTTAGAGGCATTTAAGAAAGAGGCTGATATGCCAGGAGAAGTGGAACGAAAGTTTGGTGGTTTATTAGAAAAAAAATGGACCTCAGTTATTCGATTGCAAAAAAAGGTTTTAAAAATGTTTTTTATGTAGATGAAATATAAGTTATTTTTAATATTCTTCTTTCTGTTATTAGGTAATGGAACTCGAATCGAAATTATCCGAAGCTGAAAAGGAATTTATTGAAGGTGCACCGACACGAGGTAGACGATCTCCAACAGAATGGATACCTCGGCCACCAGAAAAATTCTGTTTAACTGGTCATCGTGCACCAGTAACTAAGGTTAGAAAATTTGTGAATAAATAAACTGATTAAAAAAACTCTTGTTTGCTGCTTACTTTATGTTAATTTAATAATATTTAGATATATAAATTCACAATATGTTGTAGGTAATTTTTCATCCTGTATTTAGTCTCATGGTGTCTGCAAGTGAGGATGCCACACTAAAAGTTTGGGACTTTGAAACAGGTGAATACGAAAGAACATTAAAAGGCCATACAGATTCTGTGCAAGATATTGGATTTGATCATACAGGAAAACTTTTAGGTACTTAAATTATGTTAGCATATGTATATATGTGCGTGGGTTGTGTGTGCGTGTATGTGTGTATATTATGATTATCGATTAATTCGATTATCAGTGCTTAAGTCAGGTATTTGTACCAAATTTTAAATGTGTGACAAAAGTTATACAATATTATAGTCTGCTACATAATTTTCAATTATTTTAAGTTATTTTGTATAAATATATTAATGTGTGTGTTTATTTTATTTATAATAATAAAAAAAAATATTCTTTTAGTATCGTGTAGTGCCGATATGTCAGTAAAGTTATGGGATTTTGCTCAGAGTTATGAATGCATAAAAACAATGCATGGGCATGATCATAATGTTAGTAGTGTCTCATTTATGCCAGCTGGAGATTTTGTTATTTCATCATCTCGTGACAAGACTATAAAAATGTGGGAAGTGGCAACTGGGTAATATTTCTTTATATATCTATTGTTATTTTTTTGTTTTAAAATATATACCACTATGTAAATGTGTAAATATATATATTTTTTTTCTCTAATATCTACATAGATATTGTGTAAAAACATACACTGGACATAATGAATGGGTTCGAATGGTAAGAGCATCTCCTGATGGAACTTACCTTGCATCATGTTCTAATGATCAAACAGTAAGAGTTTGGGCAGCAAATAGTAAAGAATGCAAAGTAAGCTGTGTATATTTTATTAATCAATGTTTACATTTTTCCACTTATATAATTGGTAAATTTTAGTATCATTTGAAATTTGATATAAAATATTAACAAAATTTTGAATGTTGTTTAATATTTATTTTAATTTATTTTTGTAGTTTTATATAGTATATTTTGATAAATTATTAGATAAAATTCAAAAAAATGTTTAGCGTAAAGTGGGAAAGTTTGTATTTATATCAACATTATAATACAGTTTTTTTTTAAAAAAATTATAGGCAGTATTACGTGACCATGATCACGTAGTAGAGTGTATCGCATGGGCACCAGAATCGGCACATTCTGCTATTAATGAAGCCAGTAGTTCTACAGATAACAAAAAAAGCTTGGCAAATCAACGCCAAGGACCATTTTTGGCTTCTGGGTCTCGAGATAAAACGATTAGAGTGTGGGATGTTACCACAGGGACCTGCATGTTTACATTATATGGACACGATAACTGGGTTCGTGGAATTTCATTTCACCCAGCTGGAAAATTTTTTGTATCTGCAAGTGATGATAAGACGTTACGAGTTTGGGATCTTCGTAACCGTCGTTGCACTAAAACATTAGACGCGCACAAACATTTTTGCACGTCTGTTGGTAAGTAATATTTAAAGAAGAAAATTAAATAACAGACTGCTAAGTAAATATGTTATGTTTTAGATTTTCACAAGTCCCATCCATATGTTATAACCGGTAGCGTTGATCAAACAGTAAAGGTGTGGGAATGCCGTTAAACTTTTGAGTACTTCATCGATCTGTTATTATTCGGATTCAGAACATATTTATTTTACTGTGAATGCACTGTTTTACGTTCGTCACGTTAACTCAAAATAATTTACAAATGTGTATATTGTGAATATTTTTAATTAATATAAACATTCTAATTTTAATGATTACTGCAATTTGAAATCATCTATAATATCATTTGTATTCTCATTTGTATTGTTATTTTTTAAAAGGAATGTGTTTTTTTCTTTTAAGTTAACGTGATATAAAAATTATCCAGTGACTAACATGCGGCGTCTAATAATTGTTTCAAGAAACCATGAAATATAAAATCTGATGTTGAAAGTATACTTTTTAAGAAATTATAGTGGAATGTATTAAAAATGCAAATGTAACGCCCTATTCTAAGCGAAGATATAGATTTTTTTAATTTATTTGTAGTAATCGTATCGATAATGATATATGCTAGCGTATTCTTCAGTTCGGGGAATCTTTTGTTAATTAATTTAATGTTTTTAGAAAACGTGGTAATTTTAAAATATATTAGACTGTAACAGATAAATATCTTTCATTTATAAGGAATAAATTATTGCCTCATTAATTTCTTTTTGCTGTAGATGTAGTAATGTGTGTTTTTTGTAGATTCTATGTATATATTTGTACATGTGTGTTATTTGTATGTGTTCATGTATATTTAAGCGTATGTGGATATGTATTTATATATATATATATATATATATATATATATATATATATATGTATATATAAATAATGTAACAAAATTAGCCAATAAAAAAAAATAAAATAAACCAGTTTTCTGTAAAATATAGAAAAAAATTGCTTCTTTTCATAGTTATTATGAATATGGACTGAATTATAATCTTTGTATGCATAAAAAAATGTGGATACATTTATAAATATATATACACACGTACATATATACATACACATATATACATATAAATATAGAACTTACAGTAAAAAATATGTTATCTAAATAATACACCAGTACACTTATTAAATTAGAATTATTTCAAATAAACTTTCCGATTTAAGTATCAGAATGAAAATATCTAGCTGTATTTACACAAATAATATGCAAAATAAATTGAGTAATATACTACATGGTAAAAATGGCTTGCTTCACAGTGATTTTGAATACAATATTATTCTATATTGTTCAGCTAGTTTATTCTACACATTGTTTGAAGTGATATTAACTCAACTAATTATATGACGATTGGAAATATGTGAAAATATATTATCAACGTATTGCCAAACAAAAAGAAAAAAAAAACTCAATAACTGCAGCTCTGCTTTATGCTTCTCAAGTCTGCAGAATTTTCTGTACTAGATTAATAAATATTATGTATTTGATTCTGGTTATAAATAATATTACAATAATAATAAACAATATTGTGAATATATGTTCTTTTTTCTGTAAATAAACATCTTATTTTTATTGTTTTAACTTATTTAATAGGAAAAACTTATTTTTAAGATATAATTTGACACCATTCTAAGTTAGATAAATTTAATTTTAAAAAGTAAAAGATGTTAATAGAAGTGATTTGAATTAAAAAATAAAATGAAAATTTTTATATTAAAAAGTATAAATTATGTAAAATGCTTACATTCATTATACACTTTTTGACATATAAAAAGTAATTTAAAATGACTACAAAGATGAAATAAATGAATTAGGAATACATAGAATTGTTTTTTCAGGAATTACTGTGTGGTTGGTTTAAAAAAAATGTTTCAATATTCAATAAATATTGGAAATTTATATCAATTTAAAAAAATAAAATTCCATACTTCTCATAAATAATGTTCGCTTATAAATAATTTCCATATTTGATATTTAATATTGGTTTAATGATATTAATAAAAAAATGAGAAATTTATAAAAGAAATGTAAATGTTTTTCTTAAAGAAATCGCATATTAACTCACTAAAGTTAACTTATAATCAATAATGATTACTTATTTGTATTAAAGTTTTTCATTTAAATATTTATAACAAAGTATTAAGAAAAAAATAAAAATTCCTAAATCAATATTTTGGGACTTTATATGCCTAAATTGTAATTATAGTACCAATTGTTCTACCAGTCAATGTTGATTTTTTTTAAGTCAAGAATTTAAGGAAACTTCAGAATAGAAACATTACAGTTAAAACTTTTCTCTTGTGTAGTATACTTTTACTATTAAATGTGAGATAAATATATTTATTGTTTTAGTGAGTTATTTAAATGCAATATTATAAAATAAACTGATAAATGTTTAGTCTTTACTAACATTTTTTTTTATTTTCAAAGTAAAAAGTTTATATACAATAATAGTGTTTAGTTATCTCATTTTAAGCATCATTTAACATAAAATCAACAGTAAAAACTTATGAATAGTGGGAAAATATTTTTCTCTTCAAAAAAAAAAATCAAAAAATTGGAATAAATATATTTAATGTGAATGCTTTACATGACAGTAAATTTATTAAAAATCAAATGTAATAAATGTGCTAGTTATATAATGTGTCTTTATCTATGGTAATAAATGAAATTGCATATATATGCATATATATATATATATAACTTCATAGATAAGATACATTATTACTAACACATTTATTACATTTGATTTTTAATGAATTTCTTTTAACAATAGACTGCTATTGATCAATAACGAAAATGCTTGTATGAAACAAATGAAAAAGTAAACATGTTTTTTCTGTTGTTTATGGTAATAAAAGAAGGTAATTTTGCATAAATCATAAAATTCTAAATTATCTAAACAACTTACTAGAATTACGTTATCAAAAAGAATATGAGCATAAATCAGGAAAAAGAAATGGTATGTTCAGAGATTTTATTGTAAAAATGACAAAATTTTGTATTTTAATTTTATATTTTTTAGTCTGAGGATGACAAAAAATTGAAAGATGAATTAGACAGTTTAGTGTCTTCTCTATTAGTAAGTGTTTTGAGTTTGATTTGATATCTATTCTTTATATACTATATATATATATGCTCTTATAATTATTTTTTGTTAGCAACAAAATGATCTTGAATCGTTAAAATCCACATTAGACTTACTGGGACAAATAATTCGTACATCGACAACTTCAATGACATCTGTTCCAAAGCCACTAAAATATCTTAGAATTCATTATGATAATTTGAAAAGTGCTTATCAAAAAATAAAAAATGTAGATGTGCGTAAATTATTTGCTGATATATTATCAGTTCTTTCATTAACAGTTGTAGGCACACCACAAGCTAAAGAAAAAAATGAATGTTTAAATTTCTGTCTTAGTGGTAATTTATCAAATGTTGGAAGTTGGGGTCATGAATATATTAGGTAAGTAAAATATTTTACATTACTTTAAATTTTTATAATTTTATATTATTTTTTTCCAATAATTAAAAAAACTATTAGTTCATTATTGTGTAAAATTATATATATTTTTAAAACAATGATTAAAAAATAAAGATTTTAGTTGCTAATATATTTTTTTTATTGAAACAAACTAATGTTATGGTAAATTACTGTTTCAAAAGTAAAAAAAGATGTTTAAAAATTATGTAGCAATATTTTTTGTTTTCTTGATACATTTTAAATATTTAATGAATTAAAATAATATATAAAATATTTAATAGACAACTTGAAACTGAAATAGCTGATGAGTGGGCTTTATATCCTGAAAAAGACGATCAGTTGCTTCCTCTAGTCAAATTAGTGATCAAATTTGATACTACACATCATGCTGAGATACAAGCTTGTGATTTATTGATGGAAATTGATCATTTAGATTTAATATCAGAATATTTAGATAGTTCAAATTATTCTCGTATATGTATGTACCTAATTTCTTGTGCAAGTTATGTAGATGATTATGAGTCCACTGAAATTTTGGAATTAGTGACAACATGCTATTTGGAATTCAGAGAATTCCCACGTTCATTAATAATAGCTATGCAGTTGTGTGATAATAAATTAATTGAAAGCATTTTTAAAAATGCTAACGATCCGTATGTATAATTGTTTACTTAACATGAAAAAATAAAAACAGAAAAAAACTAACTAATTTACTTTTTAATATAGATCAATTGTAAAACAACTTGTCTTTATGTTGAGTAGACACCAAAACAAAATGAACATTGATGTAATTGATGATATTAAAGAAAAAGAAAATTTACAGAAGATTTTAATGAATGGGCATTTAAGTGAATTCTTTCATAACTTTAGTAGAGAAGTATGTAATAAGTAAATCCAAAATTATTGGATTCATTTAAAATTTATTAATATTATAGCTTGATATTATGGAACCCAAAACACCTGAAGATGTTTATAAAACATGGCTTGAGCCTATTGTCTTTCGATCATCTGTTTTTGGAGAAACAACTTTAGATTCAGCTCGACAAAATTTAGCTTCAAGTTTTGTAAATGGTTTTGTAAATGCATCATTTAGTACAGATAAATTAATGACTAATGAAAATGCCAATAAATGGATTCATAAAAATAAAGAACATGGAATGTTAAGTGCATGTGCATCTCTTGGTCTTATTTATTTATGGGATGTTGATGCAGGGTTATCTCCTATTGATAAATATCTTTATACTAATGAGGATTATATTAAAGCAGGTGCCTTATTAGCTTTAGGCATAGTAAATTGTGGAATACAAACTGAATGTGATCCTGCTTTAGCATTATTATCAGATTATGTAATAAGTAGCAGTCAAATATTACGAGTGGGATCAATTTTAGGTATATAAATCAATTATGCATTTTATTGTTTTAATACACTGTTCATTCCATTAGGTTTAGGTTTGGCATATGGAGGTACAAATCGAGAAGATGTACTAGAAATAATATTTTCAGCAATAAATAGTCCTGAATCTAATTTTGAAGTACTTGGTTTAGCTTGTATATCATGTGGTTTAATTGCAGCTGGAACTTGTTCTGAATCAGTATCTACTGTAATTTTACAACGTCTTTTTGAATTAAAAGATAAGAATTTTATGAACAGTTTTTATGTAAAATTTATGCTTCTGGGTATTGGTTTATTATATTTAGGTATTAGATTTATTTGTATAGAAAGTAAATACTTCAATTTGAAGTAAAAATTAATATAATTTGTATATGGTTAACAATTTAGGTCATAAAGAAAATATAGAAGTAATTGCAGAAGCTATGGAAGTATTAGATGAACCGCATAAATCTTTAGCTCATACTATATTAACAATGTGTGCTTATGCAGGAACAGGTGATGTTCTTATTATTCAAGAATTATTATATATTTGCTGTGAAAGCTATTTAACATTTGAGGTAATTATTTGCATTTAGTTATTACTATTTGATTTTGCTTAAAGTATATATGAAAAATAACAATATTAAAAGAGAATTAAATGACAGTCACTGGTATTTAACAATACAATGCAAGTTTTAGAATTAAAAGAATCTGTTAAATGCAATTTCATTAAAGTTAAATGTTTGTTTGTTTGTACTTTCTTTAGAAAGAAAATGGTAATGTGAAACTAAATACCAGCATTCCAAAAAAATCCTTTGAGACCAATATTGATAAAAATAAAAGCAAGTTATTTAAAAATGCTGATGTTCAACATCATGATGATTCAAAATTGAACGTTCAAAAACGTAATATGAAATACATTTTAAAAATTATATATATTATATATATATATATTTATACATATATATATAGATATATTTATATATACATATATATATATATATCCATATATATATATATATACATATATATATATATATACATATATATATATATATATACATATATATATACATATATATATATACATATATATATATATACATATATATATACATATATATATACATATATGTATATATATATATATATATATATATATACATTTATATATATATATACATATATATATATATATATATATATATATATATATATATATATATATATATATATAGATAAGCTAAACATATATACAAAAAATGAACCTACATGTTATAAATTAAATTCATATTTATCAAACAAAAAACATTTTTTTGTAGTTACAATATTGCTAATGTAATATAATAAAATTATTAGATGTAAATGTGTTCTTAATTTTTGAAGAGTAAATTTTAATTTCTAGCTAATTTAAAACCAAAACCAAATATTGATGATAATTTAAATGAAAAAAGACGAGTGGATGGAAATATATCTTTCAATGATTCAGAATCAAATAATAATAAAGAAAGTACAAGTAAACCAACTTATGATTTATCGTCTGTACAATCTGTTGCTGTTTTAGCTGTTGCCTGTGTGGCAATGGGCGAAGAAATTGGATTAGAAATGTCTCATCGAATTTTGGGACATTTAGTTAGTAAATACACACACACACACACACACATATATATATATATATATATATGTATGTAAATACACACACATATATGTTCATTTTACTTATTGCCTGTAGTACAATTTTTTTTAAATACAATAGCATTTGTTTTTAAAAACAAAACTAGCTAAATACTTGTATTAACCATTTTTAGGCTAGATATGGAAATCCTAAAGTCCGAAAAGCTGTTCCTTTAGCTGCTGCATTATGTTCAGTTTCAAATCCACAGTTACCAGTTATTGATTTGTTAAATAAATATTCTCATGATACTGATGTTGACGTTGCTTACAATGCAATTTTTTCAATGGGTTTAGTAGGTGCTGGAACTAATAATGCTAGGTATTAGCATTTTCCATATGTGAAAAGAAATTTTAAATTCAAAATACTTCATTAGAATTAAATTATTTTATTTTCTGTAGGCTTGCAATGATGTTACGCCAATTAGCAGTATTTCATTCTCGACATTCTGTACACTTATTTATGGTTCGTTTAGCACAAGGTTTGACATATTTAGGAAAAGGTACTATGTCCCTAAATCCTTTTCATACTGACAGACAAATTATGAGTCCTTTAGCAGTTGCTGGGCTTTTAATAACACTAATGGCAATGTTAGATTGTAAAAACAGTAAGTAGTGTATATATTTTATTTCACAGTTTAATATCTAAAATAAACTTTGGTTTTACAGCAATTTTAGGAAAGAACCATTATTTATTGTATTCTTTAGTAGCCGCAATGCACGTTCGTTGGCTGGTTACATTAGATGAAAATATGAACCAAATGCCTGTTTCAGTTAGAGTTGGTCAAGTGAGTAATATTTATGTAATATTTTAATATGTTACTTTTGGAATTTGGTAGTCTAGGAAATATGTATACTATTATATTGTACATAAATATTACAAATATATAACCATCCATGCATAGGTGTACATTGTAAATTCTAATGGATTTATTTTGCTATTTATTTTTTATTATGTACTTGCAATAAAATACTGAATATTTATTTAAGGCCGTAGATACAGTTGGTAAAGCAGGTACTCCAAAAACAATAACTGGAATTCGTACTCATACAACACCAGTACTTTTGTCTGTTGGTGAAAGAGCAGAATTAGCCACAGATGACTATGTTTCATTATCACCAATAATGGAAGGATTTGTTATACTGCGTAGAACATAAGTTAATCATAAATTAACAATTTTTTTGTGTAAATAACTATTTAATACAATTAAATTTATTTCAAAGTTAATATAAAATTGTGATACTAATAAAAATGCATTATAAATATAATTTATGAAATATTTTGTTCCGTTTGTATTTACAGTTTTCTTTTTTTCCATGTAGACATTTGATGTAGATCTGATAAATACAGAGTTTTTATAAAGGAAATAAGTGTACATTTAGGTTGTTTATATTTGTATATATTAACATGTGTAAGATTGACATTCTGTGAAACAATGTTTAAAGTTTCATTTAACAATACTAATCAAAACTATGTAGGATATATAAGCAGTAATATTTATTGTGAAATATTTTTATAATTTTAAAAATGTATACACAAATAAATAATTTGACTTCAATATTTGTTTAACTAATTTGTCAAAAATTTGTTTAACTAATTTAATGCATAAATTTGAAATAATAAGATGGGTTTTAGTTGATGTATAAAATATATTTGAATATAAAAAAAAATATGAAATGGGGAAAATATGCAACAAGTTAAGAATTAAGATAAGTGGCAAATACTTTTATATCTAATGCAACCTCCATGCGTATTGATTAACGCAGTTGAAAAATTAAAAGTATTTCGTAGAAAATTCAATTTATTAATAATGGGTTTAGGAAGCCAACTTTTCCATTTTCTGCTTTTCTTTCTTTCAATTATTTTGTCTGCATCCAGATTTTTCTATTTTTTTTTTGTATTTAAGCGTTTCGTGGTGATGCCATTATCATCGAAATGTGCATAAATAAGAAAAAATAATTAAAAATCAATTATCGATCTTTTTTGATCAGAAAAACTATGTAATACTGTAAACAGAATTTCTCTTTTTAAATTTCAAAATAAGACATTAAAGCATCTTTAATGTACTATTATAGATGAATAAAATTTTGCAACCATACGTTAATAATATTAATTAATCTTTTTGTAGACTAAATAGCAACAATGCTTATTTTTCGCTTTAAACAACTTCATGCTATGGATTCATAATTATAATTTAAAATTTAATAGAATTTTAATATATGATATAATTAAAATACTATTGTATAATTTAAATAACGCATTAAATTTCAAGTAAGACGCATTGGAATTCTTACATTGGTTTTAGTTTTATTGTTATATTACAGCAGTATATGTATTATTAATTTGATCAATAAATAATTCCATTGAATACCTAAATGTGAATCTAAATATAATGCAATAATAAAAACATATAAAACTAAAAATAACTAGATTTTATAACTAGTTATATTTACCATGTGACTTAAGTTTGATTTTTGAATTAAAACTTTTCCATAATTAAAAAAATAAATTAACAAAATTCATTATGTATACCATTAGTAAGGATAATACTGCATCTGATGCACTTGTACAAATAAAATTAATAACCAAGCAGGAAAAGTACGTAAAATCATTAATGAAGTAGTAAAAAGTTAACCATGTTTTTATACCAAAATATGTTAATTAAAGTAATACTGTTTTCATATGTACTGAATTATTAATTAATATTGACTTTCAGATATGCAATTCCTGATACTCCTTATTCTGTTCCGTTAAATATTGATTCTGTTTCATTAAATACACTTTTAAAAGAATTAATACGTGAACAAAAGGAAGACATTTCAACTAATATTGAATTTGATTTTATTGTAAATGGGGAACTATTGCGCGCACCTTTAAATGATCATTTATTGGATAAAAGTATTTCAACAGAATTAACAGTATCTATAGAGTATATTGAAAGACATCCATCTCCAGAACCTGAAAATTGTTTACTACTTGATGATTGGGTTTCGGCTGTTGATGTTAAGGGACAGTGGATATTAGCAGGTTGTTACGATAATACTGTTCATTTATGGAGTGCAAAAGGAAAGCATAAATTGACAATACCTGGTCATACAGGTCCAGTAAAAGCTGTAAAATGGGCACATTTAGATGATGAAAATGGAATTTTTGTAAGGTACAAGATACAATTAGTATTTTTAGAAAATGTTTTTATACAGATAAAGAATATTTTATTACCATTGAAATAATGTAAACGATTTTAGTGGCTCTCATGATCAGACTGCTATTTTATGGCAATGGCTTGTTAAAGATAATGCTGTTCAATGTGTAACAGTATTGCGAGGGCATGAACGAAGTATTGAAGCTGTTAGTGTTGGACCAGATGGTTTAAAATTAGCATCTTCGGGTTGGGATGGAATGGTTAAAATTTGGTCAGCAAGTAAGTTATTATGTTATACTTATATTTAAACATACTTATTTACAATGGTTTTAAATGTAGAGTTGGAAAATTCTGTTGAAAATGAAGATGGTGAACCTGTTAAAAAACGAATTAAATCAGAAAGCGGAAAGACTCGTGTAAGTATAAAATTTATTAAAAAAAAATAATCTTAGTAAAATTTTAAAACATTTTCACAGACACCTCTGATGACTTTACAAGGACATCGTGAAGCTGTTACAGGTATTACATGGATGGATAATAACACTGTTATTTCAGCTAGTTGGGATCATTCTATACGTCTTTGGGATGTTGGTCTGGGTGGTTTAAAAAGAGATATTGTCGGAAATAAAGCATTTTTTGATGTAGATTATTCACATTTAAATAAAATGCTTATTACAGCATCTGCTGATCGACATGCAAGAATGTACGATCCAAGATCAAATGGTATATATTTCATTTTTATCTATACTTATTAAGAAAGATTCTATATGTATATAAATACATATACATATGTATTTAATAATATATATTAATAAATATGTATTTATTTTGACATCTTTTAAACAAATTTTATTATGAAATACTACTTTAAATAGAATTTAGTAAATTATTTGCTTATTTTTGTAATAATAAAATATAATTGTTAATAATTTTTTTGTGTCAGTATTGATAGTTAATGCATTTGTAATTTCAATTAGAAATTGCTATATAAAGTCTATTTAATGAATAACTTTCATTTTGTTTAACATTTATATGTAGTTGTTTGTGTACGTGCATACATACGTGTATATATATATATATATACACCCTAATACTTGGATTTTTTAATATTTTATATTACAGAAGGATCAATAATTAAATCCACATACACATCTCATACACAATGGATTCAATCAGTACGATGGTCAGATCAAGATGAGTATTTATTTTTATCTGGAAGTCATGACCACCAAATGAAAATGTGGGATATACGCAGTCAGAAAGCACCACTATTTGATTTATCTGGTCATGAAGATAAAGTTCTTTGTTGTGACTGGAAAGAAGATTTAATTGTATCTGGTGGGGCTGACAATACTTTAAGAATTTTTAGACAAAATAAAACACAAGGAAAGTACATGGAAAAGAAACATTAATATAAAACATTTGTAATTAATATAAAGTTTATTGTAACAATAGTAATCTGTTAATGTGAAATAAAATATTTATTTATTTTGAAATTTATTTGTAGAGAAAACTGCTTTAAACATTTACACTTCTTTTAATGTACTAAGTAATTTTTCAATTATAGTATCCACTTCTGCCATAGCTCCCAAACCTGTATCACCACAAATGAGTGTTTTTGAAACACATGGAATTAATGTATAACCCCAACTCTCAAGTGTTGATATTTGAGTTGTTGTTATAGGATGGTTCCACATTCTCGTGTTCATAGCAGGACAAAATAATAATGGTTTTTCAATATTCCATGCTCTTACTATACAAGTTAATATATTGTCACATATTCCCTGAAATAATAATATATTTTTTCACCACTTTAAACACACTAGTATCATTTTATTACATTTGCTATTTTTGCAAGAGTGTTGGCATCGAGAGGTGCAATAATGAAAATATCAGCCCATTTAGCTAATTCAATATGTAACACGGGGTCACCTCGTTTACTCCACGAATTCCATTCATGTACATCTGTATACACTGTTACATTTATTAAGTCATCATTTGAAAAAAAATGTTTAGCATTTTCTGTAACTACAACTGAAATCTAAAAAAAATATTGAACAATTTTTTTCAAATTTAAAAATTATAAAAATACTTTGAAAATCTATTTATTACATAATTTATTATAATTGACACTATGAATATACATTTATATTTATGCACATACATATTACATAGTTACTTTTTATAAAAAAAGTTACTTATTAAAATATTATATTTCATGTAACAATAGCTCAATATACAAAATATATATATATATATATATATATATATATATATATATATATATATCTATAATTATATTATTGTATAGCCAATAAATACCAGATACATATTGATATTTTTTAAATACACACTCATATATATATATATATATATATATATATATATATATATATATATATATATATTAAAATATTTTTTTAGATGATAAATTCAAATACCTGAACATCACAAGATTTTTTTAATGTATCTATAAGTGTAGGTAATTTTAAAGATGCCACACTTCCAGTACAACCGATAAGAATATTTTTTATTTTTTTTTCACTGCTCATATTCAAAATATTAATAAAACATGCAATTTATTACTTAGTAGTTTTTTTTCTTTATTTACGACTTTGGTTATAACCTAGATTAGACCAGTCTTCTTTCAACATTAAGTTATTATTCATTCGGCATTCCAAATAATTTTTTGATTCTTCACGACACTGAGAATTTTTATTTTCTTGTAACTTTAAACATTGCATGTATTTTAACATGAATTTTTTGCAAACTGCTTCGTGATCTAATGGAAAACTTCCTTTATCGGGAGGTGTAGGTGTAAATGTTTTTGCACCAAATGTCATAGAGGACATCTTATTTTTTAATATATCCCTTTCTATAAATTCATTATATTCAATTGGAATATTTTAAACGTCACAAGACTAAATGTCTGTAGTATAGTTCCTATAATTTTCATTCTTATTTATTCACTACCTTGTATCAAACTTCATGATGAAATTTGTTGAGAATTTTGTACGTACTCTGTCAGATTTGTGATTCAAGTGTTTACTTATAATGAGTAACTAGTGAACGAAGTAGATATTAATGAATATTTAATAAAGAAATATTAATTTACTATAGGATTAATTTATGGTAATGTATAGTAGACTTTTTATACATTTTCTACATAACCAAGCAGATAATATCCCATAATTATTTTTACAGCAGTTAATGGTCTTCCAAATATTCATCATGAATTAATTATCTGAAAATTAGACTACAAAAACCAGTAGAAGATTTAAAGCAAAACTAGTTTTTTGTGCCTTATATATTTTTTTAGATATATTTACAATTTACACTTAGATATTTTTCCACATGTAACAAAAACAGTTTGCACTATGGAAATAGCATTGAAGTGTATTTATTTTGCCAAGATAGTTATGAAGAGAATGCATTGATTTTAAAATGAGACATGATTGAAAGTGTATCACGACGTGCATTTAGTGGCTTTAGCGGAACGTATAACGTGCGAGCCTCGGAACTTGCAAAAGATAAACGTTACAAAGCATTCAGTGTTATAGTTGTTTTTTTAGATGATGTTAGTCAGGCATTTACTTTAGATGTAAGCATTTCATTTTTAATTTAAACTTTGAAAAATACTTATAACTTATTTTTGACTTATACTTTTTTACTTGTTATATTTTTGTGAAATCCATATGATTACTTGTAGAAACGTGATAAAGGATCCGTTTTATTAGATCAAGTATATCATTATTTGGAATTAACAGAAAGAGATTATTTTGGTTTACAATTTTCAGAAAATGGTACTTTACGGAGCAATAACAGTCCTGATAGTATGGTAATAATTTTTATACATAACTAAAATTAATTTTGTAAATTTTATACATATATATATATATATATATATATATATATATATATATATATTTATATATATAATGTGAGACATATATACTTACATATATATATATATATATATATATATATATATATATGTATGTATATAATATTCGTTATTTAATTTTAATGACAGGAGTATATGGTGTACTCTTACTTTATATTAAGCTTAAAAGATTTAATAAATATGTAAATAAACCTACCAGTATTTAAAATGTTTAATTATAGTAAATTACTATTAACACAATAATTATTTGATATTAAAATTTTGATTTGTCAAATAATTATTATTTTATAAGAATATAATTATAGTGTTAATAATAGAAGACTAAGAGTATAATTAAGTATATATAGAAAATTCATTAAAGAATACATTTAATTAAGTTAAAACTTTTGAAATAGAGAAAGTAAAACCTTATTAATTATCAAGCTAATGTAAAAAGTACATAACATTTAGAAAAATTACAGGTACATTCATTTTATGAAATAAAAATTATATATCATATTTATTGCATATGTTTCAAGACAATATTATAAATTGATTTATTTATTAAATTATAATATAATGTATATATTACATAATGTATTACATAATGTATATATTATAATGTATATATTATAATATAATGTATATATTACATAACATATTTTTTTCTAAAATCAATTTTTATAAATGAAAATCTGTTATATGATTTTTATAAATGATAACATTTTTTCTTCACTAAGAATATTTAATTTTAGATTATTATTTTATTATTGAGTTTATTTAATAGATTATTTTCTATTTATACTATTTATATAAGAAAGTAGATAATTTTTATCTATATTTGGTATATATATATATATATATATATATATATATATATATATATATATATATATATATATATATATATATATACATACATATGTTTTCTTAAGATATATGTTGGTTTATTTTTTAGAATTAATTTTAAATATAAAAGAATATTTTTGTTTTACTTATTAAGTTAAAGTTTTACACTCATTGTGAACATTGAATAAGAAAACATTGGTTGATTCTTTATTTTATTTACGAGGAGTATTTTTGATTATTTCATTTTACTGTTTTGTATTTGTTACGGAATAAACTAATTAGAATTTGGTTAACAACAAGTAAATTCTATTTATCTGTAAAATAAATAAACTTGTACGTTTGGATTATATTTTTATGCTAATATTTTTAAATTACGTTAATAGTTTTGACTGATGTTTTTATGATATGTTATTTACTTATATTGCTTAAATCATTCTTACATCTTTTCTTATATTCTTACACACACACACACAGATATATATATATATATATATATATATATATATATATAAAAAGTGTAAGTGTTTACAGTTGTAATTTAATTGAGGTAAAATGAATGTCAAAAAAAAATTAAAATATGTTTTTTTTTATTTTAGCGTTGGTTGGATCCAACAAAAAATATCAAGAAACAGTGTGGTAATGGAGCACATTTGTATTTTCGTGTGAAGTTTTATGTATCGGATCCTAGTAAATTAGCAGAAGAATTTACTCGCTATCAATTTTATTTACAAATACGAAATGATATCAGATCAGGGAAATTACAGTTACCGTCGAGTACAGCGTGTTTATTAGCTTCTTATATGGTGCAATGTAATGTTAATTTTTTATAAATAATAATTTTATATTTTGTTTACTTCATTAGTTCAGTTTCATAAATAAAATTATTTAATATTTGTAATTACTAAAAGATCCGTAAGTTATTTTTATGTATTACTAGTTTATTATTGCTATATTACATAGTGAATCGTAATTATTGAGAATATATGGTTTTAAGAAGTCATATATGTATTTATCTGCATATGTGTATGCTTGTATCATATATATATATATATATGTATATACATACATACATACATAGACACACGCATACACATGTGCATACATACTAGTTTGTGTAAATAAATTATTTATATTTTAGCTGAACTAGGAGATTATCACCCAGATGAACATGGACCAAATTATTTATCAAAAATATCTTTACTACCTGACCAAAATGAAGATATGGAAAAGAAAATTGCTGAACTTCACAAGTTGCATAAGTAAGCTTTGTTTAATACCAAATTTCAAATAGGTCTTATATTACTTGATTGTATAGAAAATTTTAGCATAAAATTACATAATTTATGTATGAATCATGTATATATATATTAGTGCTTATAGTTAATATCTGTAAATGTTCTATAATTTTCTTTTAGTAAATTTATTGATTAATGTTAATGTGTATTTTCAGAAATCAGTTACCTGCAGATGCCGAATTTAATTTTCTTGATCATGCAAAACGTCTTGATATGTATGGTGTAGAGTTACATCATGCATTAGATTCTACAAATAAAGATATTCAGTTAGGTGTTACTTCTATTGGTTTGGTTGTATTTCACAACAATATTCGTATTAATACATTTTCATGGTCAAAGATTGTTAAAGTTTCATTTAAAAGAAAGCAATTTTTTATTCAACTTAGGCGAGAACCTGTAAGATTATTTTTATAAAGAAAGTAATACATTTGAATCATTCTGATATGAATGCAATTTTTTTTAGTCCGAATCATATGATACATTATTAGGATTTAATATGCAGTCTTATCGTTCATCTAAAGGTCTGTGGAAATCTTGTGTAGAGCATCATACATTTTTTCGTCTTCATTCTCCTCGTTTACGATCTCGTCGGTTTCCGTTATCTCTTGGGTCACGTTTTTATTATTCTGGTCGAACTGAACGACAGACAGTAGAACAAGGAAAGCTTTATTCTAGAGCATCACGTACATTTATAAGATCTCCGAGTAAACCACCTACTGTTGTTACATCTGCTTCGCCAGGAATCGTAGAAGAAAAAGTTAAACCAGCTTGTACTAGATCACCTTGGTGTGACAATAAAGTACAATCATTAGGTTCACATGAACCAAGAAAAGCATGGGAAGATTCAATTCAAGTTTCTGATGATGATGGCGGATTCTTAGAAAAACCAGCAGAGAATGCTGCATTTTATCCAGCTGGAAAAGTACTCAACTATGCAGATGAAGAAGAAAATGGATTGTATGATACACCACCTTATAGCCCTAGTAATTCTCCTGTACCATATGAAGGATTAGTGACAGTTAAATTAGTTCCTGATGATGAAGGTAGATTTGGATTTAATGTTAAAGGTGGAAAAGAACAGAACATGCCTATATTAGTGTCACGCGTTGCACCTAACACGCCTGCAGACCATTGTGTGCCAAAAATACGTGAAGGTGACCAGGTGTATTTTATAAACGGACAAGATGTTACAAATGCAACTCATAATACTGTAGTAACATTAATAAGGACAGCTAGAGATAAACAGGGCGAATTGGAATTAGTTTTGAAACAAGCAGCAAGCCCTGAAATTGGAAATGGAATTTCTGAAGAACCATTATATTGTTATGTTCCGGAAAGTCCACAACAAGTTAGTATGCAGGGAGCTTTAGCACAGTCTATATTACTTTTAGCAGATGGTTTAGCAAGTGGCGCTTTAGTATCTCAGTATGAACAATTGTATCGTCGGCATCCAGAATTAAGTAGTAATGAAGCTAGAAGGTCTGAAAATGTAGACAAAAATCGTTATAGAGATATTTCACCTTATGATTCTACAAGGGTTGAGTTGATAAATGGTGTCAATGGAGATTATATAAATGCAAATTATGTTAATATGCACATAACAGGTTAGTAAATGAACAATAAGAAATTTTGATTAATATTTTAATCAGTATTATTTTATTTCCATTTTGTTTAAGAATTTTACATAGATTACAAAAGTATATTTTAAATTTAAAAAAATATTTGTAGGAACAGACACAGTTAATCATTATATTGCAACACAAGGGCCACTGAGTACCACTGTAGATGACTTTTGGCATATGATTTCTGAATCAGATTCATCTTTAATAGTAATGCTTACTACATTAGTTGAACGTGGAAAAGTGAAATGTCACCAGTATTGGCCAAATACTGGTGAAATTCTGTCAGTAAGAAATATAACGATTTCTTGTAATTCAGAAATTACCGATCCGACTAACACGTTTGTTTTTCGAGATTTAACATTACGAAATTCTGAAAATGGCATTGAAAGAAGTATTTCACATATGCAGGTACTTTTTATTTTTGAACATATAGTTTTTATTCATTACATATAAATTATGCATGTAGCTACATTAAAAATTATTGTAATTTATCTTTATTAACTTCTGAATTTACATCAGTTGTTTTAAAAGAAACTAAATCACCAACACGAAGAATTCCATTATTTAGTTTATGCATTGGTGTTTCTAGTTCTTGTACACAAATATTTTCAAATTTTGCATCGCATATTTGAAATTTTCCTTTCACTATTGTACATTCATAAGTTCTGAACTCAAAAGATCGCCCTAAAAAATTTTAATACTTATTTATATTTATGTACTATTGTTAATTAAGTTGGATTCATTTACCAGATAATCCACTTAATGCTTTTAGAAATCTTTCTCTGAGATTAGTTCTTGCTTTTTGTTGTAATGTAATTTCTTCCATTTATACAGATATTTATTGAAATATTAAGTAACAGTTATGTCAAATTAATGGTTTTGTAATAATATGCAAATAATTAGTGAAAAATAAAAATTATAATGTATTGCTTCATCCATCAATAACTTTACTTTTCTCTAGCTAAATTTATTTTGCTTTAATTATTCTTGTATATATTTTATTAAATTTTAACCTTAATTTTCTTCTCTTTGTAAATTATGAACTTTTAGTTTTAATGTATTTGTATTGCAAGTAAAAATATATGTCAATAAATATTTTATTTTCTAGTAATGACTGGTTATATGTGAATATATGAATGTATACTTTATGTAGAATTATTAAGTACATATGAATACTATAGTATGTAGATTGCTTTTTGACAGTTGATTCGCCATTGCGCATGTGCGGTTTGTAATATAAATATTCAGTGAATTTTGATCTTAAAATGTTTGAATTTATTATTTATTTCGAATAATTATTACTTCTAATTAGTATATGTGCAAAAAAATAATGTTTTCACATTTGGATTGCATACTTTTCAGTCTTAGAATTATTATTAATTACATCATTATTTTTAAAATGGAAGTAATTTTTAAGTTAATAAAATAAAAATAAATTTATTTGTGTATAATATTATTTAGAATTTGTTATTTAGTAAAGTATGTTTTTTAGATTTTTTGTTATTTTATTTTAGTATTTAGCATGGCCAGATCATGGAGTACCAAGTGATACAAGTCAGTTTCTACGATTTACGCAACGTGTGAGAGAAGCTCGCACTCAAGATCCTGATGTTCCAGTTGTTGTACATTGTTCTGCTGGAATTGGACGAACTGGTGTACTAATACTAATGGATACAGCTATGTGTTTAATTGAAGTTGGCCAACCTGTGTATCCACTTGATATTGTGCAAACAATGAGAGATCAGCGTGCTATGATGATTCAAAATGCTGTAAGATAATTTTTCAACTGATATTTTCATTAGAATTTGATTTGAAGTATACATATATATATATATAAATATATTTCAGAGTCAATACAAATTTGTTTGTGAAAGTGTTCATGCTGCTTATACCAGTGGAATCATTCAACCAGATACAACAGACAACCATAGATGAATTAATAAATATATGTATTTCTATACTGCCATTGAAAAGTCATTCTGACATGTCACCTTTAGTCAGGGTATGTAGTCCGTCGTGTTATTACTTACTTATATTGTGATCACATACAGTAATACATACATACATACAGTAGTACACACATACATACATACGTATATATATATATATATATATATATGTGTGTGTGTATACATCAGCCTTATATTTCTGTGGAATAGTAGAAAACCACCGATGCGCCTTATGGCTGTATTCTTCACTAGTGTAAGTATTTTGTTTTGTGTTCAGTTAAAATATTTACAAATATGTATTTCAACATCTAATTGCTTTATTATTTTAAAATGTATACTTATCAAAATTTTTTTGAAATGATTAATAGGATTGTTGATATTGATTATATATAAATATAATACACAGTTATCAACAATATATATATATATATATATATATATATATATATATATATATATATATATATATATATATATATATATATATATATATGTATATGTATATATCTTCATAATAAGTAATACTTAATAATACTTCCATATGAAATATTGTTTATTTTTTTTATTCAAACAGATTAGTAAGATTGTAATTTATAAAAAAGTAACTGGTAATGTATTAATTTTACATAAAATAGTGGTTTTTAGTATTTTTCATCAAAAAAATCTGTTTTTATTAGTATTTCTTTTCTTTTTTTTATAAAATTACTGCAATAAACAAATTTAATATAAATTACATGTGGTCAATTGAAACAAAATATGTCATTTTTAAATGTTTTAATTTCTCTATTAAAATAATATATCATATTGATTAAGAATTACTAATTTGAAATTGGAATCTTTAATACAATTATACAATTTCTTTTTATGTATTATTTTTATGAAGAAAAAGATTTTTTTATAAAATATAATTTTTATAGATTGGATTAAAGATAATTTTTTATATTGCAAAATTATGAATTATAGAATTCATTTACTATTTCTGAAAAAAGGGTGTATGTTAGATTACTAAATAAATTAACAATGGTAACTTGTTCATATATATCAAATTTCTGTTTTAAATAATGTACAATTTCTCTGTAATTAGGTCCATATATTCTTGTTATATTTGTCATCACCTAAATAGTGTTTTTTCTACATTAATAATGTGTTAAATTGGAATCAGTTTTATTTGTAAATTCTTTTCTAAAAATGTATATTTTTTTTAATTTTCTAAAAGTATCGTATTTGGTTTATAGTTAAATATAATATTCTTTAACAGTGATATTTATTTACAGTAATAGTAGTTTAAAGAGAATCCATAGTCTCAGTATATTATTTAATGCCAATAAGTCTTCAGTAACAAATTATGTAACTTAAAAGTATTGATAGTGCAGCTCAGTATTGTGATTATTCTTTTTTTTTTAATTAACCTATAAACTACACTATCTGTATGAAACACTAAACACACTTGTTGGGGCCACTTTAACCTCAATATGTAGTTTAAGGGTCAATAAGAATTCAAGGGAACCATTATTTTGTTATTATTAAAAGTTTAACATATTCGATATGATTGATGTTTTTTTTTAAACAATTTGTATTCAATTTTCAATGTTATTTTAATTTATGACTGTTTATTAATAATCTCTGATACAAATTGATTCAATTAAATCTTTTAAAAAATATTAAAAAATTACAGTGGTTATATAGTATGTTTATTAGGCAATTAAATTTCATTTTGTATTTTTCATTAACAAAAACTCAAAAATTTCATTTGGAATTTTTCATATTAGAAACTATTTATTGAATAACTATATACATTACAATATATTTTGTTCAGTCTTAACCCTTATGTTAGTAACCAACTTTACCGATGTCTTTTAGCAACCGGGTACCCACAGACCTGAATTTTCTTTAAGCTATTCATACAAATACACCGCGGTGGGTACCCGGGTACCCGGTTACTAACATAAGGGTTAAACAAGCTATTCCATTATATACAATCACACACACTCTCTCTCTCTCACATACACACACACACACACACACACACACACATATATATATATATATATATATATATATATATATATATATATATATATATATGTATGTATGTATTGAAAAATAAACTACATAAATTCACTTAAAAATATTTCAGTTTATTAGATTTGCAAATAGAAATAAAAAAATATAAAAGTATTTATATTTGTTTACAGAAATGCATTATTTAAGAGATGACAGTCGAATATTATTTTCAATTAAATTTTTTATAAACCTTACTTTTGTATTTATATGCAAATATTACATATATAAAATTATTTTCAAGGAAGTGTGTATGTATATATATATATATATATATATATATATATATATATATATATATATATATATATAATCAAAGTACAGAGAACATTAATGTGTTCAGTTGATTCAAATGAGGTGTAAATAAGGATAGTTCATCTAATTAACTAGTAATTTTGTCTCTTTCGATAACAATACCAAGTCTGTACTTTTCTCATGTAATAAATAAGATTCTCTATTAGGAATGTTTTTATACATATTATCACTTTTGTATGTATCTAGTAATAATTCTGATATTCAGGTCAAATTTTAATTATGTAAGAATTTAATTCAGAAATATATTTAACAAATATTTTGATCAAATAGTATGATAATGTATTGTATATGATGGGTGTCAAAATTTTATATTTCAGTATTAAAAAAATATTTTTATTGAATTACTTTTTTCATAAAAATTTGAAAAAGCAACATAATTATTTAAAAGTATTTAGTATTGTTTATTAACCTAATATTTTTCAGTTTACAAATGGAGTGTTCTTGAAAGATAAATTAGATAGGAAAAATAATTTACCAATTTTCCGTCCAATCAAAATTACTGCCATAATTAAATCTGTTTCTGAATTAAAATATATTTGAATATTAGAACATTAGCAGTTGTAATCAACATTTTTACAAAATAATAGTCATGTTCGAATAGCAAAATAACAAAGTGCATGTTTGTAGGTTTCAATTTATTGAAAAAATTAATGTTTATTTCAAATGTTTCATATTCAATCAATTTTCCTGAAATATATTGAACTGCAATAGTTTTTTTTTATTCGATAAAATATTAAATATTTTTTAATTAATATCTTCAGTATTTTATGTGAACGAATTTTACAAATATACAAGGCTGCTATAATACTATTCATACATATTTTTTTAGTATAGCATTTAATTATTTGTAAATGGGGAAGTAATTTAAGATTGTCAAATCTAATATTAATAAAAATGTGTTGTGCTGTGATGTACATAATTTTTTTATTATACAAATATCCTTATATATGTTATAAACAGATATTTTTGTTGTAACAAGATAATAAAAAAAAGCAATTAGTGTGAGCAGTGAGTGCAACTAGTTAGCTTTACTACTACAGCTCAGTGAAATCTGAATAGTGTACATGCAAGCAAGTTTATTCTATATTTATTATACAGGTGAGTTTACTCATAAGCTATTAAAATCATTGGTAAGTAGCGAGTAAACTCGTTTTGTGTAATTCTGTAATATTTTACAATGTGTTTATTTATATATAAATACATGTATACATATGTATGTATTTTTACATTAAATATAGGCCTTCTTATTTTATTTAAAAACAGCTGAGTCATTAAATAGCTGTACATTTATACAAGTTTAAAACGTTTTTCATCTAAAATACAATCTTCAGTTTACTTTTATCCAGCTTTTAAAAATAGATTTGTCTCTAAATTTTTAAAATGATTCATACTTGGAGATTCATATGTCAGCAAAATTTTCAGATTAAGTTTTTTGAATGTTGATCTTTGGTATCACTAAAATTGCTTTGTTCATTTTGCTTGCCAACAACTATATAAATTTACAGAATACTTTTATATGAGAAAACTTGTACATATGTAATATTATTTAACAAACAATTACTAAACAAATGATCTCCAAAAATTTCCAAATCGAACAATCTAGTGTCTTGTATCTCATGAGTTTTTAATTAATTTTTATGATGATTGTACTGCTTATCCTTGATATTTTTTTTATATTTCTTGGTTCAGTCAATCATTTCTTCTATTCATTTATGATCTTTTTTTGCAATAATCCTGCTTTTTTATTTAAGATCTTTACATATCTATAACATATATATATATATACACACACACACGCACATATATATATATATACACATACATATATATACATGCACACATTCATAAGTTTCTAATTGATAATGAAATGAAGTAGTAATTAATACAGATTATTTTTATGTTATTAATTAAAGAACTAAAACAGTAGTTATGAGCATACTAACAAATGGAAAAACGAATATACAAGTATGAATGATTAAAATTGTTAGTTTTATTAAAAATAAACAATTACAAGTTTTATGAATTCAACATAACTACAAACATTAAAATATTTTTGTACCGAATTTATTATAAATTTTAATATTTTCGATATTTCGCTTGGATCCAAACTCTATGCATTGTCAATAAGCGACTGCGATTGACTTGTAATCTTCTATCAACAAGATTTTGTTCTTCTTTGAATCCACAATTCAGGAAAAGAGATCTAATTTCACCTGAAATAAAATTCATATATTTATATACATATATACTTGTGTATGTATGTATACATATATATATATACATACACATATGCATACATACAAGGTATTGCTACTATTGTATATGTAAAGAACTAAAAAGTAATTATACCCTGTGTAAAAAAATATACCCTTGTTCCATCACCACGAACATAAAAATTTTCAGCTAAACATCGTCCCGGTTTGAAGCGTAATTGAGCTAAATCATACCGACCATAGTCTCTAAAAATAAATAAACCACCTGGACGGAGATATTTGTAACAATTGGAAATAACAGTTCGTAATCTGTAAATGAAACATTATATAATGTATATATATATATATATATTATATATATATATATTATATATATATATATATATATATAGACACACACACACATACATACACACAAACACATATATGGTTGTCATCAGATAAACTTACTTGCTGGGATGAATGGCAGATAAAACAAATATGGATACAATAATATCTAAACTGTTTTCTTCAAAAGGAACATTCCAAGTAGTTGATGTTGCATCTAACACAAATGCTTTACACCTAAAGTCAAGGACAAATAGTTTTAATAACAAAAAGAATTTTTGGAAACTTTCAATAAGTATTAAATAAGCTCTGTCAATAATATTAATTATGGTAATAATAACTATATAAAAATGTACCTTTTCAGATCATACTCTGATGATTCTTCTATAATTTTAATAGCAGTAGGAGAAAAATCAGAACAATATACAAATAAATTAGGATCTTGGCTATATTGTAAAATAGGAAAAACAGTATTTCCGACACCACAACCAATCTCAAATATTTTTCTTAACTTTTGATCTGAGTCAGATACTTCTTTTTGAATTGAATCAACAGGTCGCAAATGCACAGATGTGTTGTGATATGTACTTGTACTTTCACCTGGAAAAACTCTTTCTGGTCCAGTATAATCAGGTGCTAATTCTGGAAATTCAGTAAAGAGCCAATGCCGATCTTTGAAAAATTTATTTTGATGTATAGAATAAAATTCGTTCCAAAATTTATCTGCATTTTCTTCATATTTGTTGATTTCAGATTCAGAAAACGTTACAATGGAGTTTGATACTACTTTTAACTTTGCATTATTTTCAAGCTCTTCTGTCCACTCAATATTATCCCTAAAAATTAAGAAAGTATAATATTTGATTTATTATGTTTATTTATTAACCCACCAAGCATTGAAATCAAATACTTTTTTATAATCTATCAAATAACGTGATCCAAACTGTGGTTTTTTTCTATAACGTGTATGACAATACCTTAGGTTAAGTTTTAAAAGTGACATGAATGAAATATTCCTACCACGCGTTATGTTTGAAAATATCATCACTGTTATTTAATATTCTATTTCCAAATTTTGGTCTTTTTTCACTTTCTTCCGACACTTCTGTAATATTCATTTTTAGTATTATATTTCAGTATTTGGAAAGTATAATTTATTCATTATTTATTTGTACAATTTCCATAAAGTCTCTTGATGTCTGGCTTTTAGTTCAGGTGTCTCTGTGTTTATCACAAATGTTAGTGAATTTACCATTCTGCCAGAAGATGGCAAATATAGTTTTATTTTTGTAGTAACAAGATGGACATAAATAATCGAAAATATTTGTATTTACGTAATGTTTAGTGCTACAAATATATAATTTTGATACTAATATAAATTTCAAATATAGTACAAATTAGCAAGTTGTATTGATAAAGATTGCAAAATTGCATTAACAAACGATCGATTTGCGCATCTGACAGTTCTTGATAGATCTGTCAAATTGAATCGAAGTGGGCGACTTCACGCGACACAGTAGAAGGGCAGGGTGATTCCCTAAACACGCCTTACCGGTTCCCTTTTACTATTATAGCCTATAGCCAAGTTTCGAAGTTCCTGTGCTAAAAGTGTTAATTATTATTTTTTTCAATAACCTCAGTGCCTAAAAAATAGATGTGTTCGCCACACAATAAGACTGTGCTACGTAGTGATTAAGTTTCGAGTGGTAAGTTCTTTTTTTGAAATTTACCAATATTAATGTTTTATGAAACAATGTTCGTCGCAATTTTCGAGTTTAAAATATAAAATACATTTTGTAGCATCGAATAATTAGTAAGTAATTGATGTGCAATAAGTCACGAGTTGTGATCATCTTAAATGATTCATTACTTTTATTTTCATTACAAAATTATAAAACTAGTAAATTTATATATATATATATATATATATATATATATATATATATATATATATATATATATATATATATTTATTTATCTGTGTGTGCGTGTGTAATATTTGCATATATTTTAATATTGCATACAATTTTTGAATATGCGTATATATTTAAAAAAATATCGATATAGAAATTAAATGTAATTTATATTAAAAGCATAGAAATGAGGGAACTAAGAAATGTGTGTTTTATGATATTGCATTCTGAACATTTTCAAACTACACATATGTAAAATTGTATATTGTTTGCATTAATTGTCATTCGCATGAATCATTTAAATATTTACTGTTTTTAGCGGTATGGACATAAATATTTTCTTTTGCTTGCTGTTTTATTAAATTTATGTCAAATTAAGTTAAATAATGATAATATTAGAATGTGTGTTTTAAATTTGTATATTTTTTATTTTTATTGTAATGTGTTTACATTTAGAGTTAAGTATAATATATACTACAGATCTTTTAAATTACCGCAGTAAGAAAGAAAGTATAGTTTCAAGTCGTCCATATTTCATATTTAATTAATTTTTCTTAAAAAAAAGTTTAATATGCGTTCATAAATGTACTTAGATTGTTCATAGATAGATTCACTTATTCATAGATTATTAAGAAAAAGAATTTGTATGAATCAAAGTATGGTTGATATAGTAGGAACATAACCTTCTTTTCGTTACATTGAAAAGCTTTCACGTTGTTTATTGTAACATTGTGTACTACATTAAATTTTTCTTGAATTTTTCAAAGCATGTTTTTTCGTTTTACCTGTAGCTATATATTATTTTTTTTTAGTAAAGTAGCAATTATTATTGTTAATTTGTGAAAGAATTTGGGTAGAGAAAGTGATATGTACATAACAATGTTATTTTTAGGTGTGCAAAACGTGCTTATTGTAGAAAATATGTGTCTTGTAATTATCAGTGGATACTGAATATAACATGCCTATTATAATCACAGTATCATTCAAGATTATGCTTATGCCACATGCCAAATTTAATAAAATAATGATTTATTACATATTTCTGTTTATTTCGACACAACTTGGATTTAAATACTTTTAGCAAGAATAAACATATAATCCTTAGAGATATACAATATACACACAGAGTATGTACACACACACACACACACATATATATATATATATATATATATATATATATATATATATATATATATATGTTTTATACGAATTTAAGTTCTTTTATTTCTAATGTTCTGATTCATTTAGAATATTTTTTCAAAATCAATTTCAAGGTAAACTTCAATCCTACATAAACGTTTCCTGATTCGAAGAAAGATTATGACATTACGTCTACCAAAACTTCATTTTTTCATTTTATAGATTATACAAAAAATTCAAGACCTACTGCGTAATTCGCGTTTTTAAATATTGTTAATTTGTATTGTTTTAATTGTTTTATGGTAAAATTCTTCCCATTTTTTACGCAATATGGCTATTAAAATCGTATTTACATATTTAGAAGTGTAATTATCTTAATCTATAAATGAAATATAAATGAAAAAGAGATGAATATCGTTTTATTTTAATAAAATAGATATTTAAATTATTTAAACATTTTGAAGCAGTATTAGTAGAGAGCCTGTTTTTGGAAAGAGTAATCTGCTGATTTGTGCTTTTGGAGTTTTTTTCAAAATTTAATATAAGTACTTTTTTGGTTATCTTTGAAGATAATACTTAATATTTGTAATACATACTTAAAAATAAAATAAATGCACAGTTTGTCCAGTGTCTGGTGGGATTGATTTTTTAAAAAAATTCCTGCAGTGCTATCATTTTATGAGTGGCTACGTTTTGAAGCTGGCATTCTCACCAAAATTTCAAAACGCTACCATGTCTGCGTCATTATTATTGACGTTAAATGTGACAGTACATTATCGATACTCGTCAAAAAAATATTGAACAAAGAGCCAATATTAAATTTGATTTTAAGCTGGGCAACACAGCTGGCGAAACGTACGAAATGATGAAAAGTATGTACAGTAGTGATTGTTTGGATCATTTCAACTTTTTTAGATGGTATGCTCAACTTCGTGACGGCAAGATGTACATCGCAGAAGTTCCATTAAATCCTTCGATCGGACTCTGTGTCTGTAAACCTCATCAAGAAGCTCACTGGGATATGTAAAATCACTGAATATCAAATTCACCGAGGATTTAGGCAAATGGAAGGTCTGTGCACGCTTCGTGCCGCACTCACTGACAGAGAGGAGCAAAAAGACATCAGAGTGGAGCATTGTAAAGACAACTAAGAGCGACCGATGTTAATATGGATTTCATGAAAATCAACATAACAACATGATGTTTTCAGTATGAGCCACTCATAAAACGACAGATTGCGGAATGTCAGAGCTCAGAAAATACAAAATCGAAGAAAGTGCGCATGCAGGAGAGCTGAATCAAGTCATTGCTCATAGTTTTCTTCAATTAGAGAAGAATCGTCCGAAAAGAATTCGTACCGGAAGGTCAAGCGGTGAACGCTGATTGTTATTTGGGTGTTTAGAATCATTTATGGAACAGGATTCTTCGAGTTTGACCTGAATACCGAGAGAAAGTGTCTTGATCGCCTCTGCATGATAATGCACTAATCCAAGATTGTACGCGATTTCTGGACCAGAAAAGGCAGCATCACAGTGCTCGAACACTTCCCATATTCGTCTGATTTGGCTCCGTGCAATTTCTGACTAATTCCAAAACTCAAGTTGATAATGAAAGGAAAACGTTACAGCACCATTCAGAGCATCTAAAGGTAGTCGATCGCGGTTTTAAAGGCGATTCCAAAAACGTAGTACAGTGACTACTTTAAAAAAAATAATCTCTTTCAGTGTTAATGCACTCAGAAGGAGTATATTTTGAATTAAATAAATAAAAATAAACAATTTTTTGGCATCAGTTGCACCAGACCCTGGACAGACTGTGTACATATAGTTTACATACAAAGCTATGTACCTACCTACATATATATATATTATATACATACATACATGTTACTTATATATATATATATATATATATATATATATATATATATATATATATATATATATAAACATTAACACATACGTGCAACATTTGATTAGGTTGTAAACTAGTTGGATTTTTATAGTACCAGAATTTTTTCATCAAAAATAATTTTACAAATATTTATTTTGTTTTTTCGGTAACTTATTGTAGCTGCAAAAAGAAATATTTTAACTAAAAAGTAATTAATAAAATTTATTTTTAAATCATTTGAAACCATCAAATTTTTGTTTTGTGAAATTAGTATCAATTTCATACTTCTTGGATTACTGCTTTTTATATTACATGGTCTTTAAGATAGTTTTTTATGTTTATCTCTTATTTTCGTGCGTTTAATATTATTGTAACAAATTGAGTTTCATTTTTCAGTTATTATTTTTTTCATGGCTGATAACAAATATATAAGAACTAAGGTATATGTAAGCATTATTTAGTTGAAGATAATTTCACTTGCATTCATTTCTACTTTTTTTTAAGTACATAACTGCTAGTGCTGAAAAATGAAATTTCTGAACTTATGACACTATAAAGTAAATGTTAATGCCATTTAAATGATTTCATTTGGAATTTAGTTGTATAATTGGGATGTTGTGTATAGCTAAATTATTATTCAATATCCAGTTAAAAATATAATCAGTATAGAGTTAAAATTTTAGCGCTTTTAGTATCTCTTACATATTTTTGCTTATATTTTCAAAATACATTTTCGAAAACAATCTAGAATTTATTATTTCTTTTGTGCTTTTATAGTTTGTCAACGTTTTTTTACGCCGTCCTTTATAATGTTTGATTATTTCCATTCAGAAATTTAAGAATGTTATTTAACTGTTAGACAATACTAATGGTACGTAAGCTAAGTAGTGGTACGGTAATTTAAAATCAATCCACTAGTTAAAAATGATTGATGAACGTTTTAACAGATATTCATTGGTAGTAATAGTTATCTGTTAATTAATAATATTATAATATATATATATATATATATATATATATATATATATAAATAAATAAATAAAGTTCTGCTCTTATACTGTTTTCATCGTCTTGTAATTCATTGCATTGCTGTCAGTAAGTAAATAGAGGAAGCATTTGTAAGCAGAGTCAATCTAGTACATATTTTGTTAAAACTTATATAATTTATTATGTGTTAAATATTTAATGGTTAAATAAATACATTAATTTAATTTTATATTTTATGTCGTTTAAGATTTGCTGAATGTGTTTCTTTGTCAAAAAGCTTTGGATCCGCTGATGTACTGCTTTCACTTTTCAAAAATCTGTTCAACTTAATATTACCATATGTGTTATAACAACATATGTTTTTCTATGAATGTATTTTTTTTTTAAAATAGACTTATTTTGGAAGCAGACGTTTTCGTGTTTATCTGAAAACATTATTTTCTGTTCAGTGATTGTTGTTTTAATATACGAATTCAAAGTAATATTACTACGGCATTTAGTGATGGGGGTTTTCCAGAAAAATATATTTCGACAACCGGTACTCAATTATTATTAGTCCGATGCATATATCAATGAATAATAATTTACACACACATTCATTAATGTGTCTGTGTGTGTATGTTGTTTATACAAACTTATAAATCTACTCTGCATAAATTATATTTATTTTTAATCGAATTAAAAATTAGAAAAAAGTTTAATATGTTAAAATATTAATATATTGACTTTTGGAAATAATTTACTACATTTTAAGTGCATCAAATATTCGAATAATAATAAAAAAACAACTCATATTGTTGTCTAGAAAATCATTAAATGTATTATTAAACCATAACGAATGATTGGTAGCCTAATACGAGAAAAACTGTGAAAAGTAATGCTGGCGGCTTCGTAAATTTTATGTATTGATTTCTTGGGGGTGGTGTACTGTGGTATTTTTTAAGTGTATAAACATGTTTGATTAATAATTGAATATATTTGATGTAGATGTAAAATTACTTTTTAATATCCTTATTATATTTGCATTATTTAGACATAATGCGTTTTTTATACTTTGTAGTATTATTTATTTTTTAAAGATCAGAATCAATGTCATTTTTTTATTTTATTTTTAAAGAAATGCATATGTAGCAAAAGTATTTTGTTTTATTTGGTTTACTCTCTCTCTCTCTCTCTCTATATATATATATCGATTTAAATTTTAATGCATAGGTCAGTGACCTTTAGCTAAGGGCGTTGCGTTTCTAAGAGTAAATGCAATTTGGTTTATGCAGGAGAATGTGTCTGCTTGCATATATATATATATATATATATATATATATATATATATATATTTATGTGTGTGTGTGTGTGTAAAGGTGTGTGTAGGTATGTATGTTTGTGTATGCATGATATTATTTGTTTAAAAAACGTACGAATATAAACTTTTACTTTGAAAATAATGTTTAATATGTGAACAATGTAATAGTCGTTCATTTTAACTTTTTGCAATAATTGTTACAAATGCTTTTGTTTTTATTGACTATAAAAGAAAAAAAGAAAATAATGATTTAAGCAATATTTATTTTTTGAATTTGGTGTTTATTATATTGTATAGCATACATCACATTATTTTATATTAGATTTGTGTCAAGAAATTTTCAGAAGATATCTAAAGACTAAATCTTAATTACTAAACCTCTAATCTTAATATTATAATGAAATTTAAAACTGAAAATATTTATATATGTAGATATATATATATATATATATATATATATATATATATATATATATATAACTATGTATACATATATATATATATATATATATATATATATGTATATATATATATATATATATATATATATAATATGTATATATGTGTATATATATATATATATATATATATATATAATATGTATATATATATATATATATATATATATATATTTATGTAGATAGACAGATTTTAATAAACTATTACAGTATATTTTTTATATTTTGTACATATTTAACGATTAATTAAAATTACTTAGAAGAAGTAATAAAATCCCCTTTTTATTTATTGTATTTGATACTCTTGAGAAAAATCTTACAAGTGTATTGGTACTTATTATTTGAATATGTTGAAGAAATCCAATTAAAGGACTTTGTTGATAAAGAGTTTTTCTTTAATTATGTAATTTATTGAAAATAAATTTCATAATTTACTCCGAACACGGTGTAAGTTCAACAATTTTATTAAGTTCTATCTACCTATGGCTTGTAAATGAAGGACAGAATAACTTTTTTTAAATAAAAACATTTTGCATTGTAATCATAACTAATCATTATTCTTTTACAAATACCTAATAATTGCGATAGTATGACATGTATTTAAGTATTAATATTATTTTGGTGTGAATATAAATAATGAATAGTTTTTAAATCTAAAGGAAAAAAATATTACATATATATATATATATATATATATATATATATATATATATATATATATATATATATATATATATAAATGTGTAATGCTGAACTTATTTACAGAAAAAAAATATACTTTTTCTTTATTTTTATGTATATACATAATTGTTTTGATTATAGACACATTATGTATGTGTCAATGTATATATTCAAAAATATTTCATTTTAAATAGTAAACTGAAATAATTGATTAAATAATGATATGAGAATTCAGTAAGTCTGAAACACTGACAATAAAAATATATAAAATGTTCCTTTATGTAGAATACATAAGCGAAAGGGATGTATAAAGGAATATAATATTTGCAGGTATGATAACTCTTAACTGTTTATTTTCAAATTCACCGTTATAAACATGAATGTAGTGTTGTATAATAGAATTAATGTGTGACTATATTAAAAAATATCTCCTTTATAAAATAATAGTAAAGTTTTCAAGGGAACAGACATAATAATAACTCTAAATGGGTCGTGTAACAGGAACTACTCAATCACGTTAGCATCCAGTGTAATAGATTAAATTTTATTTCCTGTCAATAATGTTCGAATTACATTTTGATTGTGATGGAATTATGCTAATATTTATATTGCAACTTAAGTTTATTTGTATGTTTCAGATTGATTACAATTAATTATAATTTGTAAAATTCTATGAATCGTTTTCGTATCATTTTTATTTATATATCCTAAGCGTACTTTGAAAGTGTTTGTTTTAATCGAGTATCGTTTGAAAGTGTGACTTTTTAAGCAATCGTCGTCGCACTCAAGAAAATATAGTTTTTCATTAGGAGTAATTGTGTAGCTAGGATAAAGGGCTATGCAAATAAGGTTGAACTGTAACCATTACATAAACCAGTAACATTCAGTATAGAGCATTAAAAAACGTGTGAAAAATGAACTATTTTGAAAAAAATGTATTCACACAATATATATATATATATATATATATATATATATATATATATATATATTAAATGCATTTTTTCTCAAAACATTGCGGTGAAAACTGTGGTTGGGATCTTATTTATTTGATAAAAAACAGGTAAATAATGGTTCAAATAAATTACTTTCGAGGAGCAATAAGCATTTCATGATGCTTTTTTTTTTGGTATAAAAATGTAAACATGCGTGTTTTTGTATTCACCATTCAATATATAATAGAATACACACACAATAATTTGCCAAAGATAGTTTGTTAAAATCGTACGGGGATATGTGAACTTAAAAAAAGTATTGTTTCGTATATTTAATGATATTTGTTTGATTTTAACACCATTATAGAGTTATCAATATGAATACGATGAATATATATATATATATATATATATATATATATAATTCAATTTAGACTCCTACACGGAATTATTAAAAGAGATCCAGGGGTTAAGAAAAGTCATGTTATATTTTATTTAATATTTTAGTTCAATTCAATACTAAAATGCAATTGAACTGAAATACTAACTGGAGGATAACATGCCTTTTTGGAGTATTTTTTAATATTTTCGTGCGGAATCTCAAGTTTAAGCACCCTATATATATATATATATATATATATATATATATATATATATATATGTATGTATATGTATATGTATAAATGTGTGTATATATATATATATATGTATATGTATATATGTATGTATATGTATATATATATATATATGTATATATATATATATATATATATGTATATGTATATATATATATATATATATATATATATATATATATGTATGTATATATGTATATACGTATGCACGTATTATGTATGTTTGTACGTGTGTGTGAGTGTACAATGTATGTGATTATGTTAGTATGCACAGTAGAATCGTAAGCACGAAATTTCTCGGACTGTATACGAGATATTATTTACTTTTAACTCACAAGTAAACAGTGAACTATTATATTTTTTCGTCTTCATTTTAGGGGCGATTAGTTAGGTAGTAATATATTGATGGAAAAAGTAACTAATGCATTCAAAAATATGTTAAGTTATCCCGGTAACAAATGAATTTATGCGTGCGTTTTTTTAGTGCAAACATTACTAGGAATTTTTGTTTTACATTTTCTATTTTGCTACAAAATTAACTTTATAAACCTTTTGACTGCGAAAGGCGTATATATACGCTCTCACAGGTCGATTAATATATATGATCGGCGTATATATACTGTATATACAATGTCAAATTTATTACCTTATATTTTATTATCTTTAAATTTCATTCATAAGTGAGCAACGTGCGCGCTTACGCGAAATACATTCGCGTTTCTGTCATTGACTGTAACGGCGTCTGTTCCCCCCACTTTTATGCGAATGTCGCGTCGTACGCTACTGATGGTTCTGGGTTAGAATGTGCCGCAGTCAAAAGGTTAATGAAATGGTAATTTTTTATACATGTTATACAAGTAAATATTGATAATAAATATACATACATCATACATATACATATATATATATATATATATATATATATATATATATATATATAATGTGTATAATTTTTAATTTATATCCTTTATAATACAACACGTCATTTAGTAAATATATAATTGACTTTGTACTGAGAACAGAATGTAGCTGACTAGTTTTTTTCTTTTCAAAACGGTTAAATCAAGTGTTTTTCAGTTCATTAAAAGTGAGACATTGATATTTATATAGTCCGTTAACATTCATTTAGTATAATTTTGTATTAAATTATGCTGTAAAGGAAATTTGTAACATAGATAAGATTTTCAGGAAGTTTATTTACGATAAAAATATTGAAATTTAAATTATAAAAAAAATATGTATTTATGTATATGTGAATATATATATATATATATATATATATATATATATATATATATATATATTCATACACACATACATATTTAGAGTGATTCAAGTTAAGCTTTCACATGGAAGTATTAAAAGGGGCCTCAGGGGTTAAGACAAGTCATGCTATTTTTTATTTAGTATTTTAGTTCAATAGTAAAATACAATTGAACTAAAATTCTAAATGGGGGATAACGTTTTTTTTAATAATATTTTAGCCTGGAAGCCTCAGTTGAATCACTATATATATATATATATATATATATATATATATATATATATATATATATATTTATTTATTTATTTATATATTTATTTATTCTCACAAATATTCTCGATGTAACAAGTTTTTTTTTTCGCACGCATGGCGAATCTGCATTGTGGTAGATTAATATCTTAGGGCTGGTTTATTTTAGGATAGTAAGTGGTAGAGTATTCTAGCCTACTTTTTCTCCCTAGATCTCTACTTTACTAGCATCTGCAGTTTTGTTCGTTTACACAAAGCTAGTGGTTTGGTAGAGAAGAGTTTAGTTTCAAGTTTAAAACAACCAACCAATAACCTCCCTAAATAAAAACAAAACTTGTAAATACACGTTTCGCGCCCGGCTACTCTATTGTAATAATTGTAGTAAATTTATGGTGGGGGAAGAGGATAGTATAGAGTATATTCTACATGTTCTATCCACTCTACTCGCTACTATCTTTAGTACTATACTTTCACTATCCTAAAGTGTTCACATTATGCTAGTAACAGGATAGTACGCACTCTACCACCGTACTTTACCGCTTACTATCCTAATGTAAACCCAGGCCGTAATTGCATTTAACACAGATATATTCATTAACAATTTCAATGTTATAACTTGATCAGTCGTACAACAAGGTTATAATTTTATCAGCGATAAGAGTAAGAGTATTCTTAACAATGTCACACGTAACCAAAACTGAGTTTCGTGCTGTAATAAAGGTTCTGACAAAAGGAATTACACCGCACCAAATAAAACAACGTTTAGATAGTGTTTATGTGGAAGCTTTACCTTCATACTCCACGTTAAAAGAGATTTCGCTAAGAGATATGCTGAGATTGTGCTAAGAGATGATGTGCTATAAGGTTTGCTAAGAGGTTTCGGTTGAGAGAAGTATCACTGGAAGATAAATCGCATTCCGGTCGTCATATGGAAGTGCTCATGCTCGATTCTCTTGAACTTTGTGAAAATCTGCTGCTTAGTGACCGTCGTTTAAAAGTGAAAGAATTATCAGCAATGTCTAATCCTTCACAAACAATGGTTCACTGAATTCACCATTACCATTACCAATAAGGTCAGTTCAAAATGGGTATCCAAACTTCTTTCGGCCGTTCAGCGTTAGTGTCGATTAGCAAGCGCACGTTAATTTTTAGAGCTCTGTGAACCAGATCCAAACGCACTAATCGAGTCCATTGTAACAGGGGATGAAACAATGGCCCCTAACTATAATCGTTTGCCTAAAAGAGGATTCATGGAATGACGGCATGTCAAGAAAATATCTCAGTCCATAAAAAAGTTCACGGCCACAATTTTTTGGGATATTTTATTAATATATTTTAAGGAGCGCAATACCACTGTTAATGACTAATATTATTCAACATTGTTGCATAAATTGGAGGATAATATTAGTCCAAAATAATGTGAAAAATGAACAAAAGGAGTACGCTTATTGTACGACAATGCACTAGTTTACAACGCTACTGTTTGTCAAGCCGCTGTTTGGGAATGTGGCGTCCAATAACCTGACCAGCCACCCGATAGTCCAGAGATGGCCCCTAGCGATTATTAGCTTTTTGGTAATTAAAAAAAAAAGATTACGTGGACATCATTTAAATGATGACAATGAGCCGAAAACACCGGTAACTGATCACTTTAACACAAAAACGAAAGATTATTTTTATAAGGGTATAGAATTGGTTATGAAGTTCTGTAAAAAATGTATAAGGGGATTGTATAGAATAATTATATTGGGAGTATTTCAGAAACTTAATTCAGATAAGTAATGAAGCATAATAAGGAAATAAATAAAAATGATTATAATTTGTGTTTCATAGATATTTGTCGTAGGATATAAATTTCAACAAATAATTGATTGTACATTTAAAGCAGTTTATATATATATATGTATATGTATATATATATATATATATATATATATATATATATATATGTACGTATGTGTGTATGTATATAAATATTTTCAGAATCAAGTTATTGTTTGCCTATATGGTAATTTATAAAAAGCAATATTATAACTATCTAGTATTGCATATTTTACATAAATTTCAGAGTATAAGATACTGGAACCGTTAATTTTATATATATATATATATATATATATATATATATATATATATATATATATGTCTAACTACATACATTTTCTTTATGGAAAATTATGTTTTTTATATACAGAAAAATATTGTGGGGTGTAAGTTTCTGATTATTTGTGTAAAGTAAACAGAGTTACAGTATTCATTGTGAATTTTGTAGTCCATTTGCCTTAATAAATGTGTAACACAACGATTCTTATACAGTTGGTTAGTACTAATGAGTATTTTTCATACTGCAGATATGCAGCAACCTCGCGCGCAACTGGCGGCCGCTGCACAGATTCCAGTGTATACTCCTGCAGCTTACTATCCTAGGCCAGAGCGCAGTCCGCGTGCGCAGCCCATGCCACCCCAGCCGTATGCAAACGTAAGTCTACTTTTCGTATTTTCTTTTCACTTCTTCAAACTCAAATTGATGTCATAATAGACGACTTTGGCTGTGACATTGTAAAAAAATATAATTTATTTTTTCTTGTGTGTAAAGAGTACATTTTTATTATAAACTTAAATGTTTTTCAATGAAAATATCCGTACATTGATATTGGCATTTTTTTGGTATATTACCATTTTCGTACTCGGCCTATACTGTAACACTCATTTTACGCATGTATATAAAATCAATACTCTCTTTGCATTATTAATTTTTATATGTGTGTACTAGAGTCCATTTATAAATTAGATTACTTATCAAACATATGTAATTAAAATTGTGCATACGCCAATATATATATATATATATATATATATATATATATATATATATATATATATATATATATATATATATGAGCGGCTTTGTTTTTTATAAATGTTTATATAGAAATAAATGTAATCACATTTGTGATTTTACTAGTTAATAGAGAAATAAAGCCTTATATGTTTTTAGTGAAGGGTGTAACCTTTTTGTATGAAAAATCTGAATACTGTATTGAATACTTCTGTATTTAATTTTGTGTTAACCCTCATGCGATCCTCGGGTGAATTTTCACCCAATTTCATTTTTAACATACTATAACTAGCTGAAAGTACAAGTTAAAACTTTGGGCTCTTTCCTATTTATTTAAAACTATAATCACAGCTAATAAGGGCCAATATTAAATAGATAAAATTATTTATATTTCAATACATGGAAAACTTACACGCTAGCGGTTTTCAGGTGAAATTTCACCAGGAATATTATAGTGTACGTTTATATATACATCCGTGTGTCCATGAGCTATGACACACGGAACAAGATAATGAAGAACTGTTCGCAGAGAGTAGTGATATCTTCGAGGATAAAGTAAGTATTGTGCCTATTTAGAAGTACCCTTAGAGACTACTTATAGATCAAAAGATAAGAAAGTTACATGGACAAATGTATTAAGCAATCGCAAGGAAAGACACGAGCTGAAAATATAATAAAGGATAAAGTTGGAATAACATGTTACGTCTACCTCTGGAACTGGAAGTATCAAAGATGCTTTTGAATTATGCTTTACCCAATCTACACAAAATATCGTTATTGATAATACTAATATAGAAAGTCATCGAATATGTGGTGAAAATGGGAAAGACGTGGATCATATTACAATTCAAGCATATATTGGAATTTTTATTTTATCCTTTGCCTATGAGTCATGGAGAATCTACTGATAACTGATGGGATGACAGTAAGGGCCGACCGATATTTCGAGCCACTATGTCCAAGAAGTATTTTGAAAAACTCAGTAGAGTGATTCGTTTTGATGATAAAAGAGATCGACAGGAACGCCGAGCTCATGTCAAATTGGCCGCTATCCGTATATCGCTCTAGATGAACATCTAGTCGTTTTTCGAGGCCGATGTCCATTTAGGCAGTATATGCCAGCGAAGTCTGCAGTGCATGGAATAAAAAACACCTTTTTCCTGGAACATGCAAGTGTACACGGGAAAAGGACCAGATGAGGCACTAGAACGAAATCAAGGATAGGGAGTAGAAGACTTGATATAATAAAAGACTTGATTTAGTAAAAGACCTGAAAGGCCGAAATATCACATGCGATAATTTTTTACCACCTACGATCTTGCTATAGAATTATTGAGGAAGAAAAATACGATCGTTGGTGCAGTAAGATCTAACAAAACATTTTTACCAATTTCCACAAAAAAAGACATTCACCAGCGACCAGTATATTCGATCAATTTTTATTTCATGGATAAGGTAACTGGTAGAATATGTTCCCAAAAAATATAAGATTGTTGGAGTAATGAGTATTCATCAGTACAATACAACCGCTGATAAAAAAAAAAACACCCGAAATAATTGATTTTTATAATAAGACAAAAGCTGGTGTCGAGAGGAAAGAATAAAACCAAAAAGTCGAAAGAGGAAAACCAACCGCTGGCCATTATGTTTATTTTTTAATATAATTGACATATCTGGGGTCAGCGCTTAGGTTCTGTTGTTAGAAACAGAATCGACTTGGAATAAAAATAGACTATTTCGAAGACGTTTGTTTCTGGAAGAACTTGGGTCTCAGTTAGTGCATGAAGAAATACTGGAACGATCCAGGAAACCACACGACAATGCATCACTTCACGTTATCAACAGCCTTTTCAGCAGGATGCTAATGTACCTGAAGACTTTTTACAATCATCCACTTCAACAGGAAAATCTAGTGTAAAAAAGAGAAAAATATCCTCAGGAGCTCCGTGTCAAATATGTGTCGAAAAAAACCCTAAAGCTTATTCGGTATGTGAAAATTGTAAAAAATATATATGTGGTGAGCATGAAAATGCTGTATATTTGCGATAACTGTAAATAGTGTATAAATTTAATAGCATTAATGTATTTTAATAATTTACCTTTGAAAAATCGTATGGGTGATATATCACCCACGAGGACTTCATACGTTATTTTTTCTGAGGATCATATGAGTGTTAATGAAAATGTATATTAAATGATGAATATATATATATATATATATATATATATATATAAAATGAAAAATTGTAACCTTCTAAGATAAGATGACCTTGCGAGTAATTGTAAATGATATGTACAATGCTCTGTGTGTCACATTCTGGACTGATTGATCTATGATTACGCAAATAATCGTCGTGTGATATTTTGCTGACACTTCTATGTCTTTTATTATTTAATTGCATTTTTTTTACAGACAGTAAGAATTTAATACTATCAATAAAGTTAATACTAATGGCATGTAGTTGTTTTTATATGTTTTGAATAGCCCTTAAGTGTTTTAGGAAGAAATTAATTATTTCATTATATTTTTACATGGTTTTATTAGGGTATACGATTTAATTCTTCGTACTTATATTAAAATCACATTTTTAACTTCCATTATTATATCGTGAAACGCGTTAATTTACTGCGTTAATTGTAGTTTGTATGCGTAAAGCGTATCACCGCTTTATGCGCGTTTTAATTTATTGAATTGATAAAATTTAATTACAAAACATCAGAATACCCAGAATATAATTCATAAATAGATTTTCATATTTGATATATTATAGTTTCATTAAATATATCATTGTGTACTAATTATTTGAATCTTTGTCATATATATATATATATATATATATATATATATATATATATATATATATATATATATATATATTCACACACACACATATTCATACTTTTTGATAATCTTCTATTGAATAGATGTTTGCCAGATTCTTTCCGTCTGAACAACCTAGTATTTCCTTTTTGACACGTCGAATACATTGCACGATATATTTATTTCATCTGCTTAGTAGTATCTTTCTGAAGCGTTCCAGTTGTAATTCATGTTATTTATTTCATGTTATATTTGTTGTTTTTATGCTCTATGTCTTTCCTATTTTCATATCGAACTCTTCATTCTCTTTGTTATTTTGTGTAATTTCTATTTGTTTCGAAGATACATCTTTTTATGCTTTTCTGTATTATCTACAGTCATTAAATTATATTGGATTTCTTTCATGTTTGTCTTTCGCAGATAAAGATTAATATTATATAATTAAATACATTACTCTTTAACTAAAATTGTGTCCTTGGTTTTGAAATATTGAAACGTTTCATCCAAATTTACTTTTTATTATAGTGACACCCTCAATGATGATATACTCTTGCTAATAAATTGGCATAAATGAAGAAATTTCCTGACTTCTGTTATTATGCTTTTCTTTATTTCAATTTTGTTCGGAAAACAAACTCATTCGCTCTTATTTTTGTTTAGTTGCAATTCATATTGAGACCTGTTTTCTGTTACTTTTATTTCTTATTTCTTCAGTTATTGCATTTAAGCCCATATATATATATATATATATATATATATATATATATATATATATATACAGACAAACGATAAGTAGAATATAGAGCAAAACCAGGAAATCAAACAACCGAATTTGCTGCCTTGCGTCTCAATATCGTATGTGTGATGCCCGATTTACATACCATAGATAAGAGCATTTACGTTCGTCAACAGTATCACTTTTTCTGTATTGCTCTTCGGGTCGGTATGGAAGTTCTAACGTATTTGCATTAGTCCTCCACCTCATCTGATCATATTACTTTGCTCTTTGCTGACCGCTCCACTAGATGTGCCCTTGAATCTTTTGACTATTTATGAAGATGGGAATATTAGGCGAATGTACTTGCATATTCACTTTCATAAGAGAATTCTTTTTTCATATCGCAAACTACAAAATATTCTGATGAAAAATGTTCAAGAAGTGGTTGTTAATCATTTCTGCCTAAAGGTGCAACAACAACCTGTTTTTTCTATATCTTGGCGATCTGAAGATGCTATATGCATTGAAATGCACATAAGCACCAATGAACAATGGTCAGTAATGATTTATTCGACATTTTTGACAAGAAAAAAATTATGCTTTGTGGAAGGAAGAAACAATTCATTTGTGAAGAAAGTTTTTCTTAACATGTGTATATATATATATATATATATATATATATATATATATATATATATATATATATATATATATATATATATATATATATATATATATATATGTATGTATGTATGTATGTATGTATGTATGTGTGTGTGTGTGTGTGTTGATATATGTATGCTGTGTATATGTAAATATTTATCTTTATGATACATTTATTAAAATTTAATTATCGTAGAGAAGTATGGAGTAGAATGTCGTATGTCTAGACTGAAGATTTGCTTTCAACCCATTTATTTCAGTGTAATGGGACTGTTATAGTTCGCCAACCGGGATAATATTTAGAAGAAGTATAGATTTCATATCCTTGTTACAATGTAAGTGTCTAGATATTAAATTTATATTTTTTTAATATATACTTTGACTGCTATAATGTATACACACATACATTTATATAATATATATATATATATATATATATATATATATATATATATATATATATATATATATATATATATAGTAAAAATCGTTATAGCGTGAAATTATATAGAAGCAAATATAATTATCGTTTTTACTGTTACTCTTTATATCAATGATAAGTAAAATTCAATATGAATTATCTTTTTCTATGTAAATATCAATAATATGATTGTAAAGTTTGTTAAAAAGTAATAAATATTTTAAATAATAACATTAAATGTAAAATATGTGTAAATATTTAGAACTAATATAAACATTTTCATCGGTTTGTTTAATGTAGAAGCAAATTTAATATCTGAGTTAACATAATACTTTAATTAAAATAACAATATTAGTCCGATATATAGATAATTTGATATTTAAAGAGTGGAGGAGGTGAATAAGTGTGATATTTACTTTCACTTCTTCGAACATTTTCGGTTTTTCGCTAATTAAGAAAAAAATAAAATTCTTAGAAAAAACTAAAATTTCTGTATATATCTGTGCAACAGCTCGTTATAAAAGTAAATGTATGGAAATATACATATGAATCAGACGTGCGTGTCGACATATATTATTTTTTCGATATAGCCATGAAGTCGTTGTTATAGATAAGTTCAACTGTGTATGTATACAGATTTTCCAATAAGGACACATTTTTTTAATTTGAAATGAAATAGAATTTGCGCTGAAATTTCAAGTGTCTTTATTGTAAATAATAGTTGAGGGTATCTCATTCATAAACGAAAAGTAATATCGTGTAAGTGACCGCCGCGTGCTTTCTTGCAAGTAACCATTCTTTTGTTAAACTTTTCAATAGCATCCCTACACAACTGGGGTTCTATCTCATTAATTATTCTTCAAATTTCATTTTTTAGACCGGGAATTGTTTTAGAATTATTGGAGTACACATGGCCTTTAACGTGACCCTAAAGAAAGTAGTTTAACGGTGTTAAATCGTAGGATTTCGATGGCCAATTAGTGTCTTCATTTCTGGAAATAAAGTGACCAGGAAAGTACGTTCTCAATAAATCAATTGTTTCGCCAGCTGTGTGGCTTGTTGCACCGTCCTTCTGGAACCACATTTCTGTTTGTCGAATGTCTGGTAGAATGTCAATATCATCCAATTCTGTTCCGTTCAAAAAATTGGTTATTATGTTTCGGTATCTTTTTCCATTCCATTCTTTACCAGTATGATTCTCAAAAAAGTAAGGACCAATGACTCCATCAGACCAAAGTGCGCACCAAACAGTCACTCTTTCTGCATGGAATGGCTTCTTAATGATCATTCTCGGATTTTCTTCACCACAGAATCGGCAGTTTTGCTTGTTAACGTAGTCATAGAATTTGAAACGAACCTTATCTGTAAAAATGACTTTTTCAGAGAAACCGTGATGTTGTTCCAGTATCCAATTAACCATTTTCCGACCCAGTGGATGGCCTGCTGGCTTCAATTCTTGTGTTAATTGAAACTTATAAGCCTTCAGCAATAAATTCTTATTTAAAATATACCATGAGGCCGTCTTCAAATTGCTGTGAGCATCGTGGAATTGACATTTCTGGCTCTTCCATATATACACATGCGCGAACCAAATCAATGTTTTCTTCAGAACGGGCACTACGAACACGTGTTGGCGTTTCTATATCTTTAATCGACCCATTATCTTCAAATTTGCTCACTAATCGAGGAATTTTTGATTCAGATGGACGAGTATGCCGAGAATAAATTTCGCGTATTTAAATGCATTTTCATAATACAATTGTATTATTCAGTGCGTTGTTTTTTTTTTTGTGTATGAAACCATAACTAAAAATGGCAATGTCAAAAAATACAGCTGTCAGTTTGACATCTGTACAATATAACTTCTTAAAAAATTGCGTCCGTATTGGAAAACCTTTATATATATATATATACACACACACACGCTGGTATGACCTTATATATCTCCAAGTAATAATAATAAAATAAATATTTTATGTGTAACATTAGAATATTTATGTACTAAATGTGTAATAGTTTAACTTAACTGAAGTTAAAATAAGATAGATTTTATTAAATATTAAAAATTGCATATACATTTAGGAAAATGTGCAATCTTTTTTTGTTAAGTTAATAATAAGTTAAAAAATATTTTTTTTGTTTGATGAATATGGAAAATAGTTGGACCCTTTTTATAGATATATTTAGATCAGATTTATGAAATTGTAAAAATATTTTCTAATGTCATTACGGAAACTTGTATATAGTTAGACCCTTATACATTTTGAAATTATTTGTATCAACGCCAATCTAATCAAAAACGTTGTTTTTGTAGTTCTTCTGTTCGCGGCATGCCTCTAGAATATAAACAGTAGATAATTCACTTTCTTCTTTATATAAGCGTCCAGAAGTATAAATTCTAAGAACACGCATTTTTATTTCTTCAGTATTTACTTTCAATATGAATACAATATGTAGATTAAACTACGATTTAACCACCGGTTAAACGGATGTCAGTTCTATTTAAAATTTTATTCATCATTAATATGTTTATATAATTTTTTTAGACATGTATGATATGTGTAGTTTTACATTTAGTTAGTAAATATACAATGGAAAATATTACTTCCAAGATATATGGAGTTAACTTTCGATTTCATTAGTAAATCAATAAAGAATTTTTAGAATCGGCATTTGTTCTATTCTGTATTTTAAACTGTATACTTATTAAACTTTTACCGAAAAAAAAACGATTTGTTTATTATTTAATAAAAAATTAATATTACATACACACACACACACACACATATATATATATATATATATATATATATATATATATATATATATATATAATACGTTTATTACCTCTATGTTCTTATTGTTTTATTTACTAATCACACTGTTTTTATTATTTTCAAAAATGAAATGCAAATGAAGATTGTTTTTTAAATGTAAAGCTTAATAAATAACCCTTTTTTCTATTATGCAGTACGTATTGTAATACGTATGTACGTATTGTACCAAAAACAACAAGAAAGTTTAAACTTTTTCTGTAATTAAGCGCTTTAAGATGACATTTACATCAAATGAGTATAAGCAATTATAGAAGTGATGAATTATAAATCGAATACTTTTAATTAAAAACATTTTTGTGTCTTATGGGTTAGTGAAAAATTCATTGGTGTAAGTGAATTTAGCCACAGTGCCAAAAGTATTATTGTAACACAAAAGGATATCGTGTTTGTCATCACAATTTTGCAATTACATGTGAGATTTTCACAAACGAAAAAACAGTTAAGTTGCATACACTTTTTTATTACTTTATCCAATATTTTAATTATTGTTTATAACAAAATAAACATTCATTAAGCAATGTACATTTCAACAAGGGAAATTATTTCGTTATTTGAGGTTTTAATTCGTTTATGAAAGTGAAATTAGCTTTAGTTCTCAATTGTAATAGAATACAACAAATTTTATTGCAATAGTCAAATATAATTAGAGTAAAAAAATAATATTTCATAATAGAAATTACATTTTTTTAATATGGTGCATGTATATATATATATATATATATATATATGTATATATATATATATATATATGTACGTATACATGTTGTATGTTTGATATGTAATGTTCATAGATGTGTTTATAGCGTGAATTAAGTGGTTAATCTCGGGCGCTCATGACTTGTTTGTAGACACGCTTTAAAACCCCAAATAACCAACTAACTTGAGACTAATTCTAATGTTTTGGCCCTATTTACAAAAAGGGTTTTACAGTTATATATATATATATATAAATAAATAAATAAGTAAATAATATATGTGTGTGTGTTTGGGTATGATGTAGGTTGTATTGATGTATGCATGTGATGTATGCATGTATGATGTATACATGTATGATATATGTATGTGATAATGCATGCATGTATGTATGTTTGTTTGTATAAATGTGTGTATGTGTATGCACGTGTGTGGGTGTGTATGTATGTATGTATTTATGCATTTATAAGTATAATTATTTCTTGTGTTTGTGTCCGTATTCGTGCGTGTGTTACAGCAGGTTGAATATTGTGCGAATCTGATAGTGACCAAAAACATTGGTGACCTGCGTGGGTGTTAAATTATTGATTGTTGTGCCAGTGATAATGGTGTGGAATAGTGGCCAACGTCGCATCACATTCCCCTGTGCGTTTGTGTGGTGACGTAATCGACCGCCAGGCGCGCTTAAAGTTGCATCGTTGCGGCCTGCATTTCATAGTACCGTGCAGTCGTCATAGATGGCTCCGCGTGTGACGATGTGTGATGATGTTTTGGACTATTGTAGAAAGCACTTTCGCAGAATCAACATCCGATATATATATATAAATTATTTACAAATAAATTGTTTTTCTTGCATTTTTAGAGTATAGTAATCATTGCAAATGCATTAAATTGTTGTTTTTAAAATCTTTAGATCATTAGAGGTTAATTGTTATAAATAAAAAAACAGTCACAGACGTGAAGAACTGTTCATACATTTGCCGTATGCCGTATACATTTTTCGTATTCTTTTTTTGCACTACATTGATGATTGGTATTTAAAATGTTAATGTAGGTTTATGGTTCGTATTTTCGACAGTAAAATGTAAATTCTTAATATTTCTTCCGTTTATTCGACTCTTGAATAGTACCGAATTGCTGTCATGCATTTCATTTTGAATTATTTTTGATTTTCTTAATCGTAATTCGTTTGCCTATTTTATTATTTAGGTGAATGGACATTATAGGAGTATTTCGTATGTTATTTCGTTTATAATACCTTTCAATGATAAATGTATGGTCGTTGTCTTTGACTGTATCTACTATCTGTTTTAGTGATTGGCACTTACTGTATAAATTAATGAGAATATTTCTTCCTTTGATAGTTTCCTTTTGCTTTCGACTCGTGATATTTATATATGTATATACAGAACACTATTCTATTTTTAGTAATGTTGTTCGCAATTTTTAAATTAACAATACTCTGAAGAACGGAAAAATATAATGTAGCAGTCAAAAAAAAATTAAAAATAACAGCAGTTCTATGCATTTGAGATGTCACTTTTGTTATAGACTTTTATTAAAGATGAGTTATGTGTGAAAATCATTACAAATTATGAAATAACCACGGTTCATTCAATGCAAAGAAATATTTGATATTATTGTTACAGTGATTGTTATTGCATTAATGTAGATTTGTATTTTAATACATATTATTTTATAAATACGTATTTTGTATATATATTTGCAAATGAACAGTTTATAATCAAATTAAGAAATTATAAAATTAAGAAGTGAAGTGATTTTCAATCGATTTATACACAGATGTACAAGTAAATATTAAAAAAAACATTCATATATAAACTAAACTGTAGTGTTAAAACTTATTTTATCGCGTACAGCAGACTTCCGTATTATTTTTATTTAAATATGTATGTTATAGAACAAAAATACGTTTTATTAATATAAATACTTTTTCAAAAATATACAGTAATTATTATTTTCAGGAAACAAAATATATTGATTGGCAAACACATGATATTACAAATGTCAAAAATACTTGAATACAGAATAAATTTGAATAAACTTACATGAAAATAGAAAAAACTGATTTTGGTGTTCATTACATTTGTTCAATAATTGTTCAGTATTTATCATGTTTGAGTTAATAATACGCAGGTGCCTATAATATTAAGTTTTACCTTACATTGGTGATGTGTACGATAGTTTACAGTTACTCAAATAAATATTTTATTATCTATTATTTATCTATTAAATCATTTCTTATTCGTAAAACACTTGCTTTTAGTTTTTTATCATTTTTTTCTTAGGATAGAGTAGTAGTGTTTGTCGGTCTGTCGATATCAGGTTGATTGTGTGTTCAAGTTATTTACGGCATGAAGTGCACATACCCAATATGAAATTTCAATTATTTCAGTTTTTGATTAATATGATATTTTTAATCCTTCATGCTTTATTAATAGTTAAAAGCATTACGAATTCAGTGCAATTAAACATTCTAATTGTCTCGTATGTCCTAATCATGGCTTGTTTGTATGTGTTTGATGTTTTTTTTTTAAAAGAAATGAACAAGTTCTTTAAAACAATATGTAAGATTTTATATGCAATTGTTTGTATCGTCCAAGTAACGAAACGAACACCTTATTTATTAGAATATTCGTGTATATCATTCTAGTTGTTATTGTGTAATTATATCGAATCAGTTCCAGTTTAATTTTCTGCTTAGTATTTTTCCTAAATGATTGTATTTCTTCAAAGTCTTAAACTTGCAACAGACTAGGTATGACTAATGCTTTTGTCCATACTTGACTCATATAGAAACTTTTAATCAATTTTCATCATGAATAGCAATTCCAATGAATCATAAATACATTTTCATGTTTGCTATTTATTTAACCAAATTAAATATAAGATAAATATATTTTAAACTGTATTGAAAATGTGCAGAAAACAAGAACTGGAGTTTGGATGTTTTGGACACGTCATAATGATCATTAGGACAAAAGTTAGAGATTATATATATATATATATATATATATATATATATATATATATACAGTCGTATGTTACATACACATATACGTAAACTAAATTAGTATTCAGTGCAACCAGGGGGGAGGGGCAATCCCTCACCTGACTACGGGCCTGATATATATATATATATATATATATATATATATATATATATATATATATATATATATACATTAGTGGTTATTTTAATTGTATGATTATTTATAAATTAAATCAATTAATGCAATGTATTTATCATACACTCTAAATAAAAAAAAATATTAACCTTAAGTTTTGAAAATGTTAGTCAAATTAAGATTTTCCTAAATAAATCTTTTGCTCATGGAATAGTTCTATGTAAAAAGGCGTGTATTATGAAATAAATGAGTGTATTATTTTGCTTTAAAATGATTGTAAAAGTGTATTTTTTGCAAATTTGAGTATTTGCAAATATTCGTAAGACGTATGTAAGCGTTTCACCCATATATGATAATTATTTGAAATGTTCATCAACTTGTATTTTTATCGACGATCGTGATAATCAATATTGGATATAATTTATATATATATATATATATATATATATATATATATATATATATATATATATATATATATATAAAAGACTTGAAGACGTTCGTTTTGTATTTCGATAGTCGACGATTGGTCTGTTAAGAAAATAAAGACACAAAAATCGTGATTAGTGTAAGGTAAAAATCGCCTTGCAGTTTTTTAGATTAATGTCGTCTCATAGTTTTATATTGCAAGTATCTTCAGAATGTTCCGTCTATAGATTTATCTGTAGTCTAAACCCATTACTGCTTGTATGTTTTAAGGCTAGACAGGTGATATTGGAGTTGTACACAGAAGGTTTTTGCTATACATGTCTGCACACTCGCAGTATCGTCTGCACGTAATGTGCAACAGTTTACTCTTTCTATGTCGTTGACATTTATATTGAACTGCTGCATATTACACTACTATTACAAACTTCTGTGCTTGTGTACTTGACACTTCACTTTCTTTTCCCGGAAACACATTCTTGGAAGCTTCGTCGTAGCGAGTAGAATCATATTAAGCATGCGGGAATTATTAATGAATGTTGATTATCATAAAAATATTTAATAAAACCTGAATTTGTTTTTAATACAAATTGAGTTGAAAATAAACTTTTCGTAAATAATTGACAGTTTAACGATCTATGCTCTAATATGAATTAAAAATGGAGCTTATATATATATATATATATATATATATACACATATATGATATGAAAATTCATTTAAGATAGCAACTGACAAAATGTTTCTGATAATGAGTAGCTTCAACAGAATTTTTTCTTAGTAAAATATATAAAAGTGATTTGATATTTTATATAATACTACTAATAAAAAGATCGTTTCTTAAATTGGAAAATTTATTTGTAAAGGTTTCATTACAAGGTACTTATTTATTTAATACGTGTAAATGTTTTTGATATTTACTTGTAAATTGTTAATTGAAATATAAACATTTTGCCCTAAATACGGTAGACTTTCTCGACAATTATACTGTATCGAATAGAATATTATATATTTTGCAAAAAATGCGATAATTGAGAAATTTTTAATCAAATTAGTTATAGTCCACACTTAATTTTTAATGTAAAATTTTAAAGTTTGAAACATCGTATAAAAATCTAAATTAAGAAATAATCATTGCTTTAAACATTATTGCTAAAAATGGACGAAAAGATGGAAAATACATTCTTTTATGTTGTAACATTTTGATATTGAGTGGTATTAGATTCGTAGAAATTGGTTTTTATATGTCTAGTCTTTTTCAAACTTATAGTATTTCAATGAATGTATGTTTAAAAAAAGTTATAATGCTATTAGATCTATAAAAGGGACAATAAAAGGAAAACAGTGATAAACAAATATTTTTGTATTTTCTTACAGTATATGTATTCAAGTGAAGCTGTAGTTGATTTCCTAGTAATAATTAAACTTGTTATGTACGAACTGTAATAAATTTTGTACGTTAAATTGCGCATTACACACCTATTTATGGACTTTATGAATTGTTAATGAGGTATGTTCTGTGCCTGGCTGTGTGAAATCCATATTCGCAGTGTCGTTTGAAATAACTGTGTCTATGTTTAGATTTATTTTATCTTACTGATTGTGTTAATAATGGAATGTATGATTTAAATTAAAATGATTATTTGTGGAACACTGTCTAAATATTTGCAAAATAAGGCAGTGTCTCGCATTCGTCACTTGAGAAAGGAAAAGGTTCATGAATGTGTGTGATGACTAATTTTCGGACCTACTTTTGTACTTTTGAGTTTTTGTGCCTTCACACGAGCACATATTGTCCGAATGTCAACATCTATTGACATTAGCCCAACTCAACATAGCGTAATGTAGCGGTCATTGTCGTTTAGAGAGTCGTAGACACAAATTCGATTTTTGTGCGCATGGACATAGCCGCGGGCGGCGGCATTGCTATCTCGGACGAGGTCAGTGCACTACTGTACATGACATCATTGGTCAACTACAATGTCTAATCAAAGTAGAAACTAAAAGATAATGTACTGACACCCTATCGTCGCCTCTTTTTTCATTTCTTAAAATCATAGTCTGCCATTACAACAGTATTTCGCGTCGTTGTGTAGATATCAATCTGAAGCGATTTCTCTCGCGAATGTGTACGTAGCCTAATGGTTTGCTTGCATCGACTTTTGTCGGCGGCATCTATGAAAGTCCATTACAGTAGTAGACACATAAGGACCAGGGGTAGGAATATTCGGTGTTCATACAATTTGGAAAGTATCATTATTGCACCGCTCGGTTTGAAATTATCAAAACATGTTAGTGTTTATTTACTGTTCTTAATTTTTGCAATATAAGAAGCAAGACAAGAAATGAATTTCATCATTTTAATTCAAAACTGTTCAGTTAGATTATAAATATCCATTTCAGTATTGATAGTAAATTAAATTAATGTACAATATGGATTTAATAATTGCTATAAAGTAACTTATATTTTTTATGATTATAAAAATGATGATAGTGAACGTCCTGTCATTTTTATTTGTAAACTTTTATAATGGGATATTAAGAGGAAGATGTTCAATACAAAATATTCATTGAGTGAGATACACAATACAAAAACAATTATATCCTACATGCTTGATAATACGAACAGAATAAAACTAGGACTCTGTTCATATTTTAGAGATTCTATAATAGAAAGATATATATTACTACGGCATAAGTACCATGAACGTAATAACACTTGATATATGCTTTTACTTTTTTCTGTAATTTCTACATGCGTATTCCTTTAGTTAGAAAGAAAATGATGTAATTTAGATAGTGCTTTTGATTTTAAATCATATAGTACCATTGTATTTATACAAGATACAAATGTCAATCCTTTTTAGTTGTCGTTATTTTAGTTTTTTTTTATTTATTTATTTTCTTTTCGACGTCAGTTTTCTCAGAGAAAAAAATGATAGTAAAATCTGTCTAATTAATGCCTTTTATTATTGAAATGTTCTTTATTTTCTTAACTAAACTGTTTTTAAATGGATGAGAGCTTGAGTTGACAGACAGCTTATTTCCTGATATATTTAAAATACAGATATTGTAAGATTTAAAAAAAATCTATGTAGCCATCCATTACTCACATTAAACCCAAAAGTAGATAATTTTAAATTTATATGCAACTGTTTGGCTTTATGATTGAAAAGATACGACATTTTCTATTTCACAACTGTAAAAACCATTCGTGCAAGATTTTTCCACTCGTGTTTTCTAACCCGTATTGTTTCTTTTCGAGATGTCAGATGCATCAAGAGCTTTAAAGTTTATCCTCTTTATCTATTAATTGCACAAATGGTGGCTTATAACATATTTTTTCAAAATATGGCCCCAGATGACCCGCATTTTGAATTTAATTATTTTACATTTGACGTTTAAAAACAAACTCTTTTTTTTCCGTTTTTGTTGCAAATAAATAAAGCTTGAAAATATTAAGAAACATTATTAAAATACAAGCAACAATCAGCTACTTACATAGATACCATCATCGTCTAGATTTCGAAATATACTTTTACAACCATTTTTGCAATAGAGAGATACCTTTATCAACTAGAATAGGTACAGTTACCAAATCGAAAATATTTTGATAAAATATTGTGATAAATAGTTTCATTATTTGAGCTGTTGTTGATTTTGCTTATTTAGATTTGAGATTAGGTCGTGCATAAATGTGTATTATTCAGCGTTCATACCATAGAGTGTGCACTGTATTATTTATATATTGGAATTAAAATAATCAACATGTATTGATTGAAATTTAAACGAAAAGTATTTTCACATAGGTGTTTATAAAGAGTGTTTTATTGTATTTTCCATTATTTTTTTGATTTTTCAAACATGTTTTTTCAAATAAAAGTTAACTCTTTTTAGAAGCATATCTACTATTCTAATTGCATCTTAAGTATAATTTGTGATTTAATGTTCGTCACGATCTTTTCATTAAGTGTATATATATATATATATATATATATATATATATATATATATATATATATATATATATATATATATATTAGGTGCACTAATTAATTCGGTGCCTTTAAATTGAATCAAACATAACTCTGTTTTAAATTAAAATATTTTCTCGTAGTTATAAAATTTTGAAGTGTCAATTTTAACACTTAAAAGCGTTTAATATCTTAGCCAAGTAGTTGGTATAACCTCACAAAACAGTAGTGAACAAATGGCATCCGAAAAGCAGCATATTAGTCATTGCATACTTTTCGCATTCCAGGTGAAAAAAAAAATGCAGCCGAAGCCGCAGGAATGATTTGTTCAGCTTTGGGGGAAATTGTTATGTCATTTTAAAGTGTGAATATTTCCGACTAAAATTCAATCATCAGACGCCATCGTTTGTTTACACAAGTGCTTTTCTGTAACCGAATTAAAATGGAACGCGATAAGTTGTTTTTTCGATGTGTACTTCTACACTACTTTGATTTGAAAAAAGTGCAGCTGAAGTTCGTCGATTGCTTGCGAAAACTTATGGTGAATCTGCTCCATCGGAAACAGTATGTAGAGATTGATTTCGACGATTCAATAGTGGTGATTGGGACGTTCACGACAAACAACGGCCAAGTCAATGGAAAAAGTTCGAAGATGAACAACTGCAACTCTATCGGAAGAGAAGAGAACCCTGCTCAAACATTCAAAGAATTGGCACAACAGCTCGAAATCGATAAATCAACCGTTTTACGACGTTCACAAGCCATGGGAAAAATCCAGAAAGAAGAGAGATGGCTGCCAGAGGAATTGACCGAAAATGCCATTGCTAATCGTTTAAACATCTCGATTTATTTACTTGCAAGGCATAAAAAGAAAAGTATCTTGTGGCATATCGTGACCGGCGATGAAAAGTGGATCTATTTCGACGACCTGAAACGGAAGAAATCATGGGTTGATCCTGGCCAACCATCAACGTCGACACAAAAGCGAAACATCGACGGTTACAAAACAATGCTCTCTATTTGGTGAGCTATGGAGGGTATCGTTTATTATGAGCTGTTGAAACCGAAGGAAACAATCACCGCTGAAAGTTGTCGACAACAATTGGAGCGTTTGAATGATAATTTGATGCAAACACGACCATCAATTGCATCAAATCGCCGAAAAGTGATTCTTTTCCATGACAATGCTTCGGTTCCATGTTGTTATGTCCGTGAAACAAACACTGATGGAGCTCGAATGAGAGATTCTTCTGCTCCCAGCGTATTCTCTGGACCTGGCCTCAAGCGATTACTATCTGTTCCGATCGATGCAACACGCTTTGAAAGGTACACATTTTCATAACTACGGAGACGTCGAACATTGTGTTACCGAATGGATTGGTTTAAAAAACAGACCATTGTTTCGTTGCGGAATTCAACTTCTGCCAGAAAAGTCGTAGTTTCCGAGGGCAAATACTTTGATTATTTATTCACACATTTTGTTATTGAAATAAATGTTAAAAAAAACACAAACAGCGGCTTTCAATGTAACATCTTAATAAATATATTTTTAAATAATATTATTTTTTTATTACAACTTTGAGATATACATACATTTATATTTTCTATTAAATTTAGTAAAACTGTTTTAAGTTCGTGCTTACACAGACTTCACATTTTGCACAAAAAACACTAGTTTCCATTTTATTTTCAAATGAAGAAATATGTTTTATTCAGTACTGCACAGAGCCACATACTATTAACTTTAAACACAAATATTTAATGTAATAAAAGCGGGAAATTTAAAGACGGTAGATTGCGTCCTTGATGTATATCAATTTAATCTTTGGTACATGTCTGGAAACTAGGGCACAATATGTGTGTTAGAAGAAGGGATATTAATATAAATGATTTTTTTTAGTATGTTCTGATGTATTTTTATTTGGTTTAGAAAGTCTGTAAGAAACACAAAAATATATAGTTTAATTCTGTTATTACTACCTTCTGTACTTATGTTATGTACTATGTTATGTTTGATACGAACGGTTCGAAACTTAGTCTATCTTCAAGTTCTGAAGATGACGCAAGTGCCGAAACCAATCATAATAAATAATTCGAAACACAACTGTTCAAAAGAAAAGAATAAAACAATTACAAGCAGTGGATTTGCAGAAGTACAAATAAAGGAACATAACTGTACTTAATTGAAATTATTTAAAGATTTTTTTTGTATTGTGGAAGTAGAATTTAATATAATTTTATTTGCTGTAGATTCATTTAGTTCGAAATAAATTAATTAAAATTATAATGTATCTATTGTTAATTGTTTTATGTATTGTTTTTCTTTGATACATTATTAGTATATTTATTTATTTTATAAAAAAACACCAATTCCAATAACATTTCATTTTTAAAACAATATTCATGACTAAAATTTATATCAAATTTGCTTGGAGTTGTTAGAGTAATGAAGTAAAATATCCTTGAAGTGCGAAAGGTTCAAGTTCGAACTCGAGATGACCTGTCTATGTTTACTGCGAATTTATTATATATGCTGGGTTACACACTTGTGTTAAGTTGTTAGCACGTGGAGTTGCGATATACAGTCCGTCTGGATGCAAGTGTATCTAAGTTCAAGCCAAAGCGACTCTCATCCCTCATCGTTACAGTAAGTAATCGATTTCTTCACATTAGTCTTCGTTTTCTAAAATTGCACATTAAAAAATGATTCGCTAATATTGCCATCAATAAATTGTCATGTTTTTTCCCATTCTGTGTATATAAACGTATATTTGTACGTATATATATATATATATATATATATATATATATATATATATATATATATATATATATATATAGAGAGAGAGAGAGAGAGAGAGAGAGATAAAGAAGGGAGATGCACAAACCATTTTTTCATAGAGTTAAAATTCCAAAAAGATTTTGTTGTAATATTATTTTGGTTTCTTGTAAGTTTTTATGACATATATTTTGGATTTTTTATAGGAAACTAAAAACACTTTTACACGTGAATGATGTAGTATATACACAGTCTTAATACATGTATATGTATTTGAAATGTAAATAAAATGTTTATTGTTTTGTTAGTTGATAATTATAGAACAGTCTAAATTATTTTGTGTACGAAAGTTGGTTACCATTTTCCATTATTGTATTTAATTTTTAGCATTTTTAGTTGATATATTATGTATGAGATACTACATTGTTATTTAGCTAGTGTTCATGTTGTATGCATATATATATATATATATATATATATATATATATATATATATATATATGTATATATGTATATATGTATATATATATGTATATATATATGTATATATATATATATATATATATATATATATATATATATATATATATATATATATATATGTATACGTACATGTACGTATTCAGATACATGTATTTACAGGTGTGTTTTATGTTCTTAATGAATTATTTTTTCTATTTTATGTAAAAGAAATAATTGTTTTTTTTTATTTTCTTTTAGTAAAATTTAAAAATAATGTTTATGTATCGATTTGTGTGAATATTTTTATATGCATTCGTCCTCGAGGGTATTAGTGTATTAGAAAGGTAATACATTTAACATAATTTAATTTTGTTGTAAAAAAATAAGTAAAATAATTGAGGTTATGTTGTATAATGTGTATCGGTGTTATTGCTGTAGCGTGGCAATACTGATTTGTTAGTCGTTCAATGAGACCGCTAGTGGTAGCACTGCACGTCTCGCTGCTGTCACGGCCAAGATGGTTGCCAGTAGCTCGGGGAGTGGTGTTGTCCTGATGTAAACTAATTTCTTCTCTAAAACATTACGTTTTTCAAAAAAAGTATATATCTACAATAGAGTGTTGTTTATTCTCAATCAGTGCTAGCAATTTTAGTGACATGACATTATTAAGTGTAACGTTTTTGTGATCATTTCGTTGAAGGGCACACCCCATAAGTTGTCAACGATATAACAGTGGCTGTCATTTTGCAAGTACGTCAAGACTTTGCTATGGCTGTTAGAATGGAAAATGCGGCTGCAGTCTCCCGCAAAATTAACTACAAAATGATGGTAAATTGTTTACCGTATATTATTTATGTAACATTAATAATTCCACGTTGACTGAAATCGGTTCACAACCGGTTGACAGTTGCACGCATGTCGCCGGCTGTCTGACCCCACCCTTTTAGTACGACGTAGACGTTTAACCCGATTGGGGTAAGAATTCACTATATCATATGTTTAATTTAATTTTGACAATTTCGTGTATTTAAAATAGGTTGTGCATTAGATATCTCCGCGATTTGAAATCTTACCACCAATCAATAGACTGTACAACATTTCCTTGTGATGCATGCTCTTTATTAATGTTAACCATATTGTTTGGCGTGGTGTCAATTATATTAAAATCATATATAAGGCAATTAAACTATTATTAAAAAGTACTATTGCAGAAGTTTTAAACTCATAGAATTTTTATTCTTAACGTTCTAATGTATTTTCTCAAATAAGAAATACATTTGCGAGTGTGTGTATCTACGTATGACATTTAATATTATGTATATATATATATATATATATATATATATATATATATATATATATATATATATATATATACATATATATATACATATATATATATATATATATGCATATACACCCAAATCAGACTTTAACAAAACTATTTAAATGTAGTAAATACTTTTTTTGAGTTAAAAATAAGCAGTGTTGTATAGTGAGTTATGAATGTTTTGCATACTTTGTTGAATTCTAATAAATGTTAAAGTGACTTCAATGATATTCAGATATAAGATTAATTAAAAAGTTATCAATTTTTGCATTTATATTTATGGCAAAAGAAGTTAAAATTGCGATTAACTTGGTGATTCTAAAATTTGTAATAAATAGTGTTTGAACCCCCTTAATTAAAAATGTAATCAAATTGCCATATATTTTTAAGTAATGAATGGCTAGAGTATTTAGGAATTTGTCTGGTAATAATCTCAAGTTAACATTTATAATTCCCTTTAGAGCAAACACATTATACGATCATTATTTCATTTTAATATGTTTATTAAATGTAACTGTAGTATGTGGAAAAGCGTACAAATGTAAAAAAATATGTAATTTTTAGTGTAACTTTTAAATATAATTGTTTTTAATTTTAATTCAGTTTGATAAATGTCCTATCGAGTGTTATTAACAATGGTTACAAAATCAAGTAAGTAAAGTCGTTAAAACTTGTCGTTCTTATTTTTTTAGTTTGTAATTTGAAATCAAATTGAGCTGGGCATGTAACTGTAGGAGCTAATCATTGTTATATAAGAGGTATATATTATTTTAAACTAAGTATATAAATAGATAATCATTTTTATGACACTATGTTATTCATATATAAATGTTTTGTTGAATTGCATATTATCCTTCAGCATTTGGTAATCTTGATCTTCTTGAATCATGTGGGCTTTATCTTCTATGGCTAGTTTCGGTTTGAGTGTTATCTTTTTCAGTTGTGGATTGGAAGAGTGTAGCACACGGGGCGAAACTACTAGAAAACAAAAAGAGAAATATATTTAAAGATGTATTGAAAAGTGATCTTTTTAACCAATTATTGTAATTTTTTAGTATATTTATCCTGTTATATGTATATATATATATATATATATATATATATATATGTGTATGTATGTATATATGTATATATGTATATATGTATATATGTATATATGTATATATATATATATATATATATATATATATATACATGTATATATGTATGCATGTATGTATATATATATATAAAATGAGTGAAAGGCAAAGGGGGAGAGAAAGGGTATGTAAAATGATACATTCTAAGATTGGATATTATGTTTTGAAAATTGTAATTAATTCTGGAAAAAATGAAATAAAATAATCGTATTTAGTTTTATAACTTAATTTATTTTTACTTTTATTAGAGGTTTGTTTGTCGGGCCACTAACCAATACAAATTACATATCTTAATTCAAGGTCATTATATCATGTGTTTTACCACTGAATCATTTTGAAATAAATTTGTTCATGTAAACTGGTTACAACTGTTGAACTGTATTATGCACCACACATATAGGTAATTTTGCAATGTATACAGTGTGTGTGTGTATGTATATATATATATATATATATATAATGATTTTTTTTTACAAATTGTTAGTGAAAATGGTATTGATTGTTTTGGACGTACGTAACTTAATAAAATAAACAGCATTGTAATGCAATATGGGCAAGGTCACGTTATTTGACAACTATTGTAGTAAATCTTTATAGATCGATATAATTTTATTTTAATCAATATATAGTTGGGGTTTTGCCAATAGAAAAGACTCAATTTAATAAAACATTCAGTACTGCGAAATTGTCAAGCGTTTGATTTAAGCTCTGTAATTCTTTTTCTTCTCAAGTTATAAAACACAATACTTAATTTTATATATATATATATATATATATATATATATTCATTTATATTTAACAGACACGTATGTGTATAAATGTGAAAATATTTTTTATAAAATCAGTTTACTTCGTAAATATATAATTTATGATTATTAAAAGCACTTGATTTCTTATACTACAGTAAAAGTCCATGGCTTCGTTGTTCATCAGTGATTATATGAAGAATATGTATTGTTGTTAGGTTTTTATTTTTAATCATATTTTAATGCTAATTAAGACATGTTTAGGAATTATAATTATAGTAATTAAACCGAACTTCTTATAATGATAATATAGAAATGTTTGTATTTGCTTAATTTTCACTTTCAATCGTATTTCGCAAAAAATTATGTTAAATGTTGACTATTAATCATCTTTTTCTGACTGAAACTGATATAAAATTATATGCGAAAAGCAATTGAAAAAAATATGATTAAATTTATTTTACTCTAAAACGAATATATTTTTGTGTAAAAGTTTTTTCAATAATTGAATTTATTACTACATATTTATTTTATATTCAAAATTTCAAATATAATCTTCTAAAAAACGGAATATAATACCTAATATATTTTGTAACAACATAGGAACTCTTAAAAAAATACTAACGAATACGAAATGCTGAAAACTTATTAAAACTTGCTTCATGAGTAAGTAAAAAGATGAGACACTTTACTGTTAAGATTAAGTTTATTTATTCAATATTTGTGTTATACATTAAATGTCTGTCTTTTTTGTAATAAAATATAACTCTTTCATACTTTCACATGTACTTTAAGTGTATGTGTTTTTGCTATTTATGTGTTAAGGTATATATTTAATTATTTAAAATATTTGACAATAAAACTACTGTATTGTATAAAATTTTGTATGTTGTACACATTTTTGAATTAATTTTTATAAGATGCCCACGAAGTTACCATTATTTATTCCGTCTATATTTAAAACAAGTTTTAGGATGACTTTTCGTAGAATATGCATTACTTTTTTTCTAATTTGTATCTACAGGCCTTTTTGTTATGAAGTAACGTTCTAAATTTTCATTCTTTTCGCTTTTAACTTTTCATTTATTAGACAGTGGTTGGGAAGGAATATAATGTACAGATTTATTTAACGATAATTGTTCTGTTTAAACCATTTTACACAATTATTGCCTCCATTGCACGCAATTATGACAGTTTTTTATATTTATTTTCTCGTAAAATATTTATTTTGTTTGTTATTTATGAAACTTTGTAATACTACATATTAAATTATATTATTTTGAATAGTATTAATTTATTTAGATTTGTTTTTTATTATTATCATTATTTAATTTGTATCAGAATATAGGTATAATAAAATGGACTTTACTGTTTTTATGTAATAAATTAGGCAGTTATTTAAAATTTAACAAATATAGTTACTTGCTAATAATGTATACGTGCGTTGTGTATGTATGAATAATCAATTCCCATAGTCATATTACACATAATATTAATATCACGTTTCTCACACTTATACATTCATTGTCATTGTGATATTCAATATAAAATATACATTATGTTTCAATTAATACACAAAACAAATTTTCATTTCTTGGTATTTTATTACAGTAAATATAATACTGAAAAGTATTGAACTCAATTTTATAAAACCGAATGAATTGCAGGTTTATTAATATGTAAAATATTATTATATTGATTGTGTTAACGTAATTTAGTGAATTTATTTATATTAGTTGTTATATAGATAGGCACGCTAATAAAAATTCTATTTTGTATTATAAAACAAGATTTAAATCAGTTATTTTGAGTGTAAAGTTCATTTTTAGATTAATGTGTGTGTGTATATGTTTATATATATATATAATTTATTAATGTTCAAGTCGTGTAAAATGTGCACTGCTTATTTTTTTCATGCATGGTGCGATCCCTTTAATAATTATTATAGGATTTTGTAAATAAATCGTAATTTTGTTTTCTATGTAGCAGGTGAAAACCATTATAGATGTATTTTAATTTTTAATCATTTTAGTCTAGTTTTTATAATAGTGATAAACAATTAAATTCGTGTTTGCGAGTTACTCTAAATATTTTTAAATTTTATTAAATATAAACTGTTTTTAAATGGATTGTTATTAGTTAACTGAATGTGTGAATGAGATTAAAATACAGGTATGAAGTTCACAAAAACTAATAGAAATTTGTCCAGTGAAATCGAAAAGAACTAAGTCTGGTTTTGTTAACTGTAAGAACATTCTAGAAATAAAACATTATTTGCTAACTTTTATTTCACATAGTGAATTATGTGTGTGATATGTGTGTGGGTGTGTATATATATATATATATATATAAAATATGTATGTATGTATACACTCAACCCCCTTATAACATGGTACTCTGAAAACAGTGCAAAAATTGCGACAGCTGTCCTATAACAGGATATTCTTATAACACGGTTTCCAATAAACGTTGATAACTTTCATATAGCACGAATGTTTCCATCACACTGTTTTGGTTGACATTAACAGGTAATTCCCGTGTATACTTAATAATGCGAATTTTGTGCTTTGATGTTCTTACTGAAAACTAATTCATTAGACGGTTTCTTGTTCATAAATTCAGACACTCCGGAAACACGGTTCGATATAACACTGAACGCATTCTCTTTTTTTGTATTACTTCTAGGTTTCGGTTAATACTGTTCGGTACAACACGACACGAATTAACCGTGTTACAGGAGGGTTGACTATGTATATATGTATATATATATATATTATATATACATACATATATATATATATATATATATATATATATATATATAGAGAGAGAGAGAGAGAGAGAAAGAGAGTGATAGCGATAGTGATAATGTAAATGTATCTGTGTGTATATTTCTGATACCTTATTCTTGAAGCATCTGAAAATATACATTTAGGTCTTTATATTTCCGAAACTGGACGTTTTGATTTCGGAGATTTATTTTTACTCCTCTCACTGAAACCTTTTTAAAGGTGTGGATGAAAATCTTTGGATTATCATATATGTGTACTACTTTAGAGACGTAATTTGGTTATATTGTTTAAATAACAACCATGTGTTTCTTATAAAATAGATTATTTTGAATGTCTATATATGCATATGCCTACCTTATTACATTATGTGATATTTTAAAAATTATGGTTTTACTACTACAACTTTGCGTACGCTATGTCTCTACTTTGAATACAAATGAGGTCATTAATGTAATTGAATTACTCAGCTTAATACAATTTATATGTTTAAGTATATTCATAATTAAATAAGTCATAAAACATTGTAAATAAATTCGGAGTTAGATTTTCTCAGTAATTAAAAAAATGGTTTGTATGTATTTAGTAAATTTGGAACAATCTGACGTTGATACTTTTTCATACGTTTTATTAATAAATCCGTATGCATGCCACTTTTGAATATTTGATTGATTTGTATATGCGTACTGTAAACTAGCATCTTTAATATTCATCAAAACTTATTGACACTTTTTTCTTGATTGATTATTTTCATATAGTTTTAATTATTTGAAATATGACATTTCACAGTTTTTTTATATCCTTTTATTCAAGTAAAGAGAGATATTTAGACTCTAAAATTGCATTTATGAATAAATTCATATTCATATTCAATGTATATTTAAAAATCAATGTTGGGATTATTGTTAGCGTAAGGTGAGATTAAATATTGATATGCTTATTAATGTATATTTCAAATTTTTGACTTATTTATTAAATAGTGTTTTTATTTGGTATTATTGTAAAATTATGGCGTTCTTTTTAAAAATTATCTTGTATATGTAAATAAAATATAATATGAATATACTATATAATGATAAAAACTTTGTATTTATTTTAAGTTAATAGTAAAATAATGCGTATATCGCGTTTTTAGAGTTAAAATAAGTTAACAATATTGTTCTGTCACTATTTTTCGATGAAAAAATACGAACGCCACAGGTTGTTTGAACTCATCAATTACTGTATATAAAAATGCCTGTAAACTGCTTAAAAGCAAATAAGAACTGAAATAGAAGAGTAATATTTTAAAATTTCGGTATATTTTCTATTTTTATAATTAAAAAATTCTTATACATTTTTTATTTATAATCTATTTCAACATTTACTTTACTTAATAGTCAATATTTGTGTAGAAATTTAAAGAAAAAAATTAAAATAAGTCGAGTTTTGCTATTTAAATTGATGTTTAATACCTTTAATCAATTTATATACTTATATTTGTTCAAATGTCTTGTAAAATTCGTGAAGTTGTCATTTTATGAATTGGATTTGTACTATTTACTCGTACCTTTAACCAATTGTTTGAATTCATTATATTGAATTATTTGTTGGTTTTATAAACGTGTTTTGTCAATTTTGTATGTAGTTTTTCAGTGATATTTGAATTATTATATAAAATCATTCTGTAATTGTTTTATTTTTTAAACCAATCTTACAATATAGCTTAAATATAATGAGGTATTATTATGTTTGAAAATCTAATTTACATTGGATTTTATTTCATTTGAATGTATTAAAAAATACTTACACTATTTAAATTATTTTTTTTATATATATTTTTAAGTATTGCTGTATGTACCGCTGAAGAAGTGGATTTCGTAGTTTAGGCACATATTTTATTAACTAGAATTGAGTAATGTTATGAGACATTTTTTTTACTCTTTTCCATTTTATTTCATTAAACGAATAATAATGATGTGCAGATCTTAATTTGTGGTCTATCGATTTGATTTTTTTAATCTTAATTTTAGTATTTTTTTAAAAAAAAAATATTGCTGTTATGTATCCCAGTTTTTTGTTTCATATGATATCAAGTTTGAATAGGCAAGTATATTTTTACAATCTGTTAATGTTTTATGTCTACATATCACTTTAAAATAATTAAAGTGACCATCCGAAATAAAATATTGATTTGATTTATAACTCCAGTTAGATGTATAAACATAGACCAGGTGTCTTGCATATCATTTTATATTACCATATATGTTGTTATAATAATTACAAAAGTATTTGGGCTAACAATTAAGTTTTATTGAAATATTTTTTAATTAATTACCTTATTGAAGAGAATACTCGCAGTAGATGAAGATATTTTGATTTTTTTATATAACAATATATCTTTGTAATATGGGCCATTCTTTTGTTTTTTTTTCAAGAGACAATATTTTAGCTCTTATATAAATTTGAATTAAGCTCTTTCATGTAGGGTGTTTAATTTCTGTAAAATACCACCCGTTCTTTGTATTGACCCTTGTACCGTTTTTCGTATACATAAACCACACCATACTAAACTACCAACATCTGAAAAGTTTTCCTCGTTCATTTGTTTGATTTTTTTTTGAATGTGCTTGCCTTTCTGTAAGCGATTTGCTTGGGTTGAAAAGATTGATTTATATTTTATTAATAAAGTTTCATGATTTGAAAAGTCTAAACGCTTATTTGAATCGTGTTTTGTAAAGGTTCGTCTTTAATTATTCAGTTTACCATAAGTGCCTGTTTTCTTACTTATTCCTTATTGTATTTGACATTCCTCAAAATATCTCATTTCATTATTTCTATACTTACTAGATTTTGAAATATCACCTTTCAATTATTAACTGGACTTTTCATTGGATTTTTTTTGATTGTAGAGTGCGCATTACGAAAGATCTCTTCGAAATTTTTTTGACTGCTCACATTTGTGAAATGTTTTTTTTATAACACTTGAAAATTGAGCGATCCTTATTTATTATCTTTAATATCTCTCTACACAGTTTCTTTCTAATGAAAGTAATTATATAAGTATTATACAGTTATTTATTTCATATTTTTTTTTCATTATTTTGTGTAACGAAACTGCATCAAATAATTTGTTTTACTACCGCAGTTGTAGACATATTTGTGCAAATAAATAATAGAAAATCCCAAAGGAAATTCCGTTAAAGACAGGGAGATACCCACATTAATTTTGTTTCTGTGTTGTGTGTAAATAATGTGTTTTTTTCCTTGGAAATTTTAATGTTTTTTCTATAGAATTATAAAATTACAGTGTTTAAGATAAAATGAATATTAGTTATTGAATTAATTAAATATAATTATATAAGCAATCAGGATATATTGTAGTTTTCTGGAAATATTTTTGAAAGTAACTGATTTAAATTCATTTTTATTGATATTGTCTTGTATTCTATTATCAGTATTATTTTTCACATTGAAAAAAATGCATATGAACATTATTGACTGTTAAAAAATATTTTCTTAAATTTGTTATTAATATAAAACATTCTATTATTAGATCAATACTTAATTCATTTACACGACTACTTATAAAATTATCATTTTACAAGACATTTAAAGAAGTTGTTTATAATATATATATATATATATATATATATATATATATATATATATATATATATATATATATATATGTGTGTGTGTGTGTATATGTTCGTTTGTATGTATTTAAGTATGTATCAATGTGTGTATACAACTACATTAAACAATACGTGCATATTAATGAAGATTTTAACTTCAATTCATGAGAGATGATGTGTAAATGGAAGAGTTCTTAATCAAAAGTCGGTCATATTACTGGTCCGTCTGCTTGCATATCCGGTTAGTATCAATACACTACGTACGGTTTCTATGTGAAAATAAATTTAGGAAAGTAAGTACGGCATTAGAAAATATATCATTTTAATTTAAAAAAGATGAATTGTAGCAAACTTGTTATGTGTGTAATAAATTAGTTATTATTAATTACATTTCGGTTTCAGTATATTTATTTGCAGTATGTAACAAATAGTTTCAAATGTCGTGATTAATTTATGAAAATGAATGTATTCTTTCTTTAATAAAAATGATGAGAATAGATTTTTCACTTCCAAAAAGGATAATCATGACATTGTAATGTATATTAATTTCTATATTTCTCTGTCTGCTTTGTACGTTTCAAACATCGTTCAAGTTATGTTACTTTTATCTTTAAGTAGGAACTTATCGGAATCACAAGTTCGATCGTCAATTTGATACAATAAATTAATCAAGATAAATATATAACCATTAGTATTAAATGCGGATAGCTGTATATGTATTTATTTATATCACGCACACTAGCACATTGTTTATGTACAATATGTATGTAATTTGAAAAAAATTTAGAACAAATAAGTTCAAAATGGACACAATTCAATCACAGATGAGACCTAACACGGAAGTTCAATAATATAAATAATCTTAAAATAACCCGCGGAATTCTTTTTTTGGCATTGTTGCCAAACATTTTGCGTACATGGTACGTCGTTCATATATATATATATATATATATATATATATATAAGGAGATGGTTTATATTGTTGAATTGGTCTGTAGACTTTATTGTATTGTGTTTAATATTTTATTGGATACGAATTAGAAGCAGGTTGAAATTAACATTAAAAAAATAAACATAGTGATTTAAGTTATATGATTTGCACGTTGTCAGAATATTTTTTTTATTTTTATTAAACTGTGTACATTTTTTGAGGTATTGTTTTTTCGAATGAAGTAATTACTATTTGATTGTACAAGAATAACACATTTAAATTCAGTTTTTAATATTAGACAATATATAATTTGAAATTTATTTTATTGTTTAAAGTAATTAAGATAGCGTTCAAAGAATTACAAACACGTGACATTTTTCGTCATTATAAAAATGTGTATATGAAATCTGAGTTCGAATAGTTGAGTTTTTTCGATACATGTCAAATATATTTACATATATTTAAGAAGAGCGTCGTATAATATTCTTAATATAAGCGTGAATTCAGTAGATTTAAAAGTAGTTAATTTAAGTTTAAATGTATTGATCAGAATTAATATTTTTTAAATGAATATTATCAGCTGGTCAGTACGAATATTCATTATTTCAGTGAAAAATCTTTTATGTTAATGGACTTTTTTTAGTAAATTATTTTCCGTACTGACTTTTTTTTTGACACCTGAAATTATAATAAAAAAATGAACAATCTACTATGTGTATTTATTTCATATTGTACTATATACAACAGTATTAAATTATACTTGTAAATGATCTACCAAAATAATATTATTAAGCAAACGATCTTTTTTGTTGTGTCAAATCTGGAGGAATAATTGTATAATATGAACCGCTGTCGACTAATTGGCGATCGTTAATTTGGTGATGGATAAATGAAAATTAATAAATAAAAAAAATATATGAAATACATTTTAACGTATTGTTTTTTGTAATAATTACTTTGTTCTTACGAATCAACATATTCGACTCTTCATTGTAATTAACTTCCACGATTTAATTTATGATTTTTTTAAAGGAAGAAATTGAAATGCCTTTTTAAAATAGATTTGCATTTATTCGAAACGTAATATAAAAAGTGAGTACTCGTCTGAACACGATTATTTTTAGAGAATTATTAGTATACACGTTCAACTGTAACATTTAAATAAAAAAAAAAAATGGGTACCGTGTTTGCAATTAGGTATAAATATAGATGAGTCATGTTTTTAATATTAGCACATTAATAACGAAACAAGACATTGTTGTGTGTAGTCGATATTTTTATTGCATAATGAAATCAGACCAAAAATCTTTGTATTCGACCAGATCACAGGAATTTATGGAAAAGTGTGTCGTTAGCGATTGGTTACGATCGACATTCATAACTGTGTTACTGAGGCTATTGACGCCTTGTGACAGCCCTCATTTACGCTCTATTCCCACCAATCGTTGGTGGGAGGAAAACGGACTAGTAAAGAAACACGGTCGTTCTGTAGCACACACATGGATGATTTAAATTTACAATGTTTCGCAGCAGCCAGTGTCATGGCTTGTTATAATATGACATTGAAAGTATACGTCACACCGGTAATAATGTAATAATTTACCGGTATATTATAGTACACATAAGATCGTGCGGAAGTTGCTTCTACACGCACACACGTAAACAATTATGGTATATTTAAATCGTCTGCTTGAATGTTGTATCGTGCATCATTTACTGTGCTGTCTGTTTTGGAATTACTGTACAAATAATATTTGTTTATTAAAAAAAATGTAAGAACATAATTAAATTATTCCAGTTATTAAAACAGTTTTATGGATCGTTCTGCGAATTCAGTTGAGTGTAAAACAAGTTAAATGTGAAATAATGTGTCAGTGTTGTGCATATAGTTTGTATCGAGATATCTAAAAAAATATATCGGCGAAAAATTGCATTCATTTTTTGTTAACTTCATTCAACGGTTATAATGAATTCACATATTATTTGTAAGTATTTTTTGTTAACATGTTCTAAAAACTAATTAATTCCTTTATTAGAATCGATTGACGAAATCCAGACAATTCTATTACACGATTTTGTAAATACAATTTTTATACAATAGTTTTATTAATCTACTTGTGATATATTTCCATAAAAGTGATTGCACATTTCAAAAGTTGAAAATTTAGTTCACATATTTATGCACAAAATTTCTCATTTATTTGTTTACTTTCACATATGTACGTTGAAAATTGCGGCATTTTTGATAAAAAATGACGTCAATAAATGATAATGTTAGATTACGAATAATCATTAAGTCTGATTTCTGGTGAACTATGGCGATTTTAAGAATTGTTACTCAATCAAGTTTCTTTTAAAAAAAAAGTTCCAAGAAAATTAAGCCACTTGGCAGTGTTTTTAATTAAAAATATATTTTAAAACACTAGACTTTTTTTGTTAAAAAGTAGTTCAAGAAATCGTATATATATATATATATATAATATAAGAATCCATTCAGCATATTCTGATTGCGTGTCAGTAGAGTACAGAAAATATGTGCAAAAAGTATAGTTATTAATTGCCTTGAAGTATGTCGATGAATTTAATTTAGTTATTATCCGAATGTGCAGCCAAAGGTGGTTGATTAATAATATAGACCGGATTAGTGTTGCGGTATGAATGGAGGTTTGTACCGAAGATTTTTGTATATTTCTGTCGATGCAGTTGCATTTGTCTATATTCCACGCTATAACAACAGATGGGCATTAATTTGCAAGGTCTAAGTATAAAATGTACACATATACACGTTACAGACACTAGAGCACCTTGCTATTCGTCGAGAGAAGTGACCTCGACTAACCTACATTGGACCGCGTGCCGGACATAGCTGTGCGCATTCCATCACGCGCTTTGCAGCGGTCAGTCACCACAGTTGAGTCTCAATCCATACTTCTTTCACTTATCTCATTCATTTATTTATTTTTTTTGCGATGCAATTTATAAAACAATTGATTTATTTGAAGTGTCATTTAATGCTATTCACAAATATGTAGATGTCGTGTATCGGATGCAATATCTACATTAAAGACGTTACATTGACAACGTTTACTTTCATGAAATGTTTTGATTCTCTATATTTGCATTCATAACGTGTTCAAGAAACACGAATGTATTCTACATTATTATAAAAATGGCGTGGTGTAGGTCATTCGGTCTCATTAAATTGAATTTCAAGTCTGCTGCTTTCATTAATGGTTACATATTTAGAAAAAATAATAATACTTAAAATTGGCACGTACGATCGTTTATTTGATCTTTTTTATTACCACTGCTATTTTTTTATTTTTCTTACATGAAATAATGATTTATATTTTTGTAAATTAAACCGTTTGTGAAAATTATATTTATAAAATAAAAAAAAATAAGTATGCCATTTTTTTATTCTATATTTATTTATTTTAGAATTTGACATTATTTTTCTAGTATAACAATGTAAATAACGTTTTTTTTAAAAAATAGTAAAATACGGCAAACATCGTAAAACAAATAATAATCAAAAATTGAAAGAATATTGAGTGTTAAAAAATATGTTTTCTCTTAATCTTTATGTAAATTTAACTTATTTGTACAATTATGATTAAACATTCGTTCTTTTTTAAAAAAAATTAACTATAATAATTCATGTGTGATTCTTAAAATTGATTAAAAATAATCGCAGTTTTGAAAGTATAATGAAGTAATAAAATTTTAAGTTAAAAAGGATTTGTAATTTATTAAGAATAATATTTTACTTTTTATTATTATATTTCATGCCTATTAATTTTCATAATAATTAAATATTATCATATTTCATTATTATATTGTTATATTTTATACTTAAACAGCCATGCCGCAATGAACGGAAAATTTATAATAAACCTAATGTTAGTAAAAAAATATTTTTCTGAAGGCTGATATGTCGATTAACGATCTTTAAAGAATGAAATTGATGTCTGTTAATTCACTAATTTCATTTGCCTTGTGCAAATTTTATTTTATTTTCTTGTCCAAAGAGTATATATTTCCGTTATTTTTTTTTATTTTATACCCAGTATTTAGTACACCGATGTATGTTACTAGGAAGTTTCACAAATTTATGAAAGCTTTTAGCTGGTTGCAATATAAATATTAACAATATAAGAAAATACAATTAATATGTTTCAAATTTCTTCTTAGAAGTTTAGATGTTAATTAGACTTGAATAAATAATACTTTAAGTAGAGTGCGTATATTAACGCATATTTGTATATATTAATGTATATTTTTACAGAGTACAATTTTTTTTTGTATTTATTAGATTAAATGGTGTAAGGTGTTATTTTGTTAATATTTTAAAGAAGGCATATCATTTTTTTTTTGAATTCGGGTGAAATTTTTGTTACTGTAGTTCAAAAATTGTGTATAAGCAACATTTTTTAAATTATTTATACGATTTTAATAATAAATGCCCCTTAATTTATGCTAGTGTGTATGTTGTGGCTAAATTACATATCTTCTTTAAATATCATTAAAAGTGTCATTACATTTGCTTTGAATGTCATGTTTTTGATTTTTTTATAAACTATTTTTAAATAATTTCAAAAATTAACGTTGCAACTCGATAAAAAATACTTTTGAAAAGTGGTTAATAAATGACAAACTATTGGTAAATGACAGTTTTACAATGTTTGAATTGTACTTGTGATGTATGTTATTCATCATAATGAAAATGCAATCTTGATATTTTTTAATGAATTTTGATCTAGATAATGTTCTTGAATAACTTACATAGATAAAAACAAAGACACTAATTATTCTACTATCTATTTTGTTCCGATGATTTATTTTTTTTTTTAGAACTGAATATATTTGTAGATGAAATTTTTTCTACTTCTATACGCTTTTAGAAAAGTATTAATGTATACATAAGTAATATCGGCCCAGACAAGTGGTTTTTGCAAGGTAGCTGTTGACCAATTAAGACAGCATGAATAGATTTACAACTTTTCAATTGTGAAAATTTTGCTAACTGAGAATATCTGCAGGTTATAGTTTTTAATAATTTTTTTGTATATATATATATATATATATATATATATATATATATATATATATATATATATATATATATATATATTTAGGGAAAGACGTATAAATTAATATTAAAGAGTTACAGTAATGTAACTGTTTGAATTTCATAGAGAACTGAGAAGATATTAATGAACATTATTTAATAAATATGTATATATGAGGGCGGTTTGAAGAGTAACTTGGTTCGTGCACTCGCTGAAAGAGACGAGGACAGGTGTAAATGCTTTCATATAATTCCATTCATTGTAGTAACGCACGTGAATTTGCAAGTTTCCACCATTAATTCTTCGTTTGATAGTTGTTTCAACACAAGCGTTTCGTGCGAAAGTGCAAAATTGATAAAATTGGAATTCGAGGTGTGATTCAATTTTTTTTTTTTTTTGAAAGTAAAACAAGGAAGGAAATTCATAAGGAAATATTTCCTTTATTGGACGAATCTTGTCCTTCTTTCCGACTTTGAGTGAATGAATTTAAAAATGACAATGATTATTAAACGTCAGAAATCATCGATAAAGTTCAATATGATTTTATCCGACCGGCGAGTGAAAGTAAGCGAGATACCAGAGGTCATAGGCATTTCAATTGAGCGAACGCATTTCATTTTTCATAATGAATTGGTATAATTTTTTTTCTACAAGATGGGTGCCAAGTTTGCTGTTAGAACAAAAACGAATTTGTACGCGAACATCGGTCGACTTCTTGGAATTGTTTAAGAAGAATCCAACGGATTTCATGCGCCGTTTTGTGACTATGGATGAAACTTGGATTCACCAATACACACTTGAATCGAAAACATAATCATAATAGTGGACTGAACGCGGTGAAATGGCTCCGGAGAAGGCATAGACGTGTCACTCTCCTGAAAATGTAATGGCGTCAGTTTTCTGGGATACGAAAGAAAAATTCTCTTCATCGACTACTTTCAGAAGCGAAAAATAGTTACTGGTTAATACTAGGTAGCACTTTAGGAGAAGTTGAGGGCAGCGATCGCGGAGAAATGCCTCGGAATAGCCAAGCAAAAAGTATTGTTTACCGTGACAGTGCACCATTTCATTTAAGCTTCATTGATAAGAAAAAAATGATTAAATTGAAGTTTGCAATCCTGCATTTGGACTTCGATCTGTTCCCGAAACTCAAAATTTTCCTGGTTAGAAAGCGATTTGGGTCTATTGATGAGGCGATAGTAATCGCAAACGGTTAGTTTTGAAGAACTCTAAAAAACTACTCCCGGGAGGAAATCACGAAGCTGGAGAAATGTTGGGGCAAGTGCGTTGAGCTTCGAATGAATTATAGCGAAAAATAAAGTACACTTTGAAGCTGAAGTTGTTGTCTAGTATGGAACCAAGTTACTCTTCAAACCACCCTTATATATATATATAACAATATATTTAATTTGTGTATAAAATATAAGTAATTGAGGTAAAAAAATAATCATTCAATTTAATTAGTCGTTTTAGTCTTGGAGCTAAGCTGCTCTCTATGCATTTATACCTTGGTGTATTTGAACGTACATGTATGTTCTTATTGCGTTTCGCATTAAGGATTTATGATTTAAAAAATTAGATTTTATATTGACGTAAAAATATCTGATGTACTTCAGTGCACCAGTCGTGTTACAATATTTATGACGTGCAAAATTATTTCGGAAGTGATATGTATTTTAAGTCTAATAGATACTTCAGTGACGATTATGTAATGAAGCCAACTTGGCCTTCGAGTTTTATCTTAATTTTTTTAATATAATAAATTTTATGGTTTATAATTATTTTCTTAGGATTACGTATATGTATAAAATACAATTGTACATTTTAAAGGAGAAAGTTGTTTTTTTTTTCTTCAAATGACATGAAATTTAAACGATATGTAGAAATCTTAACCCTATAATAATGAACATACATTCGTAAAGTGCTTCAATTTGACAATAAAACGTGCAAGGTTTTTCAAACATTTTTTTAGAATCTATAAAGTCTAAGTTTTTGAATTTTTGTTTTTTAAATGATATATTTAACAATAGTTCTTTTACAAAAATTTGAGATTGTTTAATCTGAAATGGATAATGCTATAATAAAACATGGTTAGTATACTGGTCACAAATGTTAATCGGTTATTTTAATTAAAGCAATGTTTTACCTAAGTGTGAGATGCAAAAGTTATGTTTTTTCTTCTGTTGTAATTACTAGCTAAGCCAAAGTTGCCCAACTTACAACGGCCTGTGATCCGCGCCTGCCTCATGAAAGAACTTGAATGGTCCATTATTAGAACCAAATTATACATAACTTTAAAGCCAAAACTTGGACTCGGGTATATTTGATATATCATAAAAACGCATTAGTCGATATGATTGATATTTAATCTATATTTACCTAATAATTAATAATTTTGTGCTGAACACCATTGACTTACAACGAATTGATTCTTTGGTGTATAGATGTTGAACAGTGATGGACTACATTATTATTTAAGTAGTGATTATTATTTGAGTAATGATATGTTAGGTATGTTATCACATGCAGTAAGTACGAATGCCTTATAAAAGAAGTGCAGACATTTTCTGTATCCTAAATGTTGGCGGGTGTCGTGTGATATGTGATTATATTATAGGTTATTTTGATTACATTATTCAAATTGTGTAATTTTATTTTTCATTTTTACTAAATTTGAATTTTGTGTAATCAAATACTGTTTGCTAAGCATTTTTTTCTAATTGTTATATTTCATTTTGTTTAAAATCAGTTGCACATACAAAACATTTAGACTGTCATCTATATTTTTGTAATGTGGAAAAGATTCTGTTCAAATTGATGTATTTTAAATTGTTTTTATAACAAACTGATTTAGAAATTACATGTATTAATTGTCTTTCTAATTATATTATTATAGGTGAATTGTAATATTCCTAAACAAAATTAACAGAAATATCATTATTTTATTACAGTAATATAATTTCAATCTTGAAATAGAAAATTTTGATTGGAAAAAAAGCGTGTATTTATTTATATAAATATGATTTATTTCATTTGTTTATTTTATTTTATTGTCATCAAATTATCTCTGACTTATGTAGGTTTGAGAATCAATTGTTTGTTTTTTTTTGTTTAGTAACTTGGCCATTTTATTATTAAATATATAACGTGACTCATGAAGTGTTGACAGAATAGATCAAATTATAAATCGGAAAATGTTTTCTTTATGACTATGATTTTAGAGATAAACTATTGAGTCAGTTATTTCATTGTTTTGTTTATATATATATATATATATATATATATATATATATATATATATATATATATATATATATATATATATATATATATATATATATACCACACACACACACACACACATATTATATATATATATATATATATACACACACACACACACATACATACTTACAGGTAGTGCATTAAGAACGAAGGGGTTTAAAACATGAATATTTTTTTTCTTTCGTATTATTTTCATCTTCTTTTATTTCCCAAAATATAGTATAAGGATTGGGATTTTTTCCTGATTACACATGAAAAATGACATCACGTAAGTGATTCTCATTTTTGCCTTAATAAAGTCACTTTTTTTAAAGCATTTTCCATCAATTCTCAGGATTTCTGGACATAACGCTCGAATTTCTTCTCGTATGTTGTTCTTTAGCTATATGGCGGAATGGTTTTTGTCTTATTGCGTATACACGTTCTTTTAAGTAACTCTAAAGAAAAAAATTAGGCGAATCCACAGGCCAATTAAAATAGCTGTTTCGTGAAATTATGCGTTCACCAAAAATGTCCTGTAAAAGTTCCATCATAACGAGTCTGCTGTGTGCGCTGTGGCTCCATCTTGTTGGAACCACATTTGTAGATGATTAACAACTTGCTTTAAAAAAATTTGTATCATCGTGAACAGTATTGAGTATTATTTATGGTTACAGCAGTAGCGTCTTTATTTTCGAAGAAATAAGAGTTATAGTCCTTTCGGACGTTATTTCGCACCAAACAGTACACTTAAGTGGGTGTAATTGTTGCTGGTGAAGTGCTCTTGGATTGTCTGTAACCCATATTCTACAGTTTTGTCTGTTTACGAAGCCATTTAAGTGGAAATGAGCTTCATCACTCATCAAATTGTGAATAAATACATTATTTTCTTCTGTTTGTTGGCAAAAACGAATTGCATAATCAAGGCAATGCTGATAATCTGCGTGCTCTTGCATAAGCTGCATTTTGTATGGGAACATGTTTAATGCGGCCAAAATTCTTTGCTGTGACCTTAGATATATTCCAAGTTGGGTTGAACGTCTTCTGGTCGACGTTTCAAGATTTTGCTCAATACTCTCTCGTACACGTTAAATATTTGCTTAGTTGAAGCCGAACGAAGTCTTTCATATCTTGGAAGGTTACTAACTACACCTTGTTATCAAAGACGTGCCATAAAACGATTAATTATTGACTCCGATGGCTCTTTTCGAACATTAAAATAAAGACGATTTGCTCGCTGCCTCAAAATAATTGAACGCTGATTTTCAAAATAAAATTCAATCATTTTGGTACGTTGTTACATCATGTATTTTTCCATGAGAAATTCTCTGTTTTATTTATAAATTTCCGAAAAGACAAAAAAGAAATATTTTAACCAAAAAATATTAACTATTCAAACTCATTCGTTCTTTTTGTGCCACCCTATATATATATATATATATATATATATATATATATATATATATATATATATATATATATATATATATATATACAGGCGCGCGCACACACACACACATTATGTGGATTTTATCAAAAATTTATAAATATTTTGTAATTGACAAATATTGTTTTGAATATTCCTTGTTCCTAAAATAGCACTGACGTTATTTTGCGATAACCATTAATTATTTGAAAAGATAATAAATAAATAATCGATTTGTATTACTGTGAATTTTGTATACATTTTTTAAATTATCGAAATCTGTTAAAGAATAACAGATTTATTGATTAAAATTATGTTATCTATGATTTGATTTATAAAACTTGTTGAAATGGTCTTAAATTTTGTTCAATTTACAATATTTTCAGTGTATCGTTTCACACAAAGAGATATATTTTCGCACAAAAATTGATTAAGTATGGATGATGAATAAACTTATAGTACATAATAATATATTTATTATAATTGCTAATATGACAAAAAGGTATAAAAAAAAACTATTATTTATTATAATAGTAATAATATTCGCATTTTTAAGTTTTAAATTAATACTGAGGACACAAAACAGTTCATATTGTTGATTATTTGGTATTTTTACTTTGACGAATAAAGTTATTTTTAAACTTGTACCACAGCTTTCGATATCATTAGTTGTGTACTTTACACCTGCTTGTTTGATGTCTGTATTGCAACCACAATAAAAATATGAAATGGTGTCGTTTGTCTTTAATATTTCCTCTTGTTTTTCGAATTGTTATCAGATTCCATTTTATGTTCGGATTTTTTTTTTAGGATAATGATTCTCTTTTTGGATGTGACGTTAAAGACAAAATATTAAAAATTAAGAAATAGCATATGAAATTGGCTGATAATAAATGTTTTTATTTATCTTTTTTATATTATATATTTTATATATTTTGATTGACAATACTTGATTATATTTTGAAAATGTTAAATTTTACTTTTTAAATATTTTTTTAATGTTTCTAAAATAAGTTGTGTGAATACTCGAGAACAGTGTGGTCTCCAAAAGGGGATATGCGAAGAGGTTTACAATTCGTTGGTATATGTGCATTTTTATAAATAAATAAATGTTAATAAGTTAGGATTTGCCTGTGCTTATTTTTATTAACTTTAAGGTGCCTATTTACAAATGTTTGAAGATCATTGCAGTAGAAATTTAATTTGTATTAGATAAACTGGAATGTAATTTGTCAACTCAATAATTAATATTATTCAACGCACGCGCTAAGTGAAGAGGATTCATTTAGATAGGATTTTTATAAATGCAGATTTATAAAAATTTTTTTACAAAAATTTTACAAAAATTTACAAAATTTTTTTTCCGTATTATTTATATAGACGTTAATGTTACACTTTGTAGAACATTATAATTTAATTGTATCTGTCCTGGTCTTGTTTTTTAATTAAATTATTTATTGTTTGTAATTGCTCTTTTTTAATTTTTCGTTGGATAAATGATTTCATTGATTGATTTCTCTGTTTTTAGAACCATTTTTTTTTAATATTTATGTCAATTTATATGTATTGTTGTTTCATAAGTTTTTTATTTCTTAAATTTTTTTTTTGGTGGAATTTTTGACAATGCATAATTTACTATTTGGTTTTAAAAGGATAGCATGTATTGATGTCGTATTTTTATTTAAATTTTCTTTTTAACAACATAAGTAGTTTCGTAATAGCATACATAATATTTCAATTTAATAATAAAATGCTTTAATGACAGAAAAATAGTAAAACAAACTTGCTGTTTTATTTGTAAAACAGCGTTTATTTTACTTTATATTGTTTGGTTTTATATAATGAAGGGTCGTTTCAGATTGTTTTGTATTTATATTATTTTATATTTATCAGTGTTATCAATTGATTTTATTTATGTTCTAAATTTGTTTGCTTATATGTATTTCAAATATATATTTTCAAGTTCTTTGCAAAGTTTCACAGTATTTATTAGTTGATGCTCACCATTTCTGCGAGAGCCAATAATGTAATGGTAGTTAAAATAAGATAAGATTATTTCTGACTATTTATTATAGTCAATATTCTTAAATATTCTTATTTTTTTTTCAAATATATGATTTGTAATTGAGTGTTCATCGAGTGTTAACCTTATTTTCGGTCAGCTATTATGGAAGGGCGTTTTTTCCCTTTTCCTTTTTTTTAATATTGACATCGCGTTTCTGGTCATTTTGATCAAGAAGTTTATTTCTTTCATATGTATTGTATCACTATTTTTTTTTACTTTTCCATGGAACTTTGTTCTAAAATATCTGTTTCTTAATATGCTCTTCTAATTTTAATTAGCAAAAAGTTATATTTCAGTTTAGTAAGTTTTGAATTATTTTGACCTGAATATAATAATTGTAACGAAAATTAAAGATAATATAAGAATTAATGCGTGTGTGTATGTAGTGTGTGTGTGTGTATACATATATATATACATACATACGTACATATACACACACACAGTATATATATATATATATATATATACACACACACATACATTCATACATTATGGATGCAAGTACGCACGCACGTACGCATGCACACACACACGCATACATATAGAAATAATCACGTGCACACACATACATACACACACATGCATATATGCACTCATGTACATGCATACATACAAACATACATACTCATACATAACAGTATTAACTCTCCTCTTTTTCAAAATTTACTAAATTGAAATATATATATATATATATATATATATATATATATATATATATATATAATATCTGATTAAAAAATATATTTAATATTCCCAAGTTCATTGATTAGTGATTATTTTTCTATTTTCAATAAAGTAATATTTAAGTTCTTATTTGAGTTATTTTTTTAAATTTTTAATTACAGAGCAGTAACGGTCCCCGAAGCGGGTCTTACGGTAGTGGCCAACAACAGCAGCCGGGGGGCAGTAGCCAACAGCAGCAAAAAGCAAGTGGGGGCGGTATGCGTGCAGGGCCTGCCGCTACCATGACGCAGCCTGCCGTGCAGCCGCAAGCTGGGTATCAACCGGTTCAGCCTCGCGGTGCCGCCGCCTGGCCTACGACGGCACAGCCTTATGCACCTACCGCCTATCGTTATGCGGCGCCACACATGCAGCATGCGCCCGCTTCCTATGCCTCGCAACCAGCTGCTACTGTGAGTGTTTATTTTTGTGATATTTTTCATCTTGTGTACATTATTGTACATGTTCAATCATAATAAAAACAAAAATAATAATATGTATAATTTTTGTGTAATAAATTCGAATAATTTCTTTCAGTACGGAGGCGGGCGAGTTCCAACAGCTGCATCTCCGAGCAATACTAATAGTAGCTCGTCGAGTGCAACAGGATCACAGTCTGGCACGCTAAGCACTTCCTTAAGTAATCCACTACCGTCAGGAGCTACAAGTGGTACTGGTAGTGGTTCAACAGCTAGCACAGGTCCATCAGAACAGTTGTCGAAAACAAATCTCTACATACGTGGTCTTACTCAAAATACTACTGACAAAGATCTTGTGAATATGTGCTCACAGTAAGTAAATAATGATTCTATGTATTATGAATAATAATAAAACATGCGAGTGAAAGTGTTACAAGTGCAATTTATATTTTCTTTCAGATTTGGAGCTATCATATCGACAAAAGCTATTTTGGACAAGAATACAAATAAATGTAAAGGTATGTTTTTTTCTGGCAACTATAACTATTTATTCATGTATTTAGTTTATATTAATCTCTGAGTTTTGTGGATATTATATATATATATATATATATATATGTGTGTGTGTGTGTGTGTGTATATGTATATATATATATATACATATATATACACACACACATATATACATATATATATATATATATATATATATATATATACATACATACATACATACACAATCATCAATTGTAAATCAATGTACAATCAAATAATTACAGTATATATTTTCAGGTTATGGTTTTGTGGATTTTGACTCTCCTACATCTGCAGCAGGAGCAGTTAAGGCGCTACAGGCCAAGGGCATACAGGCACAGATGGCGAAAGTGGGTATCTGGTTGCTGCGTAGACCTGCCACTGTACGTTGTGCATGCAAGCAAGTAATTTCTCCTACCCCCAGCTCAAAATACTGACTAAAAAAACTTAATATTGTTTTCTTTCTGTATTTTAGTGATTACTCTCTCTTTAAACTATAGTGTTTTGGTTTACTAATGTAGCTGTAATTTCATAACAAGTATTTGTTCAAGTATTTAGTTCAAATATTATTTATTTATAACTTAACAAAGTTAGTAACTTTAGACAAAGGTACTAATGAATATAATAGTGAA
>CM068313.1:36379995-36384995 GCA_034766995.1 Acanthacorydalis orientalis | reverse complement strand
TGAATAAGCCATTATAATATTATTAAAGAAATTACAAACTTTTTAATCTGTTAATTTAATTATAATATTGTTTAGTAGACATATTTTAAATGTTTAATTTTTTGTATGTGCAGCAACAAGAACAGGATCCTACCAATTTGTACATCGCTAATTTGCCATTGAACTTCAAGGAAAATGATGTTGACAATTTGCTTGCAAAATATGGCCAGGTGATATCGACGCGAATTTTACGTGATACAACAGGGATGTCAAAAGGTGTTGGTTTTGCTCGAATGGAATCGCGTGAAAAATGTGAACAAATTATACAAATATTTAATGGAAACCCGATTGCTGGAGCGAAAGAGCCACTTCTTGTCAAATTTGCTGATGGTGGTAATAAGAAAAAAGGCACGTGTGGAGGTAATGCTGGATCACGTGCTCCAAATGCTGGATGGCGTGATCCAGCTGAACCAGTGTATGAAACAACAGCTATAGCTCAAAATGGAGTTGCTGGGCATATGTTGCCTTATCGTTATGGTCAAGCAGTACAAGGATATGCGATGCCAGGAACTCAGTGGGTTCCGCAATACGTTGTTCAACAACCTGTTGATATGGTTCCGGCTTCAGAGCCAACATATTTGCCACAGCTGGCAACGCACATGTCTACACTGCAGCTGAGTGGCACATCATATATTCCACATCCTTATCAATATTTTACTGCTGGACCCGGTCCATCGATCATACACGTACCGATGGAAGATCATTCGACTGCTGCTTCTCCGGACGACACCACTGCATACCAGCCATACGTTCCTCAACAACCTAAGTGAGTCGTGCCGTTTCGCGACCCTCCGACGGTCGTGCATTACGTCTCGACCGAATATTAGAAGAGACTGATCGTCGGTCAAGACCGCGAACGGGTCGTATCATCGCGAGCGTCGAAGGGTCCAACAGTATTTCGACTTTCGTCAACCACAGATTTCAGTGTGGTTTTTCATTTACGTCTTTGAAAAACACAATTCTTCTGATGTGAACGGTCGACTTGACTCTTCCGAACGTAGGCGTTCTGTACTTTTGACGACGTTGTCACCGCGGGGCGCTAGTTTTTTTTTATATGTTTAACGCGCAAGTAGAATTTTTCATTTTTAAAATTATTTTGACATTCCGTCGTTCGTTGACCGACGCATGTAGTTAGAAGCTCGCCAATTTAGTATGTCGAGTGAGAGCGTGCTACCTTATTTTTTAAGAAAATTATAATTAATGTTACTGGTGATATATAAAGTTATTCAATAATATGTAGTACTACATATTATCATTTGAAGAAATCGAGAATGTTTACGAGTGAATTTGTAATTTTAAACGGACTTTTGATAATTTTTAGTTTTAAAAGTTGATAAAATATTACTGAATATAATATTTATAACAAGTGTGTTGCAATTAGATCTTTTACACTGGAATACAAAATCTTGTACATAACAGAGTAATATTTTCACAAGTTTGTAATGTTTTATTTATTACAAATGTGATTATATTCAACAAAAGATGATTTTGTGCTTACTTTCCAGCTAATAGTAATAATTTCAATATTTGAAATGATTTAGGTAGTACTTCACAACCCATTAATATCCCATTAACATCCATTACACTTTGGTTTGTTTTGCATCTTGAGTTTCTGATTAGTTAATCTTATGTTGAGTGAAGCGACTTTTGGATATAAATTAATATTTTATTTTGTTAGAATAGACACTAGGTCGCACGCCCTCGACATTACAAATAGTTATACAGATTGTGTGCAGGAAGATATAGACCAATTGAAATTCAAAAGTGTTCTATATCAACTTAAATATTATGCGTGTCTGCCACTATGATTATGAAATTATGCCTATCAATCGAATAGTTTGAATTTCAGATGTCTTCTCTGGTCCGCTAACGACGTAGAGTTCCGTGTCTGCGCGGCACAACGTGCGGGACGTTGATCGCGTGTCCGATCGTGACAGTACGTGCGCGACACTCCGACTTAAGATTGATTTTAGATCACGTGCCTTTTCAGATAGAGTCCAATCGACAGGGATAAACTCTGAAAAATATTTTTAATATATTTTTTTAAATATCGGTGTTCGATTACGATAAAAACCTAAATATTCGCGACGACTCGACTTGCTGGACACGCGTTTCGTGACCGGTGACGTGAGAGAAGGATGACCGCCGCTTCTTTGTATTGAAAACGCTTTCGTGTCTCGACTCGCGTTGCACCCCGTGTGTGTAAAAACCACATTTCGATATCGACGAAATGGGTGAAACTGATCGAGTGGCAAGCCCGACGGATGTCACTAGTCACGATATTAAATACTCGCATCTGAATTTACAGTGGCTTCGCCATTCTTTTTGTTCGCCGTTTTACTGTGTACGAATCAACGAGCACTTTTCGTCGCGATTCACAATTCGTCGAGTCGTGTCGGCGACCGTTCGTCGTTTTATATATTCATTGTCTTTTCTTACTTTTGTGAAAATCTGATATCGATGCGTCGGATGAGCGATCGCTCGATAGCGGGCTCGTCGAATGCGTCCTCGGGTCGATCGTGGTGTTTTACGTCCTCGTGGAAATACGGAGTGTAGAAATTCCACGGAGATGCGATGCCACCTAGATCCGTTTCGGGTGTTTTGTTGTCAAGACATTCGTACAAGAAATAGTTACATGACGCTAATTTCTCAACACACGATTTTATATTAATAATATAGAGATTCGAATACGTTATTGTAAGCGGTAGTGCGTAGATTATACTACGTGCGGCGAGGATTGTCGCTAGATTTGGCGAGGGAAAAGAATATAAGGAAAAAGTTTTTTATGAGTATTTGTACTCAGGGCGGACGGGTGCCAAAAACAATGATCGGTTTTCATAAAATAGATGACTAGTAGTTATTCAGTCGTTCGGCATGGTTTAATTTCATTTCTACGATAGTAAGTTTTATGTAACGATCCGTGTTCGAGTGAACCTCGTGCTTTATCTTATAACTCGGATAATCAAACAAATGTTTCTTATGAAAACCGATTTATTACATAGATCAGAAATATAATATCTTAAAATTGTATTTACATCATTAGATTTTTTTTTGTAATACTTTATCAAATATTATATTTTTGAACTTTGTCAAAATAGCCCAGTTTATAATATTTAGCTACAAACCAAAAAACGACTGTTAAAAATTGTAACTCGCCGTGCGCGTGATCTTCGGACGGATTTGTTATGGACTGAAAACTTCATAGCTGACCCGTTCATTTGTTCGTTGTTCTCCCGAATTGAATCATTTGTTAATATGTTTGTGCGTATGGACCGGTAAGAAAAAGACTGTTTAGAAATCTCCTTTATAGATTATTTTGATTCGGGAGTACAGTAAAAATATGTAAATTTTCTAGGCGTTTGGCAAACAAAAAAAAAAAAGAAAAAAAAACAAGTAACTTTCACAATTTATAATGAGTGAAAAATGTATTATACATATTGAAGAAATTTAATTTTGATAAAAACAATTTCTCACGTATTTGTCATTACGTGTGTGTGCAGATATGACTATTTTTTAAAAATAAAGTGTTTTAACATGTTTAGAAATTATAGTTTGGCGAGATAGTGTTGCTTTATAATATATGAACTGCAGTTGAATTGTTTTCTATCTGTATAATTTATTTATTTTTCTTGACAGAACTGATCGGATTATACATTATTAACCGATTGCACAGTGAAAATATTGCTATTTTTCGGTGATGAAAGCCAATTATACAATGGCTAATTGCTTCCTCTATTGCTTTTCTTTTTACTGTACAATTGGTCTTATATAGGTAGGAAATAATATACTTAAAATAAGAAGTGGCTTGGCCATCATCAACTTGTAAAAAGTAATTTAAAAACGGTCGACACATTATAAACCATTTGTGGTTTGTTGTATCGGCCGTTGTAGTATAGATATGTAATAAGTAGTAGGTAGCTGTAGTGGATTAAGTTCTCTAGTTAGAAAGATTAGTTAGGTCTATTTTAAAATGAAAATGGCTAGGTTAGAGTAGAACTCTAGTATATAAGTTAATTATATAAAAATGAAGTCGAATAAAATTTGAAAGTATCTGCCCCAATTTTTTATAGATTAGTTTATACATGTATAGGTAGATATTTAAAATTGTTTCAGAATGCTATATACGTAGTCAGAAAAGGTGCAAAGTGTTTCTGATTTTATTCGACATTACATCATAGATCAAAGAGATCTTTGATTAGGAATAAGATATGTGTTTTTCAATTGTTGAAACAGTTTTTATTTTAATGTAAGTTTGTTTTCCTTTTTTGTATTGCGCATCTTTATTTTTGTGTTGGTCAAAATAAACAAAATGTATTTGTCCAATTGAGTGTAACTTACTTAAGTCTGTATATTGTGCAGTTACATTTCATTTTGATTTGAATGGTTTTATTATTTATTTTTTAATGATCGGCATTAAAAGTTTTTCATTATATTTTATTTTTATAATCATTTGATTTCTTTGTCTTTAATAAATGTTGTTAGGCTTACTCTGACATAATGATTATACTTTGGCTATTTTGAATAAAATATTGAATTTCAGTTTAGTTATGATTTTGATTAAAAGGATTTTTTAAATAAGAAAAAGAACAATCTGATATTTAACTCAACAGAGGTATTAATTATACTCCTTTAAATAGAAAAGAAATATAAGTTTTTCTTTCAAAATTTCAAGTGACCATATTAAAGACACCGTTAAAATTATTTTGTAAAGAGAAAAATAAGCGTTGTTTATTTTTTAATAAAGTGTCTAATAACATTTTTAGCTGCTTGTCAATTATCAAATCATTGGTGGAAAAAACAAAATATTACCATGCACTACATACATGCAGATACGTGCGTGTGTTCGTGTATAATATGTACATATATATATATATATATACATATATATATATATATATATTATATATATATATATATATAATATATATAATATGTATGTATATATATATATATACATATAT
>CM068313.1:36342495-36377495 GCA_034766995.1 Acanthacorydalis orientalis | reverse complement strand
TGGAATTACATTTAAATACTTATACAGTGCTACTTAAGTTCAGTGAGTCAAACTATATTTCAGTGCATAGATAAAGACTTCAATGCTTCTTTGTGCATAAAACAATACACAATATTTGATAACAGTTTTGTATTGGAACATGTGTTTCTTAAGTATTTTTTTATGGAAAGTTATATTTATATTAGCAGGTAAGTTAATTATTTTGTTATTTCATATACATTAATACACACATACATACATACATACATATATATATATATATATATATATATATATATATATATATATATATACAAACATACATTTTTATTTTTCGTATGGTTATTTTTGCGGTTACACATTTTTCTTGTTCAACTTAATTATTTTTATAATAACATTTTATTGAAATACTGTCAAGATATATGAAAATTAATAGATTTATGAATATTTTGGATGTATCTAACTATCTATCTATCTATATACATATATATATATATGTATATGTATATATATATATATATATATATATATAAACATACATTTTTATTTTTGGTATGGTTATTTTTGTGGTTACACATTTTTCTTATTCAACTTAATTATTTTCTAATAACGTTATTGAAATACTGTAAAGATATATGAAAATTAATAGATACGTTATTAATTTTTGTATATCTATCTATCTATCTATATATATATATATATATATATATATATATATATATATATATATACATTTTTATTTTTGGTATGGTTATTTTTGTGGTTACACATTCTTCTTATTCAACTTCATTAATTTTATAATAACGTTTTATTGAAATACTGTAAAGATATATGAAAATTAATAGATATGTTATTAATTTTTGGATATTTATCTATGTATCTCTCTCTTTCTCTCTCTATATATACACACCATATATCTCGGCGTATAAGGCGATCTTTATAACCGAATTCGTCTTATATGCCCAATACAAAAACAGAACCCTTAAAATAACACGAAGAATTTATTGTGCTTATATAGAAATTAAATTACTTATTTTAAAAACGTAACTTAAATTTTTGGTATATAATATTAATTCATTGAATAATTAATTTTAAATATTTTTTTTGTTAAAAATAAAGTACATAGCCATAGCCTTCTAGATACAAGTCGTGCACGGTGTTTTAATATACAGTATGCCAAAACAAGGTGACATTTCAAACTTGAAATTTTAAATCGAAGAATGTAATTCCCCTAATTTTGATTTTGCACATAAAATTGTATTATGACATGTAAAAAAGATGTTCAATAGAATCGTCTCATACGACCAATGTATGATAAATGTATAAACTTTTATCTTAAAATTTCGACCTCGTCTTATACATAGGTCGTCTTATACGCCGAGATATACGGCATATATTTTTGTAAAAACCAATGACTCATTACCTTGTTTGGGTATTCTCAGTATTTTGAATATTATTTTCCTTTCTTTTACATGTGCATTAAACCACAGACGCGACGTACACACACACACATATACGCAGTACACCGACCTATGTATGTATATATATATATATATATACACACGTATATGTATATATGTGTGTGTATACACACACACACATATACATATATATATATATATATATATATATATATATATATATATATATATATATATATATATATGTGTGTGTGTGTGTGCGATGCATTTAATTACATCTTATCATGAAGGAAGGAAATGTGTATCCGAAAAGAATGATGATTTTTGTAAAATATACGTTAAATATATAACCTTGAGTGAAATTTATCTAGAAGGTAATAATTTAAATGTTACATACCAAATGCAAATTAATGATTTTGCCATTTGTCTGATTTTTTAATATTTCATTTATTTAAGCTGTTCTCTTTTAATTTGTGATTTTAATTTGTATAGTGAATCTCATTTATTTTGTTTATAGATCACCGGTATAGTGATATAAATGTCTTTTCAACTGGTTGTAATTTCTTAAATTTTATATTTGAGAATAAAATATATTTGAATATTTTAATCTAAGGGAAAAGGTGAACCTAATTCAGAGTCTGGCAAAATATTATGTCTATTACAAGAATCGTAGCATATTAATGAGGTTCATAAATTATATCGAAAGATTTAATATAAACCGGCGTGTTTATTAAAATTTTTAACATTAGTATTAAATTTTGTTTAAACAGTTCGCTGATGTATTAGCATTCATTAATAATTACGTTTTTTTTTTATTATTATTATTTAGGTGTAAAGCTGTTAATGCGATGGTTATTATTGGTACAGCGGATAGCAGTTATGTTTTTCGGTAGATTCTCTGTTATTTTTAATGAAGTTTATTTAATTTTTACATATGTATTTAAATCTTTTTTTTACAAAACAAACGTATACCGAAAATATTTTTAATTATCGCTTGGTCTAGGTAAATTTAACATGTAATTTTAAGTATGAGTGCCATATATTCACCATCTTTGTTTTAATCTATTAGAAAAAAAATATTTTGTCCCACTCATACACACAAATTAATTTTTCTTATTATAATGAGAGTACTTTCATTGTTAATAGAAATATGATTCGAATAAGTTATCTTGTAATAGTTCGTTTTGTTTAGGTAGTTTCATAAATGTTGAAAATATAACTGAATTATTAAAAAAAAACTATTTCTCTAAGATTACGTATATATCGTTTCTATCTTTTCAAATCGATTTAAATTATTTAAAAAGAATATTCTTTTGATTTTAAAACACACTTTAAAGTTTTCAAGAATTTTAAATTTGTAAAGCAATATGATACCTGCATTAATAACACCGTCGAATTAATACTTTTATATTAATTTATTTGAATTGTTTTGTTGTTATTGCCGTCGATATAAATAGTTGTGCTGTCGGTATTGAATATGTGATTGATAATCTTTTTGAAGGCGTATTTTTTGAAACTACATATTTGTATTGCTTTATTACAATCGATAATTTTATTTGTTGAACATTTTTGTCGATGTGTATTAAATGGCAGTGCCATTTAATGGATATTGTTGTTTGTATAGTTCTTTAACAATTTTACCTGTTATAATTGTAATGGTGCATGTTTTCTTTTGTTTCGTATACACTACATGCGTACTGTTTTTTGTTTATGGCTGATTTTTGTTCTCTTGTCATGTTTTATATACATTTACTGAGATTTGCTGATTAGGTCAGATTTTCAAAAATAAATTGTTGGTTTTGGTAAAATGTGTGCGAGCGTTTTTTTTTTTTTTGCATTTTCATGGTTCAATGGATCGATTTAAAACAATTCGTATATTCAACGTGCAAACCTGTATATGTTATATATATAGGGTGATTCAATAAAGACTTCCGCGCGGAAGTATTAAAAGGGAGCACAGAGGTTAAGAAAAGTCATGTTATTTTTTATTTAGTGTTTTAGTTCAATTCAGTACTAAAATACAACTGAACTAAAATACTAAATGGGGGATAACTTTTTTTTAATTTTTGCTCTTTTTAATACTTTTGTGTGGAAGCCTAAGTTGAATCATCATATATATATATATATATATATATATATATATATATATATATATATATATATACATATATATATATATATATATATATATATATATATATATATATATATATATATATATATATATAGCCTGTATGTGAAGATATGAATTCGGAGAAAGAATGCAGTTTAAAAACAAGAACAGATATCTGATATAGCCTTATTTAAGTATGCAATTATTTTCCTTATATGTCAGTGTATTTATTGAAAGAAGTATCTGGAGAATAACTTTCAAGTTCTTCTGGAGTTAAAGTATAATGATTTTTTTGTAATTAGAATTTTTTCGTTTAAGAATAATTGCAAATTTATTAACCATATGAATTAATCCAAAAAAGGCAGTTTATGTATATATATATATATATATATATATATATATATATATATATATAGAGAGAGAGAGAGAGAGAGAGAGGGTAACTTAATGTACAAAAGTGTTGTTAATGAATCTTTGTATCTTTAAATATTAATATTGTCAATTAAATTGTTGTGATAGCAGTAATAACATTATTAGGGTTTTATTTAGAGTTAAAAATGTATATAAAATGTATATTGAAATATATTTAATAATTGTTGAAAAGTGCGCTTCTAGTATAACAGACAGTATTTAACAGTTATATGTTTTTGAAATATTACAGCATGTACATCTCAAGTTTATTTAAAGAAACCACGAATTACGTGTGTTTACAATCACAAAGCATTTGAAAGGCATTCAGTAGGGTTTTACAACACAGAAAAAATTCCCGATGATCAATGTACACATTTCATTTATAAATCAATAGGCATAAATAAGAAAAATTGGAATATTGAAATAAAAGAAGATTGGGTTTGTGTTATTCGATATTACAATACTAATTCATTTTTTTACAAAATATTTTATCTAAAACTATAAATTATTTTCTTTTATTTGTTGAAAATTTGAAATAATTGCTGGTTTTTTGTGAGGAATATATGTATATATATATATATTTTAGTGCCGAAATTTTTTTTACTTAAAAGTGTATTGTTTTTAAATGTTTTAATATTGGTATTGGATATTATGTATAAAGAAGAATAATATGGGAAATAAAATTTTATATATTTGAATTTCAGAGTGATTTGCAAAATAATGGATTTAATAACTTTACACATTTGAAACAAAAATTTATGAATGTGAAAGTTTTGATTTCGCTAAAAGCAAAGAGAAAATTTTCTGATATGGTTTCAAAAAAATCAAGGCGAATTATTCTGATTGATAGTTTAATTGGTAAGAAATCAAGAAAATATTTGGTTAATCTGTAATTACATATATATATATATATATACACATATATATATATATGTATATATATATATATACATATATATATATACATATATATATATATACATTATAAAATATTATTTTTAACTTTTAATGATGGATTGTTTAGTAAATACTTCTATTAGTTTTAATTATCTAGAGAATTTTCATAAATGTTCGATACATTTAGTAATAGATTCACCGGATTTGTTTATATATTTCTATTTAGTACTTTTTTTATATATATTTCTTGGATGTATGCATATAATTTCTGTAGTATCTTCCCTTCCGTTAACATAGATTTCCAATCTTCAAAATCTTTTGTTATTATATGTATTCGTTTTATTCTTCTGTTTATTTTTGTTGAGTCTAATATATATCATTTTATGCTTTTCTGTGCTGTCTGACTTTTTAAATATATTAGTAATAGTTATACTAATTACAATATGTTCAAAAATTGTCAAGATTAAAATTTATAATTTTTTAAATAAATGATCATATACATTATAAGAAAATATTAAGTTTCACTTCTATATTCCAATGATTTACAAAAAATCTTAAGAGGTTAATCAATTCGATTAATTTACTTGGATTCGCCACCGAAACGAACTTTTTCATGTACTGCTTATTCTCAGGAAATCGAAAATAAAATAACATTATGTATTTTATAGTAAGAAATATTAAGAAACTCATTTTATTCGATAAGATATTATTATAAATTTTAATATGAAGTATTTGCTAATGTAAACATCATTTATACTTTTAGAATTTATAAAATATTATGGTTTTGATGGCGTTGATTTAATGTGGGAATTTCCTGGAAAAACTTATGGCGGCGAAGATAATCGAGCTTCCGATAAAAATAATTACTTATATTTTGTTGAAGAACTCAGAAGAGCATTCAATAACGAAAACAAGTTGTGGGAGATTACAATATTTGCCCCACTATACAGCACTTATATTAACGAAGGATTTTATATCTATGAATTATGCAAGTGAGTTATAAACTTTTGGGTACTTTTGTTTAATATATTTATATGAAAATGGAAATAATTATTTTTATATTTCATGAATTATCTCAATGTAACAAATAATTATATTCTTTTAAATTTCTTTGGCCCATGTTCTAATTTTTTGCTGGTTGTTACAGAGGAAAAAGTAATTTGTGTAATTATTGATCTGTCTCGCTTACTGCAATCATTTTCAGCTTTAGTGATAGTTTTCTTTATGTGACTAATCGATTTTGTTGAATGCTGTCATGTTTTTTAGTATACAAACTAAGGATGAACGATTGCTGTTATATTGATCCTAAATGTTACTGCTTTCATTACTTAATTTTAAACCCGATTTACATTATTTTTATATGCCTTAATTAACTTTATATCACTATGATAGATATTGACATTTTTGTAAATATTTATATTTCGTCTGCATTCAGTTGTGAAAATATTTGTTAGAAAAAATACAAACAGTTTTTAGTAATCGTTTAAAAAAGGTTTTGCTTTTGTTTATCATTGAATGTTTTTTGAAAAAAATTTCAGATTAGTCGATGCAGTACATTTGAAAGGGTTTAATTTACGATCTAAGAGAAATTACACTGATGTATTTTCTCCTTTATATAAATCACGACGATGTCAAGGAGATCCCCAGGATGCAGTGAATGTTGTAAGGCATCCGTTTTTTTTGTTTTTGATTTTATTTATTTCTCGCAATTCACTATAATAAAAATATTTGCTTCTCTCAGCTATCAAAGATTTTAAATAATGAAATTACAATGTATTTGTCGTTCGGTGCGACAAATTGATTACATCAGTGGTGTCAAACTCTTATATGGACACGGGCTACCAAAGTCAGTTTAAATTAGTCTGCGGGTCGAAGACAACAAAAAGTAAAAAAAAAAATTTAGCGAACGAAAAAAGGTCTTTTATTTATATCCGAAAATAATTTATTTAAATTTTACATTTTTTTTCTTTAATGAATTTATAAAAATTAATAAAAATACATTAATTTTAAGTATTATTTTCAAATGTTAGAGCAAAATTTTAAATTAGAGAAATTAAAAAAAATGATATTTTTACTAGAAACATGGCATCTTGCGGCAGAAACTATTTTATCAATATCGGATGTAATTTTTTGTCATAATGATATTTTTACTATAGATATTAAATGTTCATTTGTCAATCTTGACCTGTGTGAAGTCTTATTAGTCTCTAAAGGGAAAAGAATTGTTCACATAGGTATGTACTACCAAACATTTACAAGATTTTTGAACATACGCATTTCAATAGAATGTTCTGGCGAGTATAAATAAAAATCTGGAATACCAACTTCATTATACTTTTATTCTAGCACCGTGTTTATTACACACTGAATTTCAATAAATCCCATTTGGATTTCACTTTTTGTTTCTTCGGTGTTAAAAGACAGCGAAGCACTAAATAGTAAAAGATCATTCAAATCGATTTTCAGATACAAACAATAATTCTTAAATATTTGAACCATATTTGCTTAAATCACAACCGTAATATAATTCTTGATAATTTTTGCAAGTAAGAAAATCAACTAAATCCAAATTTACCATAAAACGGTATTCCTTACAATTTACTTTTCTGATTTGCAATGTTTTAAAAATTTATATATATTTTTTTAAAATCTATTTTATTATTTTAATAAAATCAACTTCAAGCTTTTAGCCGCGGGAAGCGTGTTTGACACCACTGGATCACATGATTCAAATATTTTTTATTTCATCAGTTTTCTACATTTCATTCGAAAGTGTGTTTATGTATCGATTAAAACTCAGATTTTTATTTTAATTGAAATTATTTACGTTTTATACAATTAATGTATGATAATAAATACATGTCATAAGTAGAATGTATATATAGCGACCGATAATACACTCGAATTGATTTGTTGACAAAATATTTTTTCACTGCGAGCAAATCATAATGAAAGTGATAACACAAAATTGTTTTTATTGTAAAAGAGAACAAAATTTATATTAATTGCAATATATATATATATATATATATATATATATATATAATTTTTTTTTGTTTTGATAAATCATGTATTTTATGAACAATATATTAACTGAAATATGTTATTTAAATAATAATTGTTAAGTAAGCACTTTTTTGAAGTTTAAGCATGTAATATTTTTAAATAAAATGAGGGATGTATTCGTGTTTTGTATTCGAAAATAGAATATTTTGAATGCACAAACTGTTATAATGGCGTTTGATTGCAAATGATCTAGTATTAATATTTAAAATACAAAAATGACAGTCTTAACATGTTGAATGTGGGATTGTTGACTAATTTTTTTTATTAAAAGTTAAGGTCTTAATTTATTCGCGGTTGTTCAATAGAAACGTATGCAAAATAGTAAAATTACATTGCTCAAAAAATATTTTAATAAAATAAATTCAACGATTCAAGTACTGAAATGAACAAAAAGTTTTGTTTAATTGTAGTAGTTCGTATTAACCACATTCATAGTGATTTTACTAGAGATAGAAATCAACATTTCTTTTATAGACATTCTTGTTTGTGAATTTGATTTTGCTACCAGTCGAAAATATACACTCTCCGAGTTTTTCTAAATTTAAATTAAAATAATATGTGTGCATGAGTTATCATTTTACTTATACAAAAACTAGTTTTATTTATATACATTTTGACTGGCCAGGCTTAGATAAAATAATTAAATTGGCTTAAGAAATGTATTTTACAATTTTTTAATTTAATTTTTAATAATTAAGATACTTTAATTTCTAATGAATATTTTAGAACGATGGTTCTCAAATTTGGGTTAATGGTAATTGCCCAAAACACAAACTAATTATTGGTGTAGCGTTTTTTGGACAATCATTTCGATTATTAGACAGAAAGAATCACAGTTTGGGAGCTCCAGCAACAAGCAGACTATTATTGGGAGATTATACAAATGATCACAAGTTTGTGTCATATTATGAGGTAAAAGACGTAAATCTACAGTGAGTAAAAAAGTTTTCGTGTACTTTATACTTTTATATATTTTTGTTTAAAAATAGAAATTCATGAATGCAATTTTGTAAACACATTCGCCATATAATTATATGTTAAAGAATATGCTCATAGCAAAACTAAATCCAAATACATCGAAAAACACGAAAAAAAAATAAGAAACAAAAAAGCTGCGTTAAATTTATTTCAAGAAGTTTTCGTACAAAGAAAAACATTAAGATGTAAATCTAACTTATATTTTTTTTTCTACTTTTCAATATCTTGTTGGGTATCGTTTTGATTTCACCACTGCTTCCTAACGACTTTTCACATTAAGAACCAGTTTTTTCTGCATCTTCTCCCGTTATTTTCTCCCATTCAGTCAATAATGTAGTTTTCAGTGATTCCTTAGAGCTTATCTGACGTTTTCGGAGGCGTAGATTAAGTAAATCTCATATATGTTCTATGGAATTTGAATCGGGTGACTGTGGGGGTGTTTGCAATCACTTACAGATTTTATAAAAACATCATTCTTTCACTATTAAAGAGCAGTGTTTTGGGTCATTATCTTACTGAAGCATAAATTTATTTGTATCTAGACCCATTTTGTCAACACTGCCAGTTAAATTTTCTTGCAAAATGTGCAAGCAACTATATTTGTCCATAGTTTGAATGATTCAATATAATTTGAATGTCCATAGATTCAATGAATACCAAATTTACAAAGCCTGCGGCGCTCATACACACCTACACCACCATCACACTATCACCACCATGTTATATGATTGGTATGATATTTTCCTTATTAAATTCAGTGCTTGCTCCTTTCTATACTTTTACTTGTCCATCCGAATCAAAAATATTTTACTTACTCTCACCATTGAAAACTACATTTCTCTAAAATTCCTCTTATGGATTTTTATGCATTGGACCCAACTTAAATCGCCTTAATTTATTTATCTTTGAAACTAATGGTTTTTTCTTAGCTGAACGGCCATGAAAACCAGCTTTTGTGTCAAATATTCCTAATCGGCGTGGATTCGATTTTTTTCCTATTAACACTTCGAATTCTCGGCTTACTTTTAGAACTGAAGTTTTGGGATCTCGTTTTATTGTGTTAACTACAATTCGTTTTTCTTTGGAAGAAAATTTTCTAGGTCGGCCGGAACGTAATATAGTTTTTACTGTGCCAGTTATACTAGAGCTTTTAATAATAGATTGTGTACTTGAATGTGTTTTCTATACAATAGAACCGATTTCCTTAAGCAATTTGTTTTAAAATATATCTGAAGAACAAGTTTTTTTTTGTTTTACTGAAATTTCCTGACTTCGACCCATTTTCATTTTAATTTTCATGAGCATAAGTCAACTAATTGAATGAAAATACTATTATTTTCAATTCTTACCTTTTAAAATACTTAATATACTTATTTAGAAAATTTTAATATAGTTTAAATACTTAATATATAAATTTAGAAAAAAAAACTGTTTAAAAGTTTAATCTCAGCTCTTGCAACTCACTGCGAAATTAAACTGTACGGAAACGTTTTTGACTTAAATTTCGTATTCAATTCACATATTCAATTCGGGAAATTCTCCGTTTCCACGAAAAAGATTTTAAAAATCCCGGAATTGCGTTTTACAAATATTGAATAAATGATATATAAAAGTTTTTCTTCGAATAATAACAAAAAAAGTAACTTTTGAAGGTTTTGTTCAAAAGTTCAAGGTGTACAAAAACTTTTTTGACTCACTGTTTCTATAAGAATAAATATAATTTAGTTCTCCATCAAGTATTACTATGTTCTTAAATAAAACTTATTTAAATATTTGAAAAAAATCAATCTGCAGAGATGTGGCCAGTTATTTTGTCACTTGAGGTGAGGTGTCAAAAAAGTTCACTCGTGTGTTTTTCTCTAATCATAAAATAGAGTTAATAAATATGAATTTCGGCGCCTGTATGAATGCAGTCGTTTCATTGCCTCATGTCATCGAAATATCTGGTCATGACCCTTTAAATCTACTCAAATTAATTTCAATTAACTTATTTAGATATGCAAGTTACTACAAGATAACTCTGGATGGAAACGAGAGTGGGATAAAAAAGGAAAAGTGCCTTATATTTATAAGGACGATTTGTGGATTTCTTATGAAGATGAATTGAGCATTCAAATAAAAATAGATTGGATCATATCAAAACAATTCGGAGGAGTTTACGTTTATACAATAGATTTTGACGACTTCCTTGGATTATGTGGATCGATCAACCCTTTGATTAATACACTTCGCGCTAATTTAATATATTACGATGTGCCAATTTCAAACGTACACACGACACCATTAGTAAGCATTTATTTGTTATGAATATTTTATTTTTTATAAGTATCTTTATTTCGAAATCATTTTACTTATTTGTTTTTATTAACGTTTTCATTTAGGTCTGCTATGTTATGAACTCTAATCGAGGTATATTTTGTGATATTTGTTGTTCTTTTATAAAAATGTTTTTTTTTTATTTTGTAGTCAACTTTCTGAATTTCGATTTATTAGGTGTCAAATTATTTGAATAAAAACACATTTTAATTAACGTTTATATGATCGTATCCATTCAAAATGATATATCATTATGGTAATCTGTGTTAGGTTATTGCAAAAATAATTGCGGTTTTTTCGTATCGAATATAATCATATATCAGTTAAAAATTATATTTATTAATCAAATCAAAGACCATTGGCCTGCACACATTTCTTTCAACGGGAAACAAGTTTATTTATTCCTATAAGATAGAATTTTGGAGTCCTGGAATTAACGAATTCATCGAAAGCGCTTTGAGCTGATGCTTGATCTTTGAAAACCTTCTCTTGTACGAAATTACTCAAATGTTTAAAAAAATGATAACCTGTCGTAGACTGGTCCTCAGAATAAGGTGGGTGAGGTAAGGTTTCGTAACCCAGTTCATTTATTTTTTTTAAAGTCATTTGTGAGACATGTGGTCGGACGTTGACATGAAGAAAAATTGGTTCTCTTCGACTGAATGATGCCTGGCCGTAAACGATGCAACTTGTCGGGCATTTTTCAATTTCCTGACAATATTTTTCTGCAGTTATTATTTCACCAGGATTTAAGAAGTTGTAGTGAATGATGCTACTTACTGACCACCAAACAGTGATTATAATCTTTTTTCATAAAGCTTCGGTTCAGGAAACTGTTTTGGTGCTTCTCCTCGGTCTGGCCACTGTGATGAACGTTTCATATTGTTGTAGAGAATCTACTTTTCATCACATGTGACAATGCGATCAAGAAAGGGATCATTTTTGTTACCCAAACTAAGCGCAAAGCAGACTTTTCGTATCGCCGAATTGCTTGGTGTTCGTTTAGTTCATACGGCACCTATTTATCCATCTTTTTTATTTTTCCAATTAGGTTCAAATGTCGAACAACTGTTGAATTATCAATATTGAGTTCTTCTACCACTTCTCGAGTTATTTTACGTCGGTCCGCTTCAATGATGATTCTTAAATCATTACTGTCTATAGTTGACGGACGTCTACGACCCTCATCATCAAGGTTTTCGTTTCCATTATGAAATTTTTGAAACCAGTGTTAAGCTGTACATTCACTAATTGAATCTTCGCCAAAAACGAATTTGATATCTCCAGCAGTTTCTATTGCTTTACGCCCCAATTTAAATCCATACAACAATATCGCGCGAATTTTTTTCCATGCCTAATTTAAGAGGTTATATCCAACAATACTAAATAATGAAAACAATAGATATAAGATGAAATCAGTACTGCTAATTTCAATTTTTACAATGTTGTATCACATGACTATTACAAAAGATAACGGTAACAAGAAAAATCAGCGCCAAACTTAAAATGATAAAAATCACAATTATTTTTGCACCAACCTAATATTTGAAAAAGAGGTAAAAATTGTTTAGAAAGTGAACTATTATTTCAAAATGTAATAAAAGTATTCTTGTTTAACAAGAATACTTAGATTATTACAGAAAGAAAATGAATTTTAATTTATTTTCTTTCTGTAATAATATGCAGATCAGGTTGTTAAAATAATAAATAAATTATTTATGTTTTCAATTTTTTTTTGCAGCCACTGTGGCTTCAAGCACCTAGAACGCCACCAACGAAATGAATCTGATAGTAATGAAGAATCCTAAATATATTTTTTAAAGATTTAAAACGAATGTAGAACTCTCTTATTTTTTTTTGTAATGCTTATTAAGATAAATTTGCTTAATAATTTATGCATATGTAAGTGAAAATATATAGTATTTTTATAAATGTATTTTATTTTTTAGTCTTTTCACAATAATATTATGTTATTCAATTATTGGAAGACGTTTTATGTAGGACTGCAGTTTTGGTATAAGCGTCGCACAATTTTAATTTCATTTATAAATTTTATCGACAGGTTATATTAAATTTCAATTGAATATTTCATGTCAAGTTTTAATTCTTTTGTATTTTTTCAGCTTGAATAGTATTACTGAGGTTTTCATACTTGTAATTTAAAATGTTTATTTGTGTGAAGGGTGAAATTCAAAAAAAATCATATCTGTATATAATACTATTTTGTAGTGGGGTATCTGTTGTTTGATTGAAATCGATCGATATGTGTAATTCTATTTTGATTATTATTTCGTCAAAAAGGTAAATCCACTGAAACAATAGTATACTATATTTCTACTTCAAGTACTTAATAAGTCCTTGAGCCACTTAGTTTCTACAAACTTAATTTTGTTCATGTTTATTATGGATAATGTTGTAAACATAATCAAGATTGACATATAATTTCACATTATTTATTTCTTTGATTTTTATACGACAGCTTTTATGAATAACTTCGTTAATAACAAACGTGTCTTGAGAGTAATTACCCTATCAGATTAGTTTCATGAACTAGTTTGATGAAGTAGTTAGTTTGATGAAGTTTATGTGCTGAAATAGCGATGAACGAGTAGTAAAAATGCAGTATATTAGGAATATTTACGATTGTTTATATAAAAAAAAACAATAAAGGATTTTAATTTATGAATAAATTTATGATTCCATAGTTGTTTGATAGTTGTTTTTATCTGGACAACTTTATTTGTTATTTTCTTAAAAAAGTTTTTTTCTCTGATTTGAGGCGCGATGAAAAGGTAACATATTTTTTAAATTTAATTGTCTAGTTTTATAAGTTTTTGATGTTATAAAAAATGATACTTAAATTTCCTTTCGCAAATGAATTTTTTTCATACCAAAATTTTTCCAATCAAAAATATTCAATAAATTATTATTGATTATTTTTTATCGTCGTTTATGCGTATTCAGATGGTAATGCCATCATCCTGAGAGAGGTATAGAAACTTTTGACAAATCTGAAAAAAACAGTGTTAAAAGTATTATGTAATGATAATTAAAATTAAGGTCGGGTCGTATAACAATGATATATAAATAACAGTCTTAAAAAAAATATAATATGGGATAGAAAAAACGGAACTTCTATCATAATTTAATTTAATTTGCAATTTAATATATAAAAATTGCACCATTATGAAAATATTTGAAACTGTGAAGAAAAGTTGAAATATAACAATGACTTTCATCCTAATCCCGATAAATGTAGAGAACAAGTTTAATTGAACGTCAAGAGCTTTGATAACTAGGAAATCGTGCTACTTTAAAGAAATTAGAGGCTACTTGTTAATATTATATTCAGCAAAAAAAAACTTAGAAGAAAACTGTCTTTACTGGGCAGACAATGCACGGAAAGAGAAGGAATTTGAAATGTTTTATATTTGTTAGAAGAAAAAGGAACAATGGTTATTTTTTAGAATGAAATGAGTTCGATGGACAATATAGTTGTGAATATCGTTATAATGATTTGAAAAATGATGGAATTTTGCGTTGATATCAACTGACATTAATATACATTATCATAGTGGTAGTTCATTAAATGTGCAATTGCTTGTAAAAATCATTAGTGAAGTTTATAGAAGTGAAAATGAGGAGGTAAACATATCTAGTAATGTTAACTAATGAAATTTTCAATGGAATATCATCATTTTCAGGATACATTGTTACCTTTTGAAAGGCCGTGTTTTATATAAAAGAAAAGGTATCTCTAACAGAATAACATTAATTTAACGGATTGGCTTTCCAGACTTTTTAATTTAATTATAATTGGAATCTTGAGGGTGAGTGGAGTGTTTGACTAACATGTTTATGCAGAACTCGTGTGGTTCATATTAATAAAAGAGCTAAAAATGGTAACATCAGAATATTGAGATCAATTTCAAAAATTGCGATAAAAAAGTTGTATAAATCTGTTCAAAATTCAGTGTTTAGTATAATTCAAAATAAGAGAAGATCTACTCAATATTAACAAAAATTATGTATCAAATTTAATAATGCTCTCTTTATTGTATTAGGTTGGTACAAAAATAATTACGGTTTTTACGTATCGTGGATAAAGAAGCATATATCAGTTAAACATTATATTTATTAATCAATAAAAGACCATTGGCCTGCACACATTTCTCCCAACGGGAAACAAGTTTGTTTATTCTTACAAGATAGAATTCTGGAGTCCTGGAATTAACGAATTCATCGAAAGAACTTTGAGCTGATGCTTGATCTTTGAAAACCTCTCACAGGAAATTACTCAAATGTTTTAAAAAATGATAATCTGTCGGAGATAGGTCCGGAGAATAAGGTGTACGAGGTAAAGTTTCATAACCCAGTTCATTTAATTTTTTTAAAGTCATTTGTGAAAAGTCACTTTTTATCACATGTGACAATGTGATCAAGAAAGGGATCAACATCTCTCGTGTTGCTTTTCGTGGATTCGTTTCAATAATGCTTCTTAAATCATTATTGTCTATAGCTGAAGGATGCCCACGACCCTCCTCATTATCAAGTCTTTCGTTTCCATTACGAAATTTTTGAAACCAGTGTTGAGCTGTACGTTCACTAATTAACACTTCGACAAAAATAAATTCGATATTTCGAGCAGTTTCTCTTGCTTTACATCCCAATTTAAACTCATACAACAAAATCGCTCGAACTTGCTTTTTTCATGACTAATTTAAGAGGTTATATCCAACAATACTAAAGAATGAAAACAGTAGGCCTAAGCTGAAATCATTAGTGATAATTTTATTGTTTACAATGTTGTATCACGACTATAACAAAAGAACGGCAACTAAAAAAAATGGCACCAAACTTAAAAGAATAAAAATCGAAATTATTTCTACACCAACCTGATATGTATTTCGTACAAATTATTGTTTTGCTATAACTATAAAATGAAATAAATTTTCATAAACGAATTTGTCATTTATTCCACAACCACATTTTTTTCTATTTAAAAATATTCAATAATTGATTTTGTGATATTACCACCGAAATTCGCATAAGCAACAATCAGTAATGATCAATACTCAATCATTGATTATTTTTGATCGAAAAAATTGTGGTTTGTGGGACGAGTGAAAAGTTTATTTGTTAAAGTGAATTTAGCTACAGTTCTAAACACTACTTTGTGGATGAAATATAAAAAAAAAAATATTTCAGAATAAAAAAAAATCATATAGTTTTTAAATGTCGATAAAAAATGGATGTGAAATATTTTCGACATGCACCGACTCTTACTAGAATATTATTATAAGCAAGATTGAATGCTTTTTTTCGTACCCTTTTGATATTATTATCAAATGAATCTCATGTTATAAAAGTATAATAATAATAATGTAACAAGATTGATTATGACAGTAAGATTGAAAATAGAATACGTTTTAGGAATACATTTTTTAATAATTGGAAATTGCCCGTTTTATATCTTCAACATTTACATCAAAAAAATAAATGGAAAGTAAAAAGTGAACCATTGCATAATAGTTTGTTAGACATTATGCCTTTATTAAAGATTAATTTCTATAACTCATTCACTGCACATTTATTTTGTTATGGATTTGTGAACTATGTTATTAGTCCATGAGCGAACAACATTTTCTTGATAGAATGCTATCGTGAAGTAAGAAAACCTGAAAACAATTTGAATAAATAAATTAATATCGTGAATTATTTCTTTTCAAAAAAAACTTTGTTCAAGTTTTGTGATTTTTCACAGCGATTTCTGTGTTTTAATGATGTGATTTATGTGTTTAGTTCGTAAAAAATAGTTCATAAAGCAGTATAAATAGCGAACAGTACGATATGGTATCGATGTGAAATCATAAAATAAAATGACAATGCGTAATAAATCACTTTTATTTGACCGCATTAAAAACAAATGTTATACATAGATATTAGTATTTAATAAGAGAAAATAGACGTCCAAGTATATGTTAACTTTTTACTAAATATTATATTGTACATATAAATAATTATTCACTTTATGATTTTAATTTATAACATTCTTCTTAAATATATTGTTTTACATATTGTTTCATAAAATTCATACAATATTTATAAATTTAACAAACATAATATAAAGTATATGAAGATTTGATATGTTAAATATTATACATACATACACATACACATATATATATATATATATATATATATATATATATATATATATATATGTATATACACTCGCGTATATAATATTGACTAGTGTTAATAGACAGAGTAAGCTTTTAAATAGAAGATAATTCATTTGACTAAAATTAAATATTTATATATATATCATATACTTTATAAATTTGAATATATTAGAAAATATAATTTTATTACACAGGTACATTGTTAGGAGATAATTTATACGTCATTAAAATATTAATGAGTTTAAATTTCCGTCTCAAACTTATACGAGATTAACCTATTTAGGTAATTTTATAGTTCTCAATTAAATAACAGAGTACAATTACTTCTATTACAAGATCCAGCCAATTCTTGTAGTAGAGTACATATATATTTAAGGTAATTAATATTATATTAGCGTTCAATTACACAAATAGATTGAAGCTTGCAGCTTCTGAGCTAGGTGTAGGAAGAAGAGCGTTATACTAATTTGATTTAATTTTCGTCAAGTGCATGTGACATTGTTTCATCCGTCAAGTGGAACACTCGGCATTCTGTTAAATCATTCCATTATATACTTTTTTTGTGTTTTTCTTTATTAGTTCTATATATTATTTGCATGTCGTAAAATTTACGCAGTTTTTTTTAAAGCTAGATTTCGAATTTGATTATAGCTGACAATGTGTATAGCGAATATAAAAACATATACTAAAAATATTTATAAATATCAACTGAAAAAATATATAACAATACATTTTTTAATACTTTAGTAATAGATAAATGCACATACAAAACATATTTGTTTTATAATTTTATAAATGTAAAAATATATGTAAACAGTACAAGCATACTTTTTAAAGCTACGGTCTGTATTAATCTTTTTGCTGTTAAAAAGATTTATACAGAGATTTGCAAATAAATAACATAATTTAAAACGACTACTTATAAATAATTGTATCAAGTACATATTGAATGGTTCAGTTTCAGTTTAAGTACTTAAATTAATTTATTAAAATCTCTAGATCTGAATAATATAAATAGGATTTTTTTTATATTTTTTAGATCTAAATGATTTGAATATTTTTTGAAAGTTTTTTAAATTTTTCTTTTGAAGTAATAGTTTTCATCAATTTTAGTACCATAAGAAAAATGTTAAAAAAAATATAAATGGTTTATAAATTTTGTAATGACTTTAAACTTTTCTTTATAACAAACCTGAAGTTACTGACCTCAAATTATAAAAAAAATAATTCGATAAATTAATATAGAACTGAGGAAAGCCTTTTAATAACAAGGTACAGATAAATAGACTTGAACACGAGTAATATTCATTTGATTTTTCACTCAGTTCAGTCAAAATTGTAATATTAAAAATATATAATAAATAGTAATAGGTGAAAAATATAGATAGTAATACTTATATATTTTTCTTAATGTTTAAGTTATTATTGAAAATCTGATTTTTCAATTTAATTGTAAAAAATTGATAAAGATTATTCAAGCAAAAATTTAAAACAATGGTTTATTACATTTGAAGTTTGGTAAAATGATTTTTTAAAATATTTTTTTTAAATTTTAAATGTACATAACACTAAGTATTCTATAAAAAATATTATTTTCGAGTTTATTTATAATTAAAAAATGCTCTCTATAAATTGTATGTTGATTACGTTAACATCATTCCAATATATCACCAAAAGAAAATAATTCATAATCTTAAATCAGTAGCCATGAGATATTTCATTCATTAAAATTCAATCCACATTTAAATAAATGAATTAGAATTAACAAAAGAAGTAGTTTCGTTTTGAGTTTAATAGCTTGTAAATTTCAGTGTCAGTTGCCAAATGAGCAACAAAATATATTCTTAATTTTATAAAAAAAATAGAAATACATTAAATTGTCTTATAAGGAAATTCATATAATAATTCATTTTAAATTATTATTAATTTAGTTGTGTAATCTTGGAAATAACAAATAATTATGATTATAAAATTATATATACATATATCTCAATATGTTTCTTATACATATTGATGTTTTAATTGTTCAGTACACTGATTTTACACTTATGAAAATACATTAATATCCACAACTTCGTTGAAATACATAGATACAGAAATTGATGAAAATGGTTTTACATGCTAATAGAAAATAATCGATTTACACAATGATCATTTATACGATTTGTATCTATACAAAAAGTATATTTGTCTAACATTATTATTTGGGCTCAACTGTTTATAATTGGAAATTATGTAATTAGAGATACATTCATTAAATTATTTGAACATAATTCCATTGTATACATGTTTCAAATTTATAAAGTACGTTAGCACAAAATCAGGATTTCTTAAATAAATTTCGGATATTAGTTAACCATTGATATTTTATAGCAGACACCATCGATTCTCTAGACTGACGGTTCTCTGTAAAAATAAAATAACATATATTAATTAAATTCTCGTTAAAGTTCATAAAAGATGTATCATCTTTTTATCTTTGCTTAGTTTGATGGAATAATTGTATATATATATATATATATATATATATATATATACATATATATATATGTATACATTTAAGCGTATATAAAACGTTTGTGTATGTATAAATGCGTGGGCTCAAGTGTTTATATCTATGAGTGAGTGGTTATTTACTTTGATTAAATAACTTCTTATTGTTTTTTGTCTGAAAAATGTGATAAAGTTTACTATCGTTGAATTAAAAATTAATAAAATAATTTATAAAAAAAGTGTCATTTTTTGTATGAAGATGTTTATATATATATATATATATAAATTGATTTGATGTTCTTAAAATTTCCACAGCGTTCATTTTATTTAACGTACATTGTTTCACAAGTCTATTGTTACGAATAAACGTTAAAGCCGAAATGGCTCTTAAGTGTGCAATATAGTTTTTATCAAAATCTCAGAAGTTCCGAAACGACGTATCCGTTAAAAATAATACAACAGTAAATTCAGTCTAGTGTTATGTCAGTTTATAACGACGAAAGAAAAAAAGCATAGAATGAACGGGGGTTCATCACCGCTGGAATGTCTCTTTATGACTCAATCTTGTGCGGTATGTTGAAAAAAACGTTAATTCTTATATTTCAACTGTGTTCTTAGCCAAATTGGTAGTAATATCACTTCTATTTTATATGTACGCCAGTACTTTGATAAATATTTGTTAAAGAGATTTAAATACATTTGTTTATTATCCTTTCTCAGCATAATAAAATAATTTTGCGGATTTTGTATTCTACTAATAGATTCTGAAATGCAATTGGTTTGTATTACATTTGTACATTTTTCACGATCCTTGGCTTGAAATGTTATGAATATTTTTGAGTAAATTTGTATATATATATATATATATATATATATATATATATATATATATATATATATATGTATATATGATATTTAAATTAATGTCAATTTTATATATATATATATATATATATATATATATGCGTTTATGTATGTATTAGATTTCTAGTGTTTTTTTTATTTATGCAAAAATAATTTGCAATTGTAGATATTTACAAATAATTTAATATGATAGGTAAAATTTAAAAAATAAGTTTCATTGATAAATATAAATATAATAAGAATAATTATTTAGCAATTTATTCAATAAAAGTTCAAAAATGCAATTAAACCTTAACATTGTAATCGAATAAAAAATGATCTATATATTTTGAATCGTAATTTATGTTGTGTGTCTCGAACGGAATTTTGAGTTGGAAATTATTTATTTGTATTGTATTATTTTCCGAATAAATTTCATTAGTATCTCCGATTCAAATTAAATCGTTTTCTGCTTCATGAGATTATTACTCACAAATGTTCATTCGGATATTACAAATTGATTCGATTCGCTCAACTCGCGAGAATCAAGTAAACAGTACGAGGAAGTTTACAGAACACAACAAAATAATTTGTCGTACACATTTGCGAATTACCTGAATTAATTCGCGTTCCTCTTTCCTCGAACACCCAAGAATCCGTCTGGCGCTCTCCTTTTTTCCAACATCCACATGAGTTGATTGAAATCGAGGTCATCGTCGCGAAGACTATCATTTTTCACTGGATCTGACGTTTCGATGTCATTCATACCGTTCGGAGATGTTTTATCATCCAGAATATTGGGATATACGTCGGAATCGTCGTACTGTAATAGTTTCTTTCCTCGGACGCCAACGAACTTACCTCTGAACTCATAAGGGTATTTCTTGCCACGCATACCGAAGAAACCAGAACTGAGTGCAGGTTGTCTCTTTCCTCTCATTCCGAAAAATTGGCCCGACGGAGCTCGTTTATTATGTTCGTACCTTGAAAATAGAGACGGTGAATATTCATATTGATCTTTGTGTGGCCGGTCTAACGCGCCGTTAAACACGTCGTCCAAGTTATCAAAATAATGATAGTTATTGTAGTTTTCCAGTGTGGCGATATCGGAATTTTGCATGTTCGGATTTTCTTCTTCGTAATCTTTCTTTCCTCTCGGCCCAACGAATCCAATCATTGGTTTGATCCGTTTGTCGATTATGTTCTCTTTGTATATTCCGTTCAGATTTTTTCCATAGGTGTTAATGTTATTGTCGAACGGATAAAGTTTCTTACCGCGCACTCCTTGAAAACCCATCATCGGCGCTCTTTTATCTAAATCTCTTCGCACGAATGAATGACGATCGTCTGGTCCGATTACGTTGTCTGCGAAAGAAGATACGGCTACCAAAGGTGATTGTGAGGGTGACTTTTTACCCCGAACACCTTGGAATCCCATGGGTGCTCGCTTGTCTATTTCGTGTTCGTCGATTTTAACGGATTCAATGCCAGCGTCAATTTTTTCGTTATTCAGTCCGCTGACTCTGTTTGCGTTGGTGATGAGTATCGATATGAACCAGCAGTGTAGCAGCGAACGACGCATAATGTTACCTGGAATAAAATAATACGTGTTTAGTTAATGAAAATTTATATGCACGAAAGGACACATTTATTTAAAAGCACATATGTACAAATTAATATATACACACACATACATATATATAATACATATATATATATATATATATATATATATATGTGTGTGTGTGTGTGTGTGTGTGTGTGTAGAGGTATATACAACTTATTCATTTAGTTGTCGAAGCACCCTAAAACCCCAATAACCAACCAACAATTTTTTCTGAAAAAGATGTCATAAATGTGTTATTATGATAAATTACAAATGTTAACTCTATGTAATCAATATATTAGTAAGTATAACGATTTTTTAGAATATCAGCGTTTTGATTGATTTATTATAATGTTTTATATTCAATTAAGTTTTTTATTATTCAAAATTGATTTTAAGTTTATTTGGGTATCATTTTTATACTATTTTTTTAACTAATTATTCAATGAAAATAAATTAATTATATATATTTTTTTAATTATTCATGCCAGAAATTATCAATAAATTATCTAGAAAATCATTTTTTTCTTCTTCGATGGTGCTACAGCCCAAATCGAGTCTTGGCCTCCTCAATTTTCTACCTTCCGACATCCCACTGCCTATACATGCTTTTTTTTAATCTATCTTGGTTCCTCCACAGGTCTTCTCCCGCCTGGTTGTCCATCCAAGACCCCATTTGGTATTCTTGAGTCCGGCATCTGCTCAGTGTGACTTGCCCATCGCAGGCGGACCATTTTTATAAAGATCGATAGTTTTGGTTCCTTATAGACTTTATATAATTCAAAGTTGTAGCGTATTCTCCATATACCTCCATTGTTTAGTATCCCAAATATCCTTTACAACATTCTTCTTTTAACGGTATAGAAAATCATACAAGTCAGGAAATAAATCACATGTTGATATCCTACGCTGTCTCTTGTATATTAAATGTTATTGCTTGAGCTCGATTGATTTGATATGTTTGAATCGATGTTATATAGTTTCTATTTATAATCATGAATTTAGAAACTTGAAAAATAAAATTTTACACAAGTACTAAAGTCGCAAAGAAATTTATATATATATATATATATATGTATATACACACACGTGTGTGTATATTAATACGTTTATATAAACATTTTCACAAATAGATTATTTTTTGCAACGTAATGTTTTATAAATTTTTTGTGGATAATTTTGATTTTATATATATATATATATATATAATGTATCTCATTATGAAAAATTGACTACCTAAAAAATGTATGAATTTAGGATAATATAATTACAATTATTTATATAAATTAATGTTTAAATTTAAAAGTTGATCTGATTATCTGTCGCTCAAATACAAGAGAAATCTATAAAGAAAAGAGAGAAACACTTTATATCTTCAAATAATACACGTTTGATATTAATTAGTTTTATTTTTGTGAAGTAAAAAGACAACAAACAGTAATATTAAATAAAATAATCTGTTAAAATAATTTTTATACACGCTTTTATATACTACTAAACAACAGAAGTAATTAAAAGAGACTTTTGTAGCTTATAGTTTCTTTAACCATTTTTTTTATTTCATATCAACAGTTTCCCGATTGTTTCTGGAGAATACTACAATGTATTTAAGATGACCGATTTCGACGAATACCTTTTTTTCCTAGAAATTTATGTTTATTATATGAATGAATACCTTATACAATTTTCAATAATATTGCTCAATGGCTATGTTATGCGTTTGATCTTCAAGTATGTGATTTATATATATATATATATATATATATATATATATATATATATATACTAGTATATAGAACCATTATATATATACAAATATACAAAAGAATTCAATTGGAACATTTACAAACATTAAAGGTCATGTAATTCATTAATAAAAGATATTGCAAAGTGAATATAATATTTATGCATAAATTGAAAAAGAAACATACTTTTATATTGTAGAAGAACAGTAAATAATTTTTGAAGACATATATGAATAAATCTTTTAAAATAAATACTTCTTAGTTTCGGAATTGGACTAAATATGATGTCCAGGAAGAAAAATCACCCTATTTCTGTCTTTGCATCTCTCTTTCTCGTTATATATATATATATATCGCTCTGTGGCATGATTTTGAACATATTTTTGTAAACAGCCATGTATATTGAAAAGAATTTATAAATAGGATAAATTAAAAAAAAGATGGTTGTCAGAAATTTTAATTTTTTTATATGACCAAGTGAGGACTTATATGCACTTAATGATATACAAAGAATAGCTTTATCGGCTATATATGAATATTTGTTTAATAATCATCATATATGATTTCATAAGCGGCACAGAGTTAAGTAAATGTTGATACGATTAGTATTTGTCGAATGTACGTTTATCTAAGCTTACTTATATGAAAAGATAATTTATAGAGAACGAAATATACCTGGTAAGGAGTTTTATGTTCATTGCAATATTGCTTCAATACTACATATTTTTTTTTCTTTATTGTATTGTTTTTTCAGTGTCGACAAACTGAAGTAACTGAACTTGTTTCCTCTTTAACTGCTTTAACTGCTTAAAAAACTCCTCCTTAACTGCTTAAAAAATATTTTGTATACCGAAATACTTTAAATAGATTACGTCTAAATTTTGAGCTATTCGTCTAGTAATTAATTAAAACAAATATATCGTGCTATAACATAATGATCTGCATTTTATACAACAGAACGAATCCATTGCACCTTGTATAACGACGATTCCAATAATAGCTTATGTTATATAAAGTCCTCAAGTGTGTTCTTAATCATATTTTATAAATTCACACTTAATATATTAACATATTTTACAGAGAGCATAAGTTTGTTTAATATTAAGGTGTCGCGATTTGCATGCGAAATTCATCAATCAAATGGAAATGTATTCGCTGAATGATAAGATGTGGCGAAGGATATTTTTCATTTTTTTTTTGTCAGATGATTAATTTTATTTTAAAAAGTATTCGTTCGTTGTATTATTCAAGGCTGAAATTTGATATATTTGTTTTATTTATTCAAATGGTCTTTACTCATCATCACTCGATCGTATAAATCAAATTATATGCATTAATGTAGAGACTTATTTTTAATAAATTTCTTATAAATAAGTAACTTCTCTTGTGAAGTGTTAATAATTGTTTGATTAATTGTAAATTATAACTTTTGAAATTTAATGAAGTTAATGTGTTTAGGTCTGTGTCAGTGACGCATAAATAAATAAGGTATGGTATGGTATGGTATTCTATATTAACATTGAAATTTTTGTATCCATCGAATGGTGAAAAGTTAAGAATCAAATATTCAAAACCTAGTTCATGTTCTTTTTTACATGTTAAATTGTAATTAAAAACGTACTGTACTTCCATTACGATATAATTCATTTATTTAAATTTAAATGTAAGCATATTTTTTAAACTTGTTACGTTACTGTCAAAACTGTCTTTAAAAAGTGTCCTTAATAATCACAAAAAGCTAATATAAAGTGATCAACGGACGACACGAACCGTGAAACAAATACGAGTACACGTTATGCCATTACATTTTCCCATGTTCCCGCTATCGGTTCAGACAGATTTTCAATAATCAATGTGATCCGGTACAGAATGATGAAAGAAAGCGACAGAAGAGTCAGTCAACGTCGGGCGCGTTCAAAATGCAACTCATTGAAGCAAACGCAGCCTTTTGATTCAATTACAGTACGTGTTTCGAGTTGTGGTGACAAACTAATTCAATAAGTGACACGTGCGCACTCGAACATTTTTCCATTATGTCTAGGAAACCATAAGTAGTACTTTTGAAAATAACATAAAGACGCAAAGCAAGTACTTCTGAAATGTATTTCTCGTTGAAATTTTATTGTCTGATGTTTGAATCGTGACCGCAAATTATCACAGGAAGTTAGTTGAAACAATAAAACGATTTTTTGTGAAATTCACTTCGGGCAAAACATTTGAGTGATCACGTCTAAATAAGTATTTTTATAGTGTATAGAAAATATTTTTAATATATATATATATATATATATATATATATATCAATTCTCAACTATAATATTCTTTTATCGAGTTCTACTATTACTTCTCAGTCCTTCTACTTTTCATAATAATTTTAATACATATAGTCATTCTCACATAATTGTTTGTTCACTTTAGATAAGGCATGCGGATTGTTTACTATTGTGTAAACAAAAATTTGTAATACACATGTATATTTCTAAAAACGCATTGTGTGTCAAATTTTCATCCTCATAATTATCAGTCTACCTAATTCAATATTTTAATTTTATTAGATTGGTATAAAATAAATTTATTTTGATTCAATTTTATTTTCATTCTTTCTTATTGTTACTTTTGATATGCAGCATATTTTTTTTCACGTATTTGAGGTATTTGTACATCTTCTGTTTTGTCATCATGGTATTACTGGCCTTTTCTGGGGGTGCAAGATCCAAACTACAGCCTTTTCTATTTGTTAATATATGTATGATTATTATTTGTCGGTATTCTCAAATAGTGAACATCTGGGAAAAGTGATATGAAGCACATATTTTTGATCCATTTTATATATAATTTTAAAGTTCATTCATTGTTTAATATACTTATATTGAATATGAAAAAAATATTTGTCTATAGTATTGTTACACCTGTTAAAATTTAACCACCACGTAATCAAGACATTTTGTTCTATTGTCGAAGCATGGTATGAAGGAAAACTTTCCAAACGTATTGTATATTAAAAAAAAAATCCAGGAAACAATCCTTAACAACCGCGAGGCAGCAGAAAAAGCGTTCAAATAATGTATGAATTTAAGAATTTTGAATTTCTATCGAAATGTCATAGATAAATTTGTTTTTAAGTGATACATAATATATAGGATGATTAAATCTAAGCTTTTGCATGAAAGTATTGAAAAAATTCGTAAAAATTAAAAAAATTATGTTTTCTTTGTAATTTTTGCGATTTTTTTAATACTTTAATGTGGAAGCCTAAATTGAATCACTCTATATGTAATATAGTGATTTTTATTTCTAGTGAACTGTTCATCAAGATCTGAATTATAATTTGTTGAAATTGAGAATTAAAATAGGGTGTTGTTTTTGGACTAAACTTTTGATTTTTGATACGTTTGAAAGTAAAAAAATATGTAAAAAATTGTAGGAAAAGTAAAATAAAGAAAATATTATTTAAACAGTTAAGTATATAGAAAAGGATACAGTTAGTTTGTAGGAGAGGAATAATAATGTGTAAGGTTGGGATGTGAAATAAAAATTATTAATGTGAGAATGAACAGTTTTGGTTATTTAGATATAAAGAAGTTAATCTTGAAAGTGCAACAAAATAAGGGTAGGAAATAATTTTATTTTTCTTTAGTATCAAACCCCAAAGCATACCGTTAGAAATGTAAAAGACTGCATTTTGTGTAACACACTCTGGTCTCTAAACACACTGGCATGAAAAACAGTCGCAATTTTCTGACTTCAACCATTTATCTACAATGTCTGTCAATATCACTTGAAACTAAAAATGCAAAACCATAATGTTGCAAGTAAATAAGGAATAAAAGTTAAAATATTTAAATAATTGAATCAGATAACATCGTAAATAATAATCAACTTAGTAACATTAACGCTAAGAAGATTTGGTAATGTTTAACAATAAACGTTAATCAATAATCGATCAAATTGAAGTTTTATTTTTTCAATGCGAACTAAATTGCTGTTAAATATTATTTTTTTAAATGGAGAACAGTAAGAGAACAAGCACCTTTATTGTTTTCCGATTTAATACATGAACACATTTTCACTCCTTGTCTATTGAACATGGTTTAGTAAATAAGGTTTCAATTAGAATAACATTTTAGTATTTTAAATGTATTACAGCTATGATGAATACTTTTTTAATATATATATATATATATATATATATATATATATATATATATATATATATATATATACAAGTGCGTGTTCTTGTAATAAAACTCTTTAATTAAAAAAACAATCCTATATTTTTTTAAAATGCGAAAAATAAAAAAAACCTTATTTTAAAATAAAGAAAAATAAAGCAGAATAAACTAAATGAATAAAGTCGGGTTAAAAATTATGAAGAATGTTTACTGTGGTAAAAGTTACAGCAATAAAAACAATTTATCTAATTGTAAATAAGGTTTAAATTAAATTTACAGTTAAAAATTTACACAATAGATCGGACGGTCACAGTTGTAAAAAGTTCAGTCAATATTGAATACGTGGCGTCGTTCGTGCGTAACTGCCGAATCAACGAAGGATTCCAGAGAGAAATGAGATCACTGAAAACGTCAAATTTGGAAGAACGTTTTTCAAACGCAGGTACTATATATCGTGCTTATTTGTGTTTAAAAAAATGGCAGTGTTAATAAAATAAATTGCTATGAAATGTGTATTTTTGAGTGTCAAAAGTGATTTGTTCATTTATTGTGTGATTAGTATACCTCTGCATATTATATAATAATTGAAATGCAAGCGAAATGTAAGAGAACGACGACGTAAGTTTTTAAAATAATGTTATTTAAACTGTATTAAAATGTTTGTGTGGCAAGTGGGAAACTATTTTTAAAATTATATACTATTTTTAAATATTTAACAATATTTTAAAAGATGCATATTTACTTGATTTCAAAAATGATTATTTTGAATAGTTTCAATATGAAACTAGGTCTGAGATAAAATCTATTTCTCTATATAATAAAAACCCATATTTCTCGTCACTTTGTCTGCAGGACAAAGTGATGAGAAATGTTTGCTTTGTCAACTCATAGATTTCAAGTTTAATTAAGTTTCGCCCTTAGATATTTTTATGTTTAAATATATTATGTTCTAAAAACCAATAACCACTTTTTTCTTTTTATTTTTCTCTCAATTTTGACGGGTTATATACTACTTTCATTAATAGTTTGTCCTAAGTTATTTAATTGTACAGTTAATAAATATTAATGTACCTTTTTATACAAAAAAAAACACATTTATTGAAAATAACTCCTTGATTTCTTATTTTGTATTATTTAGGTATTTCTAGTGTGTTTTAGGGTGTCTATATTTTGGAAAATTCTAAATGATCAATCAATCAATTTTGGCTTATCAATAATAATAATCATCACTTTCATTTTTTTAAAAAAATGATTCATTATAAAAGTAAAATTTGATATTGTAGAAAAAATATTAAATAACTTTTCTAATTTCATTCTCAAGAATAAACGTTCATTTGTTCTGTATTTAAGTGGACATTTACTTCATATTAATCTTGGAAATATTTTATATTAGTAGAAAATCGATTTCATGTAATTATGTAACTAAATCGAAAAGGAAGTTTCATATAAAATATTTAATATGACATAATCTATACAAAAAAATCTCAACAAATCTTTAACGTTCTTTGCAGTCACATTTCATTTTATGTTTATATATATATATATATATATATATATATATATATATATATTTGTATATATATATATATATATATATATATATATATACATACATATATATATATATATATATATATATATAAATCATTCAAATTTTCCAATTATTTACAAATGAAAGTGAAAAATTTCATCCCGGAAAGTATTTATACTAATATCATTTTTAAAATACCATATTTTTTAAAACATATTTACATAATCCATTAATTTAAAAATATTTGAGCAGAGTTTCACAGCCATTAATTCATTATTGCACACACACCACACTTTATATATATATATATATATATATAAGTATGTATGTATGTATATACGTATTAATGAATTTTTAATCTGACTATTAATTAAGAAATTATCAATAAATGTAAAAAAATGTTTACAGTTATGAAGTCCATTAACAAAAACAATTATACTAATACAACACCTAATACCTGTTATTAGTAATTGAAATAAAGATTGGATGAGTCTCACAGTTAATTTTATATATATATATATATATATATATATATATATATATATATATATATATATATATATGTATTTGTAAGTCAATATTCATTCATTTTTGCTGATAATTGATGGATTGTTTGTTTTAGATTTTATTTCAAAATTGTATTTTTAATTGTATTAAATTCTATTTTGATCGGATTACTGATTAGTATGAAAGTTTATAGGCGTTTTATTTTAAGCTTCGATACATTTTAAAGGGTTTCACTTCAATATATGTATATATATATATATATATTTCTTTTCCATACGTTTGAATAATTATCGGTTTTTATTTGAGAGCAGCTCACCGCTTTTAATATATATATTTTTTTTATTCTAAAACAATATTTGTATAAGAACGATTGGCAAAAATGTATTATGAATTTATATTGAGACATTTTTATATTCAATTTGAAAGAATATTCACTTCTCATCTGTCAAATATAAATATATAAATTCCTTTTCGTGTCAAAAAAAACGATCTGGTTGTCAAAAGTATTTCGAATTTGATGATTATTTTCTCACATTGACAGCAGATGGAATAAAAGACATAAATCGTACTTCGCATGCATAAAATAAGCGATGAATATATAAGATGTTGAATCATATGTTAACAGAGGTATGATTTGACGTACTTCATATTTGAAATAAAGTAACGATTTTGCTTCTATATTGTTCTCTATGTGCGATTTAATTAAATGTGTGCGAAATACATAAGTATTGAATTAAATATCCTTATCAACGTTATGTTATCGTTGAGAAACTGAATTTTTTAATTTACTAAAAAATTGACTGAGATTCTTCGAATAATAAAAAATAAAATGAAGTACAAACAATTTTAATTATTTATTCAATTTATGGGTAATTTAATTATACGCTTAGTTTGATTAATACGAGGTATTTTAATATTTTATATATTTCGTAAATAAATATAAATTGTCTGTTTGCATAATTTATTTTCAATGTTTACAAAGAAAAGCACAGTAATTTAAAAAAACTGATAAGTCCAGATTCTGATCATACGAATCATGATTTTGTACTACCGTATTGAATTTAGTATAGAATGTTTTTTTTCTCTTTTGCTTCAGGGATGAATCGGGATTGGAGAATATTTTCGGGGACGCAGTTTAAAATTTTCTCTAAATATTTATTTTTCTGTACACATACACTCATATATATATATATATATATATATATATATATATTAAATTATTTTTAATTAACATACTTCATATACAGATCAAAGTGTTTTTCGAAATAAAAAATATAATCACAAACGAAATAATTATATTAAAATAAATATGACCAAATCACCAATTTTAATCTTTTCCATCTGGAAAAGTTTATTTAATCGTTAGTTGTTTATTGATGATGTAAAATATAAATGATAGTGTATTAATATATCATTTATAACACTTTGAAATAAAGTAATAAATTAATCAATTAGAAATTTAGATTTATTTGGAGCATTTTTTAATAACAATTCGCAATAACTAAATATATCAGTATATTTGACTTTCATTTATTGTCATATATATTAGGAGTACAAACTATTTCGATGCCTTTTTTATAGAAAATGAATGTGTGGGGAAAAATGGAATACATTTCAATCTCAAAATGTCCTCCATTATTTCGTATAACTTTGCTTCATCTGTCTGGTAACTGACGAATTCATTGTTGAAAAAAAGATGGCTGCTTTGAGTCGATGAACTTGTTAAGCATTTTTGGATCTTTTCTACTGTTTTAGTATTTTTGCATGTTTCATGCATTGTAACAGTTTCATCCAAAGTTGAACGAATCATCCCCCGGCTTCGGCAGTATATTTTTTACTGGAACGTGAAAAGTATGCAACGTCTATTTGCTGCTTTTCATACGCCATCGTGTTCACTACTATTTTGTGAGGTTATGCTAATTGCTTGACCAAGGTATATAATATTTTTAAATCTTAAGATTGGCAATTCAAAAACCTACAAAGACAAGAAAATATTTTAATTTAAAACTGAGTTGTGATTGATTCAATTTAAAGGCACTGAATTAATTTTTCACCTAATATTATATTTGTTTAGCTATGAATTGAATATATTGCATTTGTTAAATCGACATTTTATTTAAATATTTGAAGTTAGTATCTAATTTCATAGTGTGAAAATTTATTATTATTTTTTTTCTTTTTATTAATTTTATATAACGCACATACTTATGATTGCATTTTATAAACATTTTTTGACTGTACTTATAATCCGCGGAAAATTTTTTATTTAATGAAAAAATTTTTATAAGATATTATTCATTGTACTACTATTTATACTAAATAGCAGTACATAAAAAATATTAATAATTATTACAAAAATTTATTTGAATATACAAATAAATTTTTATTTATTTGTATATTCAATAAAATAATTAGAAATATAACAATATTAAATGAATAATCATATTTCATATTAATAAAATTTAGATTAATGAATAAAATTAATTTCATTGAAATTAATTACAAAGTAAGAAAGAAGATTGTTATAATTAACAAAGTGAATAGAAATTAACAGAAAATCATAAATTATTTTGCTCGTAATTTTTGAAAAAGGGATTTTAATAAAAAAAAGATATAAATGTTAAAACTGGAATGCGAAAAGTATGCAATGTGTCTAATGCTGATTTTCAGACGCCATCGTATTTACTACTGTTTTGTAAGGTTATGTCAACTACTTGGCCGAGATTTATAATGTTTTTAAATGTTAAGATTGGCAGTTAAAAATCCCAAAATGACAAGAAAATATTTTAATTTGTAACAGAGTTATGATTGATTCAATTTATATGCACCGGCTTAATTTTTACACCTAATATATATATATATATATATATATATATATATATATATATATATATATATATAGATGGATCATTCACGGAAGAAGTAAATAGGAGAATAAAAATGGGTTGGAGCTCTTTCGGAAGAAACGCCTCAATATTTAAATCAACAATCCCACTCTGTTTAAAGAAAAAAGTATTCGATCAGTGTATACTACCGGTCCTTACCTACGGCAGCGAAACATGGGTGCTTAACGCCAAAATAGTTCAAAGACTCCAAACAACACAACGAAGTATGGAACGATGCATGTTGGGAATAACAAGAAGAGATAGAAAGAGAATAGAATGGATACGAAAACAAACAGGAGTCACAGATATAATAAGAAGAGTAAAGAGTCTGAAATGGAAATGGGCGGGACATGTCGCAAGAAGACAAGACAACCGATGGACAAGAGAAATTATTGACTGGGAACCAAGGAATATGAAAAGACCGAGAAAGAGACCAATGAACAGATGGGATAAGGATATTAAAAACTTTATTGGAAAACTGTGGAAAAGAGAGGCACTGAATCGAACAAAATGGAAAATCATGGAAGAGGCCTTTATCCAGCAGTGGATTGACAGGGGCTGAAGATGATGATGATGATGATATATATATATATATATATATATATATACATATTTATATATATATATATATATATATATATATATATATTTATATATATACATATTTATATACATATTTATATATATATATACATATTTATATATGGGGGAGAGAAGAAAGAATGTGTCCTTGTATAATTACACACATCCATCAAATTAATATGAAAGACGTAAATTTACACTAAGTATAGGTATTATTCGAATAAGTATGACATGCAATATTTTAAACTGTATGTCTCTTATAATACGAGTACGTATCTAGGAATTACTTGGATATTAGTTAGTGTAGTTTATTATAGAGAATTATCTATAAAGAGAAAATATCAATGTATGAATTCTAGTAATTCATGTTTATTTTGTATTCAAATTATTTAGAAACATTGTCAACATGAAGTTTTATTAAAATTTCTAATTAGACGGTATTTAATAAAAAAAATGTCAAATGATGTAAGCTTATATTCAAACTTCTGACATATTCATCCGTCGTTTGATATATTAGACACTTGGTTTCGATCGCCTCCGGACTATTAGTACTTACACGGTATTAAAGAAAAGAATTGTTTTGCCTAGAGTATGACAACATATAAATTTTATTTTTACTTCAGATTAATTTTCTTATCATGTTATCAGATCAGAATGTTAATATTTTTACGTCTTGTAAATTCGAAGGATTATGTTTTTTTTTATTACTGTTTTTACAATCGGATAAATAAATAAATTATGATAAAACTAATCATAATAAATTATGGTCAGTTTTATCCTTAAATCTTTTTTTCCATTAAAAATCACAATAAATTTTGAAGACATCACATTTGATTCATTAGGTATTATATTTGTTTCTATAATTTGTTTTTTAATACACTTGTAAGAAATAGCTATAGGAAAATGAAAATGTCAGAAGAATGTAAAATTAAATGTTTAATTTTTTTTATTGACAATTACGATATCAAAAATGTTAGGTCGGTGGAAAATAATTGCGGTTTTTGTTTACTGAATTCTCGAATCTAACCCTTATTTTTTTCAATGAAAGTATCATTTCATCGTGTTCATTTTAATATAATTTTATAGTCCATTTTTCAGTCTGTATTTTGGTAATTGGGCTATTGAATTAATGATGTAAAAGAAGCAAATAAGAATATTTTTTGTATGAGTTCAAAACGTGTGGTAAAGGAGCAGAAACTGCTCGTAAAGTAAACGATGATTTTGGTGCGGGTACTGTTAAGGGACGTACGGTGCAATGGTGGTACCACAA
>CM068313.1:36169995-36339995 GCA_034766995.1 Acanthacorydalis orientalis | reverse complement strand
ATGCATATTTCCATACTTTTCTGTCTTCTTTACAGTCTTTGAATGATTTTGGCGTTAAATACCTATGTTTCGCTGCCGTAGGTAAGGACTGGTAGTATACATTGATCAAATACTTTTTTCTTCAAACAGAGTGGGATCGTTGATTGAAATATCGAAGCGTTTAGTCCAGATGTGCTCCATCTCATTTTTATCCTCTTGTTTACTTCTTCAATGAATGATTCATTTTTGATGATAAGTTAACCTAGATATTTCGTAACTTCTTCTATTTCTGTTCCTTATATTTCATTTTTTTTTCGGGCTGATAAACGCATTGAACAACACTTTTGTTTTTGTGTGGTTCATGTTTATGTATATATATATATATATATATATATACACTAGGCGGCTTCGCTCTTTGTTCGTTGTGCTCGACCATTTGTCAATTGTAAGCCTTTACATGTAGCCGAATGAAACAATAAACATATTTGAGTATTATAGAAGTCATGCCTCGAATAAATCGGTCGACGTCATGAATTTATATATATATATATATATATATACAATTTATTTGTTAGTATTTCTATATAAACATTCTCTCAGATAGATTATTTCTTGAAACGATTTTGTAGATAATTTTAATTTATATATATATATATATATATATATATATTTATATATATAATATATATATATATATATATATATATATATATATGTATGTATGTATGTATGTATGTATGTATGTATGTATGCATGTATATATCTGTGTGTGTGTGTTGAATTAGAGATTGAAAAGTATTTAATTTTCAGCAACATGTAATTCAGCGAAAGATAATTACATTATCAGTTTGCACCAGTTTCTGTAAACAATATAACAAATAGGTATGAGTGGCAAATTTATCAGACACTAAACTTTATATCGATTTGACCGAAAACAAGCAATGCATGTACTAAGCACGTGCTGCTTTCCCAAAGGTATGGTATTCTTGAGATTGGTGAACGAATATATTCCTGGGAATTTCTACCACATGTCTGATTATATGCAAACGCTGCTGAAAGTTGTCAAAAACTTATTGACACTTTACGTAACCGTACAATTAAGAGTGTGGGACTCGAGAAATTGTATGAGTTAGGTTTTATATTGTTCATATATATATATATATATATATATATATATATATATATGTATATATGTTCAGGAATCAACTGTTTAGAATAACATATTCAACGATAAACAGTCAAAATAATTTTTATACAACAGTGTATATTAGATACAAAAACTTTGTCATGGGCACAAACAATATTCATATACTAAAAGATTGTAAAGGCCTGGAACTATTAAAATAAAGCTTACTTCCCAATATCAATCACATTAGCTTCAGTGTATTTATGGAACCAGTGCCTGTTGTCGATTTAGTAACATTTTTAAAGCATTGCTTCAAAAGATTGGAAATTAAAATATAGTTTAAAAATAGAATGTAAGAAATAAATAAGTATATAGATATAATAAAGTATAATATGTGAATTATAATTAAAATCTAGAATAGCTATGTTTTGTATCGTCACGTTTAAAGTTTGTTACTAACTTGTAAAAGTAATATGAAATGTGACATGTATACGAGATTAACGAGTGTAGTACATCTCAAGAGAATATAATAATAAAAAAAATGTGAGGTACAATATATATTATAACAGATATTGAGATGACTTACAACAAATTATCTAATTTAGAAAAAATAATTTTACCAAAATGAACACCAGATTATTTGGTAAGAACATAAAATAGAAGAATTAGGTATACAGTTGCATACTGAAAAGCATTGAGTATGCTAAAAATTAATATTCAAATTGAAGAAATGAGTTGTCTAGAATGAGGTACCTAATTTATTACAATAATTTAATTAAAATTTACAAGAAAAAGGAGAACATATTCATACAGAATTGGATGACAGAGATAACATTATTTATAGATAGATTTATTGACTATAAACATCTGGTTAACACTTTGATTCGATTGTATTGAAACACTTATAAATGGCTACAAAGTATTAGGATGGTAGAAAAATAATTGCGGTTTATGACCTTGAAATTCATATACATTTTTTAATTTAAGTGGTTTTAAGTAGTCTAGAACTGTTGGATGACTAATGCTTAACTTTTGTGCAAGCTCTCTGCAAATTGTTGTGCGTGGTTCTGATTCGACTAACGCCTTCAATTGGTCGTTATGAACTGAAGAAGGACGCCCTCGACCTTCTTCATCTTGAAGGCTCTTGTCCCCAGCACGAAATTTTGTGGAACTACCATTGCACTGTACATTCCTCCACAGTACCCGCATCAAAAGTATCGTTTAGTTTAAGAGCAGTTTCTGCTGCTTTATCATCCGCTTTGAATTCACATAAAAAATGATCTTATTTGCTCCTTTTTCATCTTAAATTCAATAACCCAATTTGAAGAAAAATTAAGAATAGAACCAAAGTCGACGTTACCAAAATATAGACAGAAAATGCACTTTAGTATCATATTAACATGAACATGGTGAAATGACACTTTCATTGAAAAAGTTAAGGTTAGAATTTAGAAAACAAAAACCGCAATTATTTTTCTACCAACGTAATATAAAAGAGAGATTTTAAAATATCTTATTAGTTCTCAATAAAATTCTTAATTAAATTACATTTCATAAAATTTTATACATTTTGAATATATTTATGTACATTGTCTTTTTGGTAAACAAAATATATTAATTTAACGGTAATTAGAAAAAAAGTTTTGGCAAAATTGTACGTTTTTTAAATAATTTTGAAAACTTAATATGAATGTATTAAAAATTATTAATTGCGAAATCATTATAATTTGTACATTTAATATAGTTTTTTAAAGATGTTAAATACGTTCAAAATAATGGCAATATCTTATAAATATTGCACAAGCTATAAAAATGTTACTTTTGTGAAACCCGTTCCTTGATAAGAATATTTCAGATATTGTTAAACGATATTATTAACACTTTATTGATTATTAAGACAACGTTGTTGATACTGTAAATATTAACTTAGTTAGTTTGTATGTGGACTATACCTATTGGTATAATATTTGCTTTAATAAATACAATATTCCGTGTAAAATAAATATATTTGTGTACATATTAATATTTGATTTTACTATTCTTGATACAAAATAGTTTCTCCAAGTAAATATCAATTAAACAATGTTTAACAAACCGACTGATATTGTTGTAGAGAACAAAAAATCAACACACTTCGCAGCTTTTTTCCATTTAATTGAATGTTCGTTATTTATTGTTGAAAAAAAAACGTTAATGTTTTTTTAATTTGTTAGAAATATGTATTGCAGATTACACATTTTCGCATGTTTGAATGATTCTAATTTTTTTGTATATTTTTTCAGAGTATGAAATATATGGAATGTTTACGTTATTTTATGTCTATGTATAACATATATATATATATATATATATATATATATATATATATATATATATATATACAATGAATGTGAACGTGTATACAATTATACACAATTGTAATTACCGATGGATTTATAATGAAAAAAACACTAATTAAATAATTTTTTTAAAATTGAATTTGTATTTATTTATGTCGATATGACAGAAATTGAATAAATTACATGAATAGAATATCTAACAAATATGTTTAAACATCATTTATATATAACTGAAGATATGTAATGTTAAAAGCTTTTAAAGTGAATTATTATAAACATGTAAGGAAATATTTATTAAAGTGTTATTAGACTTCAGGAAGAACTTAGTGAGTCTTTTGATTATTATTGTAATAAAATAATTTTGTTTTTTTAGAAAAACAGATGAGTTGATTTAAACTACTTTAAAATTCAATAATATATGGAATTTCATAAAAGAAATAACATGTTAATTTATGTATAACGAAATGTATTAAATCGGCGTATTAATATTTAATATTAATTTTGCATTCTATCAATCATATAAATGCAATGCATGAACATATATATATATATATATATATATATATATATATATATATATATTTCAATATATATATATATATATATTGAAATTTTCGTGTCGAAGATATAAAATCCCGGTCTCTTATCAGATTCAGATAATGACGGTGAACAGTCAAGTGAAAACAAAACCTTATTTAATATATGAAAAGCTTGCAGGCGTCTTAGTACATCTGAATCAGCAATATTTTAACATTTAACATTGTTTGATAAGGCGTACAAATTGACAAATGGATACGTAATGTACTCGGCGAAAAAAAATTCTGTAAGATAAGGTTTTTATCTATCCTAAAATATTTCACTATTTATGTCTGTAGAAAAGTAAGTAAAGGTAAAAAAGCAAAAGTAGAGATAGGAACATAAAGACGGTTTTGTATAAAGATGATATCTGTAAACAAAGTGGTATGAAATTTCAACGATTAAAAAAATTGATAACAATGATTCCCTATTCTTGATATATGTGGGGAGTGTGTTGTATATAGTGAACTGCTCTCGTTTACGAGGCTACAATGTGTAATAGGAATTCAATGCAGATGGCACGTTTCAACGCAGTGTTGATTAACAAAAACCACAATTCTAACGATAAATATGCATGTGATTTGTCAATATAAGACCACATATAAATAGTAAAAGTTACAATTAGTACATTTGTAGTATTTGATTTGAATAATTATTGTCTTTTTTTATCCCTCTCTCTCTATTTCTGTATATATATATATATATATATATATATATATATATATATATATATATATATATATATATATATATATATATATATATATATATATATATATATGTTAGTATACCTATAATCAAAGAATACGAATATTTTAAAGAAGAATTAACTATAAGTAAATAAAACATTAATAAATATAAATAAAATTAGAAAAAAAATAACTGACTGATTTTTATTTTAAAAAATATAAACTATTAGGCAAAAAAACATGAGACACAAATATGTAATTGTCTAAAGAAAATTAATTAAAATGTATTGGGGAAAATAAATTTTAAAATGTCTACGTACAATGCCAACTTATTAAATATTTCGTCACCTGTTAAACAAGTTTCTTAAGAGAATGTAATTTCTTATATGATTTTTAATTTAATAGCTTTATCTTTGATGGTTCTTTTATCTAGATTGAATAATGAAATATCATTTGTTATACGCTATTGTTAGTAATACAGTATAGTAAGTTCTATACGAAAAAGTATAGTACAGGTTTATGTTTACTTGTATATTATATATATATATATATATATATATATATATATATATATATATATATATATATATATATATATATATATATATATATATATATATGTATATATTGGGTTGGCCAAAAGTAATTGCTGTTAATAATATATTGTTCAAAAATGGTCAATATATTGTTTAATGATGTTTATGTTTCTGATGAAAAATTCAACTTTCATTTTCATAAAAAGACGCAATTACTTCTTGATCAACCCAATGTATATATATATATATATATATATATATAGTAATATTATTTATCAAAATTTGAAATAGTTTCAATTTATTTATAAAAATATCAAAGTGAATTAAAATGTATTTTGTTTTTTATTTTAAAATTTTGATAGGGGTACACTTATTCAAGTTTTATATATATATATATATATATATATATATATATATATATATGTATATATATATATATATATATATATATATATATGTGTGTGTGTGTGTGTGTGTGTGTGTGTGTGTGTATGCGTGTTAAATAATTTTTAAAATAGGTAAAAATATCATAAAATTAGATTATTGTAAGGTAAAGTTGTACAAATAACTAAACAATTTTTTTCAATAAATTGTAATTATAGAAGAGGTACAAAAATTAAATATTCCTTTATTATTTTTTTCAAGAAAAATTAATATCTATATTTTTAACTACTATCAATTATTTTTTAATACTTTTTCTTAACAGTACTTTTTAAAAATTAGAGAAATGGAATTTATTTAATAATATTTAACATTTGCATGACAAAATGCTGTTTATACAGAAAACTAGTTGAAAATGTAAAACATTATTACTATACCAATAAAAAAAATAAAACTGGTTCAGAAATGTATTGTATACATATTTGAGCTTTAAGAGTATTAACTGAAGCATCTAAAATAATATTTGTTATACTTGATTATTGAGAAATGATGGAAGAGTTTCAAATATTGATTTAATAAAACATAAAACACTTAGAATGAAGAGAAATAAAAAAAAACACAGAATGAAAGTTTATTTATTTTCTACAAGTTTTTATTTTTATAATGTCAGTCAATTTCAATTTCTATTTTATTGCTATTACTGTAAGTGTTAAACCGACATTTTTTTACATTATATGTGATATAACATATCTACTACTATTATTTCTATGGATCTTCGAGTTCTTTCCTTTGAATGTTTTAAATTCCATTTTTTTATAAATATACATCAATTCTGGACTTTTCAAAGGCAAGAGTAATTTGGCTACTTGTATTTATCGATCTGTTGTTAATAAGATTTATTCATTTATGTAATAGTAGGGAATAAGGTTTTAATATGAAATTTTTAAACAAATTGATTAAAAGAAGCGAATCGATTCATTGATCTAAAAGATCAGATTTGATGATATTACATTTTTTATGTGTGGTTACGAAAAAATGTCTGTATGAATAAATCTTGACTTAAATAATTCAAAAGAAGGAATTTAAGGATTGACATAAACAATAACGATGGACATGTTAAATCGATTATGGCTGTAAATATTGATGATGTGCTTGCAAGTTATTAAATAGATCATAATTGGCAAATATTGATAGTACGTAAAAATCTGCTTGAATTGTAGAACATAATTAAATAAATGTGAATTATATAAATGTTTAACTTTTTATATAATCAATATTTGAAACCTTGATCTTTTTTTTGGGTAACTCTGTAACTGAAATTTTCATAAATTGCAAAATTTGGTATTTTAATTTACTTGAATTATGATTTTGTCTCAATAATGATTACGAATTATTGTATTACAACATAAAGTTAAACATAAGTTCATTCGTAATTTAAGTGAAAGTTGTATATTATTTAATAACCTACGAGTATAATACTGAGAAAGTTTTTAAATGAAAATACTTTATATAAATAGAAGAAAAATAATTTAAATTATACGACCGTAACTATAGACATAAAATAAACAGTAAAACACAAAAGTAATAAAAGCAATCTCTAACTATTAAACGAAAAAAAAAATCAACGAGATTTGGATAAACGAAAGGATTTAAATATAAAGTAATTGAACAGAATGGAAAATACATACAATTTTATGAATTTTCAATAAAAATAAATCAGTTAATGTACTTAGAGTATATAATATTGTTATATATTTTGTAATATATATATATGTATGTATATATATATATATATATATATATATATATATATATATATATATATATATATATATATGTATGAATATACTTTTGTTCAATTAAAATTCTTGTGTCTGTTTAATCTTTCACGAAGAAATGTACGAAAAAGTTATAAAAATGACAATTAATTGTGAAGGCACTAGAAACGATCTTTTGTCTTAAGTTGAAAAGTATACCTTCGAAGATAAATGTCAGGAAAACTAGTTTATGAACGAGTTATGAATTTGATGACAATAAAACAAACTTTTTCACAAAGAAAAATGAACAAAGAGTTAGAGTATCACATTGAATTACATTTTTATGAAGTATAATACATTTTTGAGTATAATGTAAGAAAACGTTTAATGAAGACAATTCATTTTTGCATATTCTTTCACCAGTTTTTATATATATATATATATATATAATATATAATCGTATTTATAAATATTCAATTATAATTTCTATTTTTTGATGATAATTAACGAATATATATTATTAAAAATATTTACAATTAACATAATTAAAGGAACTAATATTTTTTAAATTAAAAAAATGAATATTAGTTAAAATTCGTTTTTTGGTACAGTAAAACTCCCATTATCCGGAATCCAATTATTTAGAAAACCGATTATTCGGTCAGATAATTATAACGTATATATATATATATATATATATATATATATATATATATATATGTATATACGTTCCAATGCTACACCAGATAAATAATTTTTTTTTTTGGTTTTAACATAAACAATGTATTCTTTCTTTGTCTAAATTGATTTTCTTTGATATTTTTGCTGGCACATGCATTTTGCATTTGCTGATATATTTTTCAGTATATTTAGATTTCGTTCTTAAATCAGTCATCAATTAACCATTGAACTGATTGTGTCTGGTACGATTTAATAAATTTATTTTGTAAAATTGATACAGAAAAATCTAGAAGAAAGCGTGTAATGCTCACATTAGATGATAATTTTAAAATCGTTGGTTTGTTGAAAAAAGGTGTTACAGTACAGAAAATTTGTCATGATTACAACATTGGATCATCAAATGTCTAACCTAAGGAAAAATGAAGCAGACATTTTGAAATTTCAAAAAGATATCGAAGCCGATGAGCCAAGTCGAAAAACAATGAGAAAATCGGAAAACACAGCTTTGGACGAAGCACTTTTTGTTTGGTTTTTACAAAAATGTAGTCTTGGAGATCCTATACCGGGTAATGTCCTATATGAACAAGCGCTTCTTTTTAATGAAAAATTGAGTGGAGAACCCGATTTCAAGGCAAGCGAAGGTTGGTTAAGAAACTTCAAATCACGCCATGAAATTAGACAATTTGGAGTTCACAGAAGAAAACTTTCGGCTGATGCAACAGCTGCAGATATTTTACACGAAATACCTGGTTTCTCAGATTGTGATGACGAAGACATCCGAGAATGGCTAAACAGAGATGAGAAAGAAGTTGGATAGCAAATTTTAAATGACGACGAAATTGTTAGCCGAGTTTTTCAGGAGCCAACAATTGAATATTAAAGAGGAAGAAGAAAGAATTTTGTGCCAGGCAATAGTCATGTTCATGCCATCAAGGAAATTTAAGATGTCATTAAATATTTAGAAGAACAGGGCCCAGCTAATAACCTGAAGAAAGAGGATCTACTCTGATACATTAGAGATATGACTGGAGCTAAACTACTTGCTTTCAAGAGATAAAAAAATGATTTTTTTTCTAAATCCAAAGACTACGTACATGTACATATGTACATACTATGTATAATAATTGCACTCAATAAATATCTTCATTATGTAACTCAAATGACTATCTGTGCACCTTCATTAATTCAGAAACCCATACAATCTACTTATTCGGAAATTTCGTTATCCGGCAAAACTGTGACAGAGGTTATGCTTAATAACTGGAGTTCTACTGAATATATTCTGTTTATCAGTTATTTTAAATGAGAATTAATACATAAAATTGATTTTATGCTAAAAGGAAAGAAAATTTATTTCGTCCAAAAATTTATTCCATCCCGTTGGAAATTTTCTTGAAGTAAATTTATTATAAAATTATCATAATGAATAACTAAACACTATCTAACTAGAATATTATTAAAAATATTAAAATTCAAAACAATCATTAAAACAGAAACAAATTTAACTTTGATGAAAACGAATTTATTTTTGGGAATCATATACACATACATACATACATACATATATATATATATATATATATATATATATATATATATATATATATATGTATGTATGTATTTATGTATATGCATATGTGTTTATGTATGAATATGTACATTTATATGAGTGTGTTAGGTCGGTATTTGCATTATAATGGGCACGTGAATTTAATATGTTTTATTTATGTTATAAATTTAATAACTGCATACTATAGCAAGATTACTAAAATATAGAATTTCCACAACTCCAAGATTTAGAATGATATATTGTCTACAATATCTTTCGAAACAATGCCGCGAATGTTGGAATTTATAAATAAATTCAATTGTATATTCAATTTTGTATTAATACATACTAAAGTACTAGTAAAATATTGAAATAGGTATTTAAAATGGGATACATAGAATATAGTGTTTTACATGTTCCTGTTTTCAGTTTGAATGAGTATATATTTGTTTCATGTTATGTGTTTTTCAAATATATTAAATGATATTCAACAATACTTATAGTTATACAAATAACGTGAAGTTTAAGTAATGTGAATAATCATTTCTGTCCTATATAATAACATGTTACTATAAAATTATGAATATAGGTAACAAATAGATTTGGACGATTTAAATCTTTCCTATGTTTATATTAATTATATAAATTCGAAAATAGTTTTAAAAATATATTATTGAAATGGAATTAAAAATGATATTGAAAATTATAAAATTCAAAGTTAAATGTTTCCTAAAAGTAAGTTCAACATTATTTATTTGATGCATGCCAAGAAAAAATAATATTCATCTGCAGAGAATACTTTTTTTCAGAAATATAAGAAATTTAATAAATAAAGAAAATAAATAGTCTTAGAAGAAAGATAACTTGACAGAGATCTTCTTTTTGACATGAACTTCTTCACGGAAGCAATTAAAATTACAAAAAAAGTTTGTCATATGAAACTAAATAAACCATAAATCTAAAAAATGTATACAAATAATTAAGAGGAAGTTAAAATAACTTATAGTAAAATAAAATAAAATAAATGAAATTATTGATTAGGATCCAATAAATTTAAATAGATTGAAAAAGATTCAAATAAACGTGTGAAATAAGAATGCCAGAAAATAAATTAGGTAGTTTTCATAATAAAGATAATTGAAAAAAATATATAAAAATCGTTTATCTAATAGTGCGTCAACAAAAAGTGAAAATGATAACAATAATGTATTTTTGCATGTATACTTAATATACTAAAAATCTTTTCTAAAAATGAAATACTTGTGAATGTAAATGCGATACTATTCTTTATTTGTCATTTTTAGAGAATTATTAAGATAAAAACCGAACGTTGATCATATATATATATATATATATATATATATATATATATATATATATATATATATATATATATATATATATGTATACATTTACAAAATGAATATTGATGATAATTTTTATTTATAAAATATACGACGTTCTTAAATGCTAGTCATTCGATTATAACCATTACATCAAACCTCTCTGAAAGAAATGTTACATAACTTGTAACCTGCTGTAGTTACACTTGGACTAATTGTATAGACACTTTATCCCGCCTATCATGCACATTTGTAGCGTTTATATTTATGTACATATTTTTCTGTATTGAAGAGGAACGAAGACCGAATATATCTGTATCTTTTTCATTGTATTTTGAATTTTGTACAGTAATAATATCAAGTGTAACTTGATGCATATATTATTCATTATACAATACGCTTGCTTTGGCCTTCGATTAGGCATTCAGTTGTATCGGAATCATTTGGTGTTCGTCGATTATCGATGAGTTACTTTTAATTTTTACCGTGTCTTGTGAAGTGATAGTTTTGTTAATGTTTATAAATATGTAATTAATCTATTCGTGTTGTCTTATTTGATTTCTAATATGTTTATATCGGTTATTTAGTGAACATTTTGTCATGCATAGAGTTAGAGTGCGTTTATTCGATATTTATAACGACTGCACCTGGATATGTGATGTGAAACACAGGTGGGTGGTTTTAGTAATAGAATAACATGTTTAAATATCAAATAAATAATTTTATATATATCCAGGCTTCATATCAATAATAATGTTCAAATATATAATTTAATCTATAAAAATATGTTTATTTATTAGTACTTTGTTACAATGCACTTGAATTCTATTAATTCAATCGTTTTATTCAACTTGTAAACACGGACTATTCGAATTTATCTAAAAATATAGAGTAGCAGTCCAATACATTCATGTATATTTTTCAGACATTTTGAGAAATCAAATAAAAGTTTATTTTTTTAATAAATGGTGTGTTTCTTTATTATCAGATAACTTTCTGCTTATTTACCATTCTTTTTCTAAACGTATGGCTCCAGTTTTGAAAAAAATAGTTAAATATCACTCTTTAGATTTTATTTTTGAGATTTTATTTTTTCAAAGGATGAAACAACGATCTCTTAATTGAAATCTTGAATTTTCTGTAGGGTTTAGTGATGTTATAGTGAAACGAAACGTGTTTTTTCACAAATATGAATTTTTTTTAATCAATCTGAGCTTAATTTTGACCGTTGTGAACTGTAGATCATTAAATTTATCTTTTGATTATGTTTTAATACTTCAATTTTAATAACATTGCACAAATCCTGCTAAATATGTATGAGTATACTTTTAGATGTAATTCCCTCTTTGCTATTGGTTTGATATCTTCACCCTTATATACTCATTGTCTTTTTGTTATGATTCGTTATTGAGTACCCATTATAGAGTATCTCCATATGTTACAGTGCAGTCAAGAAATGGCCACTTTGCAAGTGGAATAAAAGAAGTGCAAATATAATTCGTTATTTGAAATTGACTATCAATAACTCATTCGTCTTCCACTTTATATTAAGTGCACAAATTAATTCGGTACCTTTTTTTATAGAAAATAAGTGTTTATTAATCACAAAATTGAATACATTTCAATCTTCGAAGTATCACCTATTATTTTCTATAACTTTGTTCCATCTATTAGATAACTGACTAATCCGTTGTCGAAAAAAAATTTGCAGCAATAAGTGATTGAAACAGTCAATGCATTTTCAGATCTCCAGTGTTTTAAAATGTGTATTAGTCATGTGATGCTCGAGCAACCGGAACAGGTGAAATTTTCATGGAGCTAGGCACGTTGAAAACGCCGTATGAAGGAGAACTTCCCAGTCCAACGAGTAAATAACGACTTTGGTCTTTTTCGCGACGTGCGTCCGAGCGATGTCGCGCTGCAAAATGAGTTGCCTCGTTCTTTTTCTCTCCAATTTGTCACTCAAACGGATGAGCTGTTGTTGGCAACGTTCTGAGTTTACAGTCTGGCCATATTAGAGAAACTTATAATACACCGCACCCATAATGTCCCACCAAATATACAATAATACTTTTTTGGCGTGAATATTTAGTTATGGAGGCGATGTCGATGTTTCACCGGGTGTAAGCCATGATTTTCGGTGTTAAGGATTATAGTGTGAATCCTATTTTGCATCTCCGGTTGTGATTTTATGGAAAAAATCCTTCACCTTGAATCTTATGAGCGGGAACATAGCCGTATCGCATCTTCTTTCTTGATTTTCCAAGGTGAGCTTATATGGAATTCATCGGCCTTGATTTTGATTTTTTTTCTCACCCGACGTAGGAGATAAAATTTTTTTATCGCCTTTTTAAAAAGTTTGCTAGTTAACATAGACTTGTTGAGTGTGTTCTTGTTCACTCTGAGCAGATTTGTTTACTTAGTTGTTTAAACTTCTCGACTTCAAATTTTTTCAGTCATCAAACCCGCGGCTTAGCACCATTTTTTTCAACTGGAATACGAAAAGTATACAGTGTCTAATATCCTGTTTTTCGGACGCCATCGTGTACATTACTACTTTGTGAGGTTATATTAACTGCTTGGACAGTATATATATATAGGTTTTTTTTAAATATTAAGGTTGGCACTTTGGAATCATAAAACGATGAGAAAATATTTTAATTTAAAACTGAGTCATGATTCACTCAATTCAAAGGTACCGAATTATTTTTACACCTAATACTCGTAGTTTAGAAATGTAAAAAAGAAATATGCTGCTCATATATTAGATAAAAATATTGATACCCTAAATTCAATTATTTTTCTTTGCTTTACATTTGAAACTGTATGTTTCTTTTATATACATTTTTTAATACATTTTCAAATGATTATAAAATTAAATAAGTTAAACAGAGTAAAAAATTATATTGTAACAAGATGTCTGCTGTTAATGTCTTCATCCCCTTAAAAACTATAGGATATCAAACTATTGTCGCATTTTTCAATGCAGTGATTGTGAAGAGAATGTATTCTGTTTTCGAATTACCGTATTGAAAAGTTTAGAAATCCTGTAATTTTTAAATAAATAAAGATATATCAATAGCGGATACCCTGTCAAAATAGTACTGTTTATCTTATGTGTGAGATTTGATTTTTATGTTTGTTTCTACCAGTGGTAGGCGGACTGCGGTATGTGAATTAAATCCGACCCAAGAGATAATCTACTTCAACCTGAAATACCAAGTTAGTGTTTATTTTTTTTTATAGATTTTTTCTTATTGTTATATAAGAAATGTATATTTTTTCACCTGCCGTATATATTTTTTTATACTTTCGGAAATTTTTGAAAATTGTGTTACAGAAATATATATATATATATATATATATATATATTTGGAATAATACATTTGTCCGAATCAAGAATAGTTTAGATAATTTACTTCGATATATCAATTTTAATTTTATTGTATTATTTCTGAGTGTTGACGGATTAGAACGTTTTTCATTCGAATTTACCATAATCTAAAATAGTTTCGTTTAAATGTTTATTTAAAAAATCCTTTATTTATATATCTTTTATGTATTTAATTATGTCTGTTGATTAAAAGAAACTCGTTTTAATCAAATTTTTTCATTTCTTTTTATAAATCAAACTGCTATCAAATAGAAGTTTAAGTAATTAATTTCGAATAAGAAAGAGAAAGCTCTTGTTTGATTATATTCATTAACAAAGTCTTATTGACTCTTTTTGCGGTTTATTGTAAAATTTGACTCCATTGAAATCATTGATTTTAGTTTTCCACCCGGATAGTTTATCCTCTTTACCTTGGTAATTGAACTGTGTTGACTTTTTATTCAGAACGACATTACATTATTTTAATTTTGTTAATGAATTCTAAAAATATGTTTGTTATTTTGTATTTCCAAAAAAGTGTTTTTACAAGTTCAAGAAAGTGCTTTATATATATATATATATATATATATATATATATACGTATATAATTTATATTATATAATAACTTTTAAAGGACTGCACCATTTATTATTAGTATTGTTCGAATGAAGCGTGATTTGTAAGCAATTTGACAATTTAATAGTTATAATATTCATATTTTTAGATATATTAATTTTCTTAAATGCAATTATAAAAATTAAACAGAAAGGATAAAGTTGTTATTTTATCTTCAACATAATAAAAGAAGTAATGTTCATTAACGCTTATATATGTTATATTTTTTGTCATATGCCGGCGATTAAAACGATTTTTATCAATATTTTTATATAATATTTGTAACTTCTGTTTTAAATATTTTATTTTATCAATGTACACCCTGAATCATAGTGAATAAATTTTTATCAACCAAAAATAAATCAATTTCGTCAATTTTTACAAACGACAATAAATGAAATTTATTTACTGATGTTGTTCGATATGTACATCAATTATAAAGTAATAAATCATTTTTTTTAATATCGTGCGTTGTATTATACAAATTTTTACCAAGTTTCATCATGTTACGAGCGAAATAAGTAATTAATGTGCATTTTTGTCCATAAAAACAACTCTTTATCACCCAACAACAACAGAAAAAAAAACATACGGGTTACTGTTTTTTCAAACTAGCTTCGGATGGAATTATTTGTTGATGATATTGTTGTCCTTAATCGGCTGGACAGAAGCTGTGCGAGATAACGTATGGATAGAAAAAGGATATGTTATTGTGGACAACGTTTAACACGACAGCATCCGTTGTGCTACTTGGTTGATAACTACTGAAAGCACAATACACAAGTTCAAAAAAGACGTGCTATAGACCAACATTATTATTGTGTACTAAACCTATTTGCCCTGGCATAAAATTCTGTATTGTATCAATGAACATGTCGTGGGAGTTGGTAATCATTTTGTATTAAAAAAATATGTATGCCATTTTGTTTCAAGACTAACATTTTATAATTATAATGTTTAAAATAGAATTATCGTCGTTTGAACAATTAAATAGTCGTTTACATCTGTTATAACTTTTTGTTGAAAAAAGTGTGATGTTTTAAGGGTCGACACAAAAAGTATTTAGATTATGTAGGTAACATACCGTCGTATGTATAAAAGAAGAGGTTGTTGACTTAACCGAAAATAATATCATTCTATATTGCTATATTGAAATAGAAATAATTTTACATTTAATTTATAAAAGTAGGTTGATAAAGTTAATTTGAAATTTTTTGCACGTTTATATTAAAAGTATTTCTATACTTTTGGAATCAAAACAGATGTCAGATGCTGGAATAAATGTATCAATAAAATAAATTATATTACAAAATAGTAACTATATGTAAATTCTTATGGAATATAATACGTTAATTCTATATTTAAATTTATATTTTTGTACCATTTAGAGGTAATTGTGTGAAAATGAACCACGAGTAATAAACCAGTGTTCTTCGAACTGTGTTCCGTGGAACACTGGGTTTCCGCTCAATTTCTTCATGGATTCCGCGAGTCAGTCGAAAATCCGAAAAGCTTAAAATTCAAAATAGTTAATTTATAATAGTTTCTCTCATTTCTATAAATACCCATTGTTGCCTATTATTATATAGTAAAACTGTATTAACAACTATTATGTAGTAAAACTATATTTATGAGTACAAATTACGACCCCGCTCAATCAGATGTAAACAATAAAATTTAATCACGCAAGATGACTGATTTTCACATGTGGTATCCACATCTTGAGTTTTCTGAGGATGATAGGGGTTCCGCAAAAAATTATAATGTTAAGGGTTCCGTGAGTCGAGAAAGTTCGGAGACCACTGGTATCAAATGTGTAAAAAAAAATACAAAACTAGGAAATTTTTAATAAATGAATCATATGTTTCTGTGCTCGGAACACATAAGTGAAAGGATTTCGCGCAAAGGAGATTCGACTTTTTAACATGATTTAGTGTTTCCAATTTTGATACTTTAACATATGTCGCCATACATGTGAAGCCTTCAAGCTTATTTTAATGTGTTCTTTACGAAAAACGCTGTGAATCCTAATATCAGATCACAGTATTTTAAATGTTTTATTGTCTTCAAGAGTTTCATCTCTTTTTATTATATTTACAGGTATTGTCCAATCAAGATTAGGTATTTTACCAGTTCAATTTCTTTATATGGGTTTTTATCTATCACCGAGAGAAATATTGTTTTAAAGGAATACTTTTAAGCGTTTGGCACTCATAATTTAGCGTTCGAATTAAGAGGAGATTCGAACGCAAGTGTGGAAACGGGGTGTGTTTTTTAAATTATAATTTGTGTTCGGGCGCTAATGTCCTTAGTTGCCGGAGTGCGATAAAGCCTCAGTAACTAACCATTTAAGGATTCCGGTTCATTAGATTATGAACGATTAACCCAGATGACTGCTAATACAATAAGAGTAGTTCAATTATTTGAAGATTGGAGAAGTGTTCAAACCAATCCGTGAAAAATAAAAATTAATATAGGTGGTCTGAAGGGAAACAAGAATATGACAAATTATTATCAGATTCGTGTCACTATTATAAAAAATGCTAAACGTAATTCTGTCGCCCAAACAGAAGCTGTAATTGTATTTGCATTAATTCGTAAAGATATACTTGAGATAAAAATAAATAGTAAATTTATTTGCGAATATTGAAGAAAAAGAAGCATTTTTGAAAACATTGAACAATTAAAATAAGAACTTTCTTAAATGTAAATAGATAATTATTCACCTTACTTAAATTTATATTAATAAAATTACTAGGGGGTCCGCTTCCACTCACTTTGCTCGTATCGTATATATTAGCTCAATTTCATTATATATATATATATATATATAATTATGTGTATATGTATATATATATATATATATATGTATATGTATATGTATGTATTAGTATGTCGTTATCACTCTTACAGTTATATTGCGATGTTTGTTTTATAAAGTTGCACATTTCGTTGCAGTTGTTTTCTTATCAGGGCCCCATGCCCCTAGGGACGGCCAACAAAACGTTCATGGTGAATGGATCATATTAAGATCAAACCAACTTAAAAATTCGTAAAAAAATAAGTAAAAAATATAGTTATGATACCAATATTATAATTTTTCTTGTAACATCGGGTGTCATTAATAATAATTAATCCAAAATCTCAACGTTTCTTGTACAATATTTTGTAATTTTCTGAAATTTTACAATTCTTATATATATATATATATATATATATATATATATATATATAATGTTGTGTGTGTGTATATATATATTTTTTCTATATACACACATATATATATATATATATATATAGAATTTATAAAAAAGTAAAATTGAAAAAATATACTCTTATTATATTTTTTAAGATACACACATGTATGTTTACATAAAATATATAATATTTTAAATTATATTTTGCATATTTTGGTAAAAAAGTTTGTTATACAACAATGCTATTTTAGTGTTTTTTTTTTTAAGCAAACAGTAGATATAAACTTAAAATATTATAATACTGATTAATAATTATATATATATATATATATATATATATATATATATTTATATTGATATTATAAATTTGAAATGTCATCTGTAAATATTCCTAATTAAATCATTATAAAATTAAAACTGACATTTTAATGTACATGACCTTTGAAATAATCTTGAGAATGACAATAAATTAATACAAATGTATAACAAAATTAAGATAGAGTATAAACAAAAATAAAAAGTGTATACAATAAGAGTTAATTGTAAGAAAGAAAAATAAAAAAAAAATATATGCCTGTAGCTTAACATTTAAGAACAAAAAATTAATGAAAAAAATTCTAGAAATATTACAAAGGGAGAAAAAAATGAATTCAAGTTGATAAAGTTCAGCTTTAACAAGAAAACATGTCTGGATTAAACTTTTACTTTGTAATACTATAAATAATTGTGCTGGAATTTAATTTTCACTCTTTATTATTTTTTAGAGTGATGTTTATGGGCTTTTTGTTTTAATGAAATACTGTTTTATTTTTTTTTTTAATTATTTTAAACCGAACGTAACAATGTTAGAATGGTAATATTTATAGATTTCTGTTTGTATTAGGTCGGTAGAAAAATAATTGCGGTTTATGACTTTCAAATAAATTTTTCTCAGCTAGTTGTTTTATGTGGTCCAGAATTGTTGGATGACTAATGCCTAACTTTTGTGCAAGTTCTAGGATTTTTGTCCGTGATTCTGATTCAACTAACGCCTTCAGTTGGTCGTTATGAACCGAAGAAGGACGTCCGTGACCTTCTTCATCTTCAAGACTCTCGTTCCCAGCACGAAATTTTTGGAACCATCATTGTACTATACGTTTTTTAACAGTATCCACACCAAAAATACCGTTTAGTTAAAGAGCAGTTTCTGCTGCTTTGTCACCCGTTTTGAACTCATACACAAAAAAATGCTCTTATTTGCTACTTTTCAATCTTGAATTCAATAACCCAACTTGAAGCATGATTAATAATGAAACCAAAGCCGATGTTATCAAAATACAGATTGAAAAATGCACTTTAAAATAATATTAATATGGACACGATGAATGACACATTCACTGAAAAAAATAAAGATTAGAATTCAGAAAATAAAAACCGCAATTATTTTCCTACCAACGTAATATTATTTATTTAGATGCTATTTATTCAGATGTGCATTAATGAAATTTATATACATATATTCATGTATATATTAATAATTATGTGTATTTATGTACATAAATTTCATAATATATATATATATATATATATATATATATATATATATATATATATATATATATGTATGTATGTATGTAGGCACGTATGTATACGTGGAAAAATGTATATCTGAATTATAATTGAACTGGTATCAAGTTTCGGAAAAGTGATTTTAATTATCTCCGAAAATGTTATTTGTCATCTATAAATGATACATTTTTCCAGCCGATCAGTAACAATATTTCTACAAACGCCAATTTCAGTTAACAAGCAAAAACGATGCTCAAAAGAAAATAAAAATCAGAGTTCTTTTAATCAATCTTCTTTCAATGAAAAATACGCTCTCGTGAGATGTACGAAAATTATATGAAATTGAAATCCGATACGTTGTTACAAATATATTGTGCTACTCTCATTGAAAATTGAACAGAGTACATTAACTCTTTCGTCTCGTTCAATACAGATATCATTTTTAGAATCGAATAGGGTTTTTCATTCGAAGTTTGATTAGTTAAGTGATTAAACTGCATATTATTCAGAAATTTGATATGAATATTCGGTACGTTGTTAATTTTGTAATGAATCTTCAATGAATAGTTCATGTTAATATGGAATACGTTTCTAATAACGAGCAATAATTATTGCCGTATAATTAATTACTAATAATTGATGATTAATAATTAGTTAATTGCCGTTTGATTACTATTTCATAATTAATCACTGCTGTATATGTTGATAGGCAACAACAATGGAGTCTCATATACAAGCAATTCTGAAATGAACTTTAAAAATTCCTGTTTTGACAAGAGATAATTTTCTTATTATTTTGAATCAGCGGTTTATTTATATTCCAAGATTCAATATATTTATCGAAATCTGTTTTATTTAATATATATATATATATATATATATATATATATATACAAATACGCATGGTGTGTTTACTGTACAAAAATATTTCAAATTGAAGAAATCATATTACAAACAAATAAACATTTCATTATTTATAATACAAACAATATAACACACTGTAGTAACATGTATAGAGAAAAACTCGTTACCGTTAAAAAAGCATCGTTTGTATCTTTATTTTTCAACGTTTTCATGAATATGTTTAAATTTCGAATTATAATTATTAAAGATGTACGAATACTCTGTTCATTTTTCACACATCACATATTTTGCAAAGAGAGAAAAGAATTAATATAAACTTGGATAATTGTGTTCACTGATTCCGATTGATGTTTTTTTTCCACTTTTTTTCCGTTGTGTACCCATATTGGACTAATTTATCACATACCACCAGTAACATGTTTTCTAAACGACTATTTGAAGTCTACGTTTCATTATTTAGACATTGTTTGACGAGCCGAGTCCGCAGATGTGTGTCACATTGACCGTATTTTAATTACAAAGTAAGATATATTTACATCTAAAGTGAATCACACATGTAAGCGAATACCGTTTTTGAGAATTATCATTAAAAGAAGATCTCAAAAGGTCTTATCAGTGTGCATTCGCAGATGTTCTTTTTATGCAAATAATGGATGTGGTATTTGTGTATAATTATTTTTGCTTTGTTGAACAGAAAGTAATAGTTTGACTTAGATTGGTCAGTATATTTGCTCGAAGTCAATTTGAATATTTTTAATTATTATTTAAAAATAGTCAGTGTTCAATAAGAATCGTAAAAAATAATTAGGAATTATAAGAGATCATTTAAATATAAAAAATCTCTTGTTATATTTACATATAGTGTATGTGAATGTAAGGATGTATGCGACGGTTGTAAAAAATTAATAAATTGATACATATTCGAAACACTATACTTCTTTATTTCTAAATTAATTGGAAATTTTAAATTGTTTACTTATATTGCTCAAAATAAATAATAATTTTTATTTTCAATAATTTTTTTAAGTATTCTTATGGGTAGACGTCACATGATTAAATATCATGAATCAGTACTGATAATTTTTTTATTTTTCTTTACCTGTGTTGTTTATACGAGGGTCGTTCGATAAGTATGGCAAAAAAAGAAAGTTATTGATTTTTTATAAAATCTTCATTCATGACATCTTCATTCAATGAGAATTTCTTCTCACCGAGCCAAATTTTCAAGTTTGGGAAGAGGAAGAATTCGCATGGAGTCAAGTTCGGGGAATAATGTGGATTAACAATCAATTCAAAGCATAATTTGTGGAATTTTGACGTTACGACGGTCGATTTGTGGGACGGCGCGTTGTCCTTACTGAAAGAAAACTTTTATGCGCCTATCTTGGCCGTTTTTGGTTCAGATCTTCTTTCGAACAAACCAATAAAGTTGCAAACCAATAAAGTTGCTTCTGGCTGAAATTTCGCCTATGCTAGTTTGAAAAGTGACACTTGATAGCAGTGACGTTGTCTAACGAATGGTGGCGCCATATCATAGAAATTTACCAAACTTATCAAACGATTCTTGAAGATATAGGAATGCTTTTGTAAAATTTTATTAAGATAATCCACACCGTTTTAAATAAAATAATTGTAATTCATCGAAAATGAGTGTTTGAGATTTTCAAGTTTCTAGGTTATGCGAGGTGCCGAGAAAAAATAACTAAATATTATAGGTTTCTACATTTCAACAAAATATGTAGACTTTTATAAGCCATAACTCATTTTTTCTTTCTTATATTCTTTTTTTATTTAATTTTCTAACTCATTTTCATACAGTTTATAAAAATACCATTTTATAAATCATGGAATATAAAGTTTTTACACTTAACACTATGAAAAAGATTTACAATAGAAATTAATAAGACTAAATACTAATAATTTTCATAAAAGTAATATATATGTGTATATATATATATATACTAAAAATTTTTATTCAAATTAAAAAGATATTTTATTTTTGTGCCAATAAAAAAGGTCGTTTAAAATTAAAAATATTTATTTCATCAAGTTAGAAACATTTTCATTTCAAATGTATTGTCATCATAAATAATAATACGAATAAATTTAGTCTAAATGATTGTTGTAAAAGAAAAAAATGAATTTATAATTCAAATACAAGTCTCTGGTTATCATTTATGTTGCTTACAACTTTTTTTTACTATTTACAAAGTGAAGATATTAGGTTGGTAGGAACATAATTGCGGTTTTTGATTTCTGAATTTGAACCTTATTTTTTCAATGAAAGTGTACTTTCATTGTGATCATGTCAATATCATTTTAAAGTGCATTTTTCGGTATGTATTTTGGTAACATCGATTTCGGTTTTATTATTAATTTTGCTTCAAATTGGGATTTTGAATTAAAGATGGAAAAAAAATAAAAACAATTATTTGTAAGAGTTCAAAACGGATGGTAAAGAAGCAGAAACTGTTCGTAAACTAAACGATGCTTTTGGTGTGGGTACTGTTGAGGAACGCACGGTACAACGATAGTTCTAAAAATTTCGTCCTGGGGGTAAGAACCGTGAAGATGAAGAAGGTCATGGACGTCTTTCTTCAGTTCATAACGACCAGCTGAAGGCGTTAGTTGATTGAAAACCACGCACAATAATTCGAAAGCTTGCACAAAAGTTAGGCCTTAATTATTCAACACATCGGGACGACTTAAAACAATAAAACAGCTAGGAAAATCAAAAAATTTATACGAATTTGAAGATCATAAACCACAATTATTTTTCTAACAACTTAATATTTGTGAGTCTCGAATTTTTAATATTTTTATCTGATATTTCAGGCTTAATAACTTTTTAATATTGATTGATGTTACCAATTGTTGTTCACTTGTTTGTGAGCTAGAAAATGTAAAAAAAATACAGAAAGTGTCTAATTAAAACTATAAAAAAGAATGTTAGGAATTGTGCATGATTTTGTAGTCGAAAGATGCAAGTTTTTTTCAAATTGATAATCTCTGAAAGATATATTTTTCAAGTAGTTTATTACCAGAGGCTGATGATAATAAAAATTTAATTTAGTTTGAGTCCGAGAAATATTTTTTTCTAGTTTATCTCATCTTAGTTTTTTTTTACACGAATGTGTTATCACAACGAACATTATAGTATTTTTTTAATTCTGAATATTTATTAAACAATTATAAAATTTTTATATAGTTCTGTATATTTTGGGGACAGTAATATCATTTATGGAGAGCAGTTCAGGCGTATCAAATAACGATACATTTTTATTATACGTTTTGTTTAAAAAAATAATGGGATGTCTCATTAATTTCATTAATATCAATTTTGTTTTGAATCTTTTTTCATTCTCGATATACGTTTTATAAATATATACAATTAAACGCTAATGATTGATTAATTATTTTTTTAAAAAATAATACCGGTAGATTTATTTTGTTTTATTTATAGAAAATATATTCGTCAGATTAAATAAATCATAAAATTTTTCTTTTGTACTGTAAAATATAGTTATTTTAGAACACATTTAGAACACAATCAGCGAAAAGATATAAAACCATTTTCGACAATTTACCCTTTTAAGTTAGTTTTGCACAAAGTACCTTCACAATTTGGTTTAATTAATAGTCTTCATATTCTATTTAACCCTCGACGTCATTTAGGACACAACGTTCATTCATCCAACACAGCTTCGTGTATGAGAATTCTCGGTCTTTAAACTGATGATCTCTAATTTAAAGTATAATCATTTAAAGCAGTATCAGTCACAGATACTAAACATTTTTCATATTTTTATTTTTAGTAAGACAATTGTAATCTTTTGTACTTCAAAAGAAATAGTTAAAATGTTTGTAAATAAATTAATAAAAAATAAATTTCACGTTTACTTTAAAAAAGATACATTTAAAAATCATCTAGATAAAAGTTATAACAACAAAATTTGAAGGAATCCAGTTTGTAATGATTTAATGAAGTATACGTTTATGTCTTGTATATATATATATATATATATGTATATATATATATATATATATATATATAATATAAAATAAATGGAAGGGCAGTAGAGAATGATGGATTAATAGTAGAAATCTTCAAGATGATACAAGAAAGAACTGAAAAAATTCTCGTCGATATTTTCACATAGTGTATAAAAAAAACTATCCCTGATAAATGGAACTAAGTCACCGTAATTCTTCTACAGAAGACAGGAGATAGAGGATTTGAGAAACTATCGGTCAATTAGTTTACTACTTATAATATACAAGATATTTAAAAAAAAATTTTAAAAGTTCTACAAGTGGAGCTAGATTTTGCTCAACCAAGAGAACAAGCAGGATTAGAAGCGAATTTAGTACAATTTGTTTGTCTTCCCAAAGAAAATTGAAATTAAATAGAATAAGTTAAGTAGTATGTCTATTTACACCAGCTTATCAACAAAGATGGATCATTTATTGAAGAAGTAAACAGGAGAATAAAACTGGAATGGAGCTCATTTGGACGAAACACCTTGATATTTAAATCAAGAATCCCACTCTGTTTAAAGAAAAAAATATTTGATCAATGTATACTAACAGTCCTCAACTACGACAAGAAAACATGTGTACTTGACCCCAAAACCATTCAAGGGCTCAAAACAATACAGAGAATTATAGAAAGATGCATACCACGAATAACAAGAAGGGATAGGAAAAGAATATAATGGATGCGAAAACAGAAAGGAATCACAGATGTAATAAGAAGAGTAAAGAGTCTGAAATGGAAACGGGCTGGACACGTTGCAAGAAGAGAAGACAACCGATGGACAACGGAAATTATTAACTGAAAACAAAGGAATTCAAAAAGACCAAGAAAGAGACAGATGAACAGGTAGGATAAGGAAATTATTTTTTTTATTGGAAATCAGTGGGAAAAAAGAGGTATTCAATCATACAACATGAAAAATCATGGAAGAGGCTTTTATCCAGCAGTGAATTGATAGAGGTAGCTGCTGATATATATATATATATATCTCCAAAATCTGTCACTTTTCAATCAGATTTATAGTTTTATAAATTTGTTAAAAAATTATAACATACTTTTTTAAATAAAAAATATATCTTTTAATTGGTCTATAAACATTCTTTTAAACAACGTAGAACTCATAACGAGTTGTCTTTATGAAATTAATTCATAATAGGATTAAAATAAAGTTGTAAAATTGAAGCCAATTTGTCTATTATTGGAATAGAATAATGAAACTGATTTAAAAGAAACATTTAATAATATTTTTCTGTTAAAATTTGTATAAAGCCTGATATTTCTTGAAATATGAGTCTGGATAAAGGTTAGCATTATATTGCAATTATTAAAGAAAATAGTGTGGATTTTCTATTAAATGAAATTAAATTTACCACTTATATATATATATATATATATATATATATATATATATAATTTACAACAGGTTTATTTCAAATTCATTCTGTAGTAAGTTGAGTTTACATTTAAATAAGTTATCTAGTAATTAGTCGCATACTTAGTTGAGCAACCAGAGATAAATTAATCAGTAATTTTGATAAAATATTATTCACGAATTTTTTTTATAAGAATTGATTATATATATATATATATATACATACATATATATATATATATATATGTGTATATATATATATATATAATCAATGTTTTATAAATAATATATAAAGTATTAGATTAATAATATAGAAATATTTTTTTAAAATGATTTCTTTCAAACTAAGGCAATGGAGTGTTATAAAACCCAATAAGAATTTGAAAAACAACACAATGTGTAGCCCAAAAGCAATTTCTTATAACGCAAGCAATTATAACGTACTAAATTGATTTAAAGGACTTGCAGTTGATTTTTATTGGACATAAACGAATCGTGCTGCTCGTTAAAATACTAAAAATAAAACAATGCATTCGCAATATTCATTGAGAGAATAAAATATTCATTAAAAGACATAAAATCAAAATCGTACAGATTATTAATTAGTTTGGTCAATTAATGTTTCCGTTATTTGTTCAAACAAAAAAGGTTTTAATTCGCTTGTATTCTCCACTAATGGATTCTGAACTTGCAAATGAAGAGTAATTAGAAGTACGTTTTGTTCAAATAAAAAACGCGTTGACACATACGTATTATGGCTATATTGTTACTTTCCACTTTAAATGACATTAATTATTTTATAATTGCCGCTGACATTGAATATTTTTTTTAAAAAAAAAGTAACGCGAAATATAATTTTGATTTAATAATATACATTTTGTTTATGTATTCGGAAATATATTTACAACATATTGAACAGATATCAAAGTGAATATCAATTATTAATTGATTTTGATGTAATTAAAACTGTTCAATCACAATCATATAATTTAATCAACTGGAACACATCATCTACAATCGTTTTATTCGAAACATTTGTTTCCTAATTAATCAATAACGTGATTTATCTCATCATATATATATATATATATATATATATATATATATATATATATATAACGATTTTGTAATTATACATTTGTTAAAATGCTATTTTTAGCATATTCTAAAATTTATATCGATTGATTATTAATATTTATTTAATATACAATTCATTAACGCCAGACGGATATTTTAAAGCTAATGCAATGTAGTATTACATTTCAGCCGAATCTTATTGCAATCAAGAGAATGATCAATAGACGCGTGTTTAATCATATCAGTTATAGCTTTACTGTAGTTGAACTGTTTGCTATTTAACCATTGGCGTTACAATTAAGCTTATGATCAAATTATTTACGCGACAATTACTCTTGAATGCGTCAGTGTGTAACAAATAATGTGCAAATAACCAAATCTACGTACTTACATGGTGTGTGTATATATATATATATATATATATATGTTAATCGTAACAATAATATCTTAATTAAAAATAGAATATTCATTTATTAATAGCAATAACATAAAGTCTAGAAATATAGATTTATTAAAAATATAAATTATTATAGATTTTTAAAAATATAAATTGAATAAAATAAGAATAAAGTCCCAAATATATATATATATATATAGCTATTAAGAAATAATAATGAAAAATAAATAATGAAAAGAATAAATATTGAAAAAAATTATTTAAAGCATAATATATTATTAAAAGTTATTTTAAACAGATTGAAACGAATTAATTGAAAAGTATCTTCAGAAAATCATATATATATATATATATATATATATATATATATATATATATATATATATACTGTTAATCGTAACAATAACATTTTAATTAAAAAGAGAATATTCATTTATTAATAGAATTAACATATAGTCTAGAAATATAAAAAAAGGCGATTTTTAAAAATACAAATTGAATAAAATAAGAATAAAGTCCGAAAGAATTATATAGCTATTAAGAAATAATAATGAAAAATAAATAATGAAAAGGATAAATATTGAAAAAAATTATTTAAAGCATAATATATTATTAAAAATTATTTTAAACGTAATGAAAAGATTTAATTGAAAAGTTTCTTTAGAAAATTATATATATGTATATATTGTTAATCGTAACAATAACATTTTAATTAAAAATGGAATATTCATTTAGTAATAGCATTAATATAGTCTAGGAATATAAAAAAGGCGATTTTTTAAATGTAAATTGAATAAAACGAGAATAAAGTCCGGAAGAATAGCTATTAAGAAATAATAATGAAAAATAATTAATGAAAAGAATAAATACTGAAAAAATTATTTAAAGAATAATATATTATTAAAAATTATTTTAAACATAATGAAAAGAATTAATTGAAAAGTTTCTTTAGAAAATTATATATATATATATATATATACTGTCAATCGTAACAATAACATTTTAATTAAAAATAGAATATTCATTTATTAATAGCATTAACAAATAGTCTAGAAATATAAAAATGGCGATTTTTAAAAATGTAAATTGAATAAAATAAGAATAAAGTCCGAAAGAATTATATAGCTATTAAGAAATAATAATGAAAAATAAATAATGAAAAGGATAAATATTGAGAAAAATTATTTAAAGAATACTATATTATTAAAAATTATTTTAAACATAATGAAAAGAATTAATTGAAAAGTTTCTTTAGAAAATTATATATATATATATATATATATATACACACACACATACTGAAAATTTTCAACAGTATATTGTTACACAACACTATGAAATCCAGAATGAAAATCATTCAAGTCATTGTAAATCCCAAATGCGTTAAAGATGCACCGATGTAAGATATTTATGGTTGTATTTTTTACAGTAGTTAAAAAGATAAACCATTTTTATCACCATTCAAAAACGTACAAGTATGTGTATTTGAACACATGTACGATTTCTTCTGTAAAATTTCTGATTTTAATAATTATTGTTTCAAAGGTTTGCTAATGATATTTAGTCGCTACTTGAATTCTGAAGAAAAATTATTAAAATAGTAGCACTAATAGAAACATTTGACCGGTGCAAAGTTGGGATCCTATTTTTCGAAAAATTGTTCTTTTTTTGAGTTCTGAGTAGATTTAGAATAGTTCTAGTGTTTATTATTTCTGAATGAAATTAATGAGAGAGCAATTTAATGAAAAACCCAATGAATACTGCCTAATATAGGATGGCAAAATGATCACCCTTACGTACAAATTCACACGCAGTCCCGCTAAAGAATTTAATGTAATTGAAAGAATCATCCCCCGGTTTCGGCAGTATTTTTTTTTACTGGAACATGAAAAGTATGCAATGTCTATTTGTTGCTTTTCAGGCGCCATCGTGTTCACTACTATTTTGTGAGGTTATGCTAACTGCTTGACCAAGATATACAATATTTTTAAATCTTAAGATTAGCAATTCAAAAACCTACAAAGACAAGAAAATATTTTAATTTAAGACAGAGTTGTGATTGATTCAATTTAAAGGCACTGAACTAATTTTTCACCTAACATTATATTTGCTTAGGTATGAATTGAATTTATTGTATTTGTTAAATCGACATTTTATTTAAATATTTGAAGTTAGTATCTAATCTCATAGCATGAAAATTTATTATTAATTTTTTTCTTTTTATTAATATTATGTAACGCACATACTTAGGATTGAATATTATAAACATTTTTTGACTATACCTAAAATCCGCGAGAATCTTTTATTTAATGAAAACATTTTTATAAGATATTATCATTGTACTACTATTTATACAAAATAGTAGTACATAAAAAATATTAATAATTAGTACAAAAATTTATTTGAATATACAAATACATTTTTATTTATTTGCATATTCAATAAAATAATTATAAATGTAACAATATTAAATCAATAATCATATTTCTTATTAATAAAATGTGGATTAATGAGTAAAATTAATTTCATTGAAATTAATTACAAAGTAAAAGAAAGACGAATGTTATAATTAACAAAGTGAATAGAAATTAATAGAAAATCATAAATTATTTTGTTCGTAACTCTTGAAAAAGTGGTTTTAATAAAAAAAGATATAAATGTTAAAACTTTGATTTCTTTCGAAGAGAATGATTCAAAAGAAAATCTTAAGCATTATGTTTTATTATAAACATATATATATATATATATATATATATATATATATCCGAAATGAAGTATTTAAATACAAAACCATTTCAAAATCAGTTCTTTCTTTTTCTCTGTCTGTTAATATATATATATATATATATATATATATATATATATGTATGTAATCAGTGTATTCAGTGATACGATCTGTTTTATACAAAGCAGCAATCGAGTAATGTCGATTTTAAATATTTATTTTCAATAGAATATTCTTTGTAATCTTTAGTATTATGTTTCAGAATGAAATGGAAAAATATAAAAAATTATTCACATTTATTATTTGTATATTTTTTGGTTTTAAAGTAAAAGGTCTTTAAAGAAAATCTTTATGAAAATATAAATAGTAGTTTGAAAAGTTTAATAAAAATGTTATTAAAACGAATAAATGCAGTTAAAAATACAGTTGTGAATTGAAAATGCAATATAAATTGTTATTGCATTTGATATCTACTTGTATTTATTTATACATATATATATATATATATATATATATATATATATATATATATATTTGACGAATGTGCTGACATAAAACGTTTATAATGGAAATACTTTAGGCAGTCATTGATTGCTTCTATAAATTGAAAATTTTCAATAATGTATTTCTCTTATAACGTCTTCAATAATACCTGCACGTCTCCGAAGGGCATTAAACAGTTTCCGTTTAATCGAAAAATGACTCACCTTACAATTTCTTGTTATTAAGCGATTGGTTGTTCGCAACGACATCGACAGATAATTGATTTTTCTTACTTGAAACATAATTTGTGCACATATTTTAGATTTGATACGGATATAAATGCATATATGATTTTAAACGTTATAAAATACATCGTATCTCGATGTACGAAATAAGAATATAAGATGGTATTAATGTTTTTTTTTTTTATTTCTATATCATTATGTTCATTAATATAAAAATGTAGTTATTGAAATGTTGTTTTCTATGCATATTTTATATTTCAATGTTTTTTGTATAACTATTTTATTTCTTATATATCAAAATATGTATTGATTAAAAATATATCGGCTTCATAATTAATGCACATGATTTTAGCTATATTTATATTAATATTTGTAATACATGTTCATTTTCTGACAATTTATAAATTCCATACATTTTTTTAATATTCATTTTAATATTAACATATCTTTTAAATTTCTTAAAGAATTGTGACCCAGCAGTGACAATAGAAGAAAATATTTTAATCTATTTTATTAGATATCTGTTCGACAAAAACCGTGAACAAAAATTTAATGTCATTTTCATACTGTTTGCGTTCACATTTGAATCGGTCATTTCAAAAACTACAGAAGTCTGGTTTTTTTCAAAACTGTTTTTTTTTTGTCGAAAATAGATGCTTGAGGGTAGCCTTGTCTTCAGTATAAAAAATTACATTAGCCATGTTGTGCCTATCTGGTCGAACTTGGTCATTCTTTTTTGCCTAATGACCGTGATTTTGGAGTTTGTAAAAACACTGTACGAAAACATGATCATATATATGCGTGTCAAAGCACTCACCAGCACTCACGATCGCAATTGCTAGATTGCACCCAAAGATCATGTTGTGTATTTGATGGGAGTGGAAGGGTATCGTGTACTACGAGCTGCTGCCACTAAACCAAAGTATTGATTACACTAAGTACTGCTCACAATTGATCAAAGTGAAGGAAACAATTGACAGGAAGAGGCATGTGTTGGCCAATAGAAAGGGCATTGTGTTCCATCATGATAACGTCAGACAACACGTTTCTATGGATACTCGGCAAAAATTGTTGCAACTTAACTGGGATGTTTTAGCGCATCCACCATATAGTTCGGACCTTGCACCTTCAGACTATCATTTGTTTAGAGTTTTGTAGAACTCTCTTAATGGTGTAAATTTATCAGATTTGAACTCCTGCCAGAACCACTTTGATCAGTTTTTCGCTAACAAGTGGCAGGATTTCTTCAAGAGAGGAATCCTACTGGCAGAAAAATGGCAGAAGGTCATCGATTAAAATTGCAGATATATAATTATTTAAACTTATTTCTGAATTTACAAATAAATGATTTTAGAAACACTGAAAAATCGTCACAAATATATGTTACAACCTAATAATGATATTGTTTTAATATAAAAAATTCGTTCGACACATAGTCTACTTCTAAGTTGTCGTTTTCTACGATTGATCTCAACTCGTGTTATCTTTAGTTATCCTGTTATAAACATTCTGTTAAAAATATATACAATCAGTTCTCCTATAATATGATTAATTCATACCGCGTTATATGGAAACCGCGTTAAGTGAAACTCAGAAGTAAATACATAAAAATCAGGTTGATTCGTTCTGCATTATATGAAAACTGCATTTTCAGAGCACCATATTATTAGTTCTGATAGAAAAACAGCAATGCTGTATGTGTTTACAGGAGAGTTCTCCAATAACTGAAATAGAAAAATGGTGATGTACGTGCATGAAAAAAAACTAAGGGAATTCCCCATTAATATCATCCCTAAAGATGTTCTAGAAACATTTATATTATAGGGAACGGCTTAAGCTAATTAAGTAGTATTATATAGAAACCGTGTTATAAGAATATCGCGTTATAGGAAGGTTGTCACAATTTTTGCTCCACGTTATATGGAAACCGCGTTACGAGAATAAAGCGTTATAGGAGAATTTACTGTACTTATAACGTAAAATAATTTATCTATGAAAAATGGCACAATGGTTCAAATAGAATAACTGTAAATAAAATACTCAGAATAATATAGGACAGAACATTTTTTAAATTTAAAACAGATCTGTTGTTAATTGTATTTATAAATGTGAAGCTTTATATTTTTTTAAATTAACCTTTAGATTCATAACGAACAACATTTATTATATTAGAATAAATTACTTTGGGAATATAAATTCAGGTGCTTAATACATTTAACCTTTTTTAATTTTCTTTGTACACTTTTATTCACATATCTTCATATATATATATATAAATATATATATATATATATAAATCATAATAATATAAATATAATATAAATCCTATATAATTTCTTTTCATGTAAAAAAAATGTCATTTTAATGATTATTCTGTCAATTAATAAGATTACAACCGAAAAACTAATAATATATTCATAAACGTCTATTAATTATGAAAGTTTATTCAGATTATTTTTATATAAATTATTTCTGTTATAAGTCGATTAGAAAACGAAGAATACTTCATTAAAAATAAATAAATAAATAAAACTAGATTCGTGCTAACATATAATTTAAAAGTTATTGTTTAATTGCTTTTTCTAATTCCTTTGAATTGTTTCTTACATATTTTCTATTTACAGGAGAAATATTTGATCGATCTAATTAATTTCAAATTTAAATAAATATGTATTTTAACCTTTTACACTCGACTGTCTCCTCTGAGGGGACATCATAAATCTAACAAATAACAATATTATTTTTTTTATAAAACATGAATTAATAAATGTATTTTTGAAGTTTCATTTGAATAAATTATGTACCATCCTAAGTTATTTGTTACTTGCCATTTTATTAACAAATGTGTTCGGTTTACTGTTGGGTGAGCTGAAAAAATCTCCAAGTGCAAAGGGTTAAATAACATATACTATACATTAATATAATAAAGAGGATTATACTTAAATCACTTTTATTAAATTTATCCGATAATAAAACTTGTAAATAAATGTCCTTTTTTTAATTTTATTATTTAATACATTTATTTGTTATGATAAAGTCCCAATATTAAAGATCTTATATATACATTTTAGTGTGAAAGATACTTGATTAAAATAAACGTTATACACTTCAACGACGTAGAAATCTGAATTAATTAGTATTAATTAAAAACTTCCAAGTTGTTCTGACTACTTTATTTGTTTTTATTTATTTAAACTTTTTAATATTCATAGGATTTTAATACTGTCGAAATTTGTATTTTCAAACAATTAACTTAAAATATATTTTCCACTATATATATAAAAATAATCTGAATAAACTTTCATAATTAATAGATATTTATGAAAATATATATATATATATATATATATATAGATAGAACGAGGAATAAGAATATGAAAGTAGATAAAACAATAAATTATATACAAAGATCCAATTATGTTGAATGTTATTTTCCAGTGAACTTATACAAAAGTTTTATTCAATATTTTCTGACAACAATTTCTGTAAACAAGTTACAAAAATATGAAAAGATAAGGCGAGATAATATAACGAAATTAATTTAATTAAAATAATTTGCATTTTAAACAAAATAAGCCGTATTATAATGAATTCTTAGCGTACCGTTCAAAGTTGAAAAGTATGTTCATTTTTCAAGAAGATACTTTTTTCGATATTTACTTTTGCTGTAAATTAAAATGTCCGAAAACGATATTATTTGTTTTTACTATATATATCTTGTTTCTGCGTTCCACAAATTGAAAGAGTTAAAGAAAAAAGGTGAATGTTTTTAATTTTTTTATTATGTTCGATGATCAATATTTAAGATAATGTTTTTAATGAATATTTTTAAACTTTTTTTAATATATATACCCACACAGAGTATTCAAAATTTATACAACAGGGTGTAAATATTTTGACACAACATCAACATGCCCACATTCAAATAATAAACTTTTTTTTATCAAATATTAGATTTGTGTAAATACACCACAAGTATCGATTTTATAATTATATGATATTTTCATGGTATGTGTTCCTTCAGTTCGTTTGTGTTTTTGGATGGTTTTGTTATCTATTTGGCTTTAAAATGAAAAATTAAAAGGTTTGAGGTGTGGTACTTGAGTGATTATTCAATCGAATATCGTTTTATTCACTTTTCAGAAATTGTCCATTGAAGTTGTAGTATAGAAATACTATATATAGAAAATAAGAAAGACAGACTCTTTTGCTACAATTTCACAAATTTAGGAATTAAATTATTATGTTAAAATACATACTAACCAATTATCTTGTTATATGAGGGCAATTTGAAAGTTCGCGGCCTAACTATGAAAGAATATAACTTGTGTTTTTAAATTATTTCGATTTTTTAATATGATCCCTCTGAACTTCAATGCACTTTATCCAGTGCTTTTTTGCCGTCCCAAAAATCCCTTTCTCGGAGGTCCTTAAAATAACTATTCACTGTTACTATCAGTTCAACTGACTTCAACTGACGAAAATCGACAATCACCGATAGACTTTTTTTAAGTTTTGGGAACAGATGGAAATCTGAGAGGGCCAAACTTGGAGAATAAGCTTAATGAGGCAGCAAATCGTACTTCAATTCAACGAGTTTTGCCATGGATACAATACTTGTATTGGGACGTGTATTTTTCTGATCAAAAATGATTTTTTTTCTTGGATAAATCCCGTCTTTTTTTACGAATTGTTTCATCGAGTCGATCCAAAAGTTTTGCACAATATTCTCTTGTTATAGTTTGGCCCTTTGGAAGGTAGTCAATTAGCAGGATACCTTTATCATCCCAAACAATTGAAACCATAGCTTTTCTAGCAGATAGAACTGATTTTGATTTTTTGGTAGCGGAGAATCACCATGATTCAATTGCTTTGATTGTTGTTTTGACTCTGGAATGTAATGATGAATCCAAGTCTCATCTGTAGTCACAAATCGCCGGATAAAGTCAATCGCATCCCTCTTAAATCGATCCAAACAGTCTTGGGAAATTTGTACTCGAATGCGTTTATGATCAATTGTCAGTAAATGCGCTGCCCATCTTGGCGATAGCTTTTTCATACCTAACTCTTCAGTTAGGATGTTATACACTCGTTCATCTGAGACACCCATAACCTTATCAATTCTGGTCACCTTCACTCGCCGATCCTGTAATGCAGTATCGTGCAACTTGTGCACTTTGTGGGTGATTCCTTCTGTCGTTACAATTTTCGGACGTCCACTACGAGTGTTATCTTCTAAGATTGCATAGAGCCACATGTAAATTCAGCTGCCCACTTCTTTACCGTTGTATACGAAGGTGCACTATCACCCAGTAACTTTTTCATCTCGTTAAAGGTTTCTGTAGGCGTTCAGCCTTTTTTGATCACTGCACAATGCTCAACTTTATCAATTTCAACAACGGCGCAAAAAGTGCTTTATTTAAATTGATGTTTGCAACAAACTGCTTGACACATTAATTATAGATTTTGAGGTTATGTACAATATAGATATCGCTTTGAAATACACCACAAATATTTAAAATATTACCGCCACTTGTATGTTTGGCTGCGAAGTTTTCAAATCACCCTCATATTATGTATATAATCATAGTTGTGTGTGAAATTAATTATATGCATTTCAAAATAAACTATATATATATATATATATAATTTCTTCATATAACATTTTTTTTATTAGTAGAAAATGTAATTTTTTAACAATTGTTAAATTATTATTTATTGTCATAAAAAAACCATAAAGACAGCAATTCATTTTATTAGCTCTAAATTGAACTATTATAACCAATATACTGTCTACAAATTTTCAATCTACTATTTTATACTTTATTTGAAATGAACTGAATGTACATGCCTTTTCATAATTTACGATCAAATATCGTACGTAAATAAACTTCACAATATTGGAAACTTGTTTTATTTATATGAATTTTAATGAAGCATATAAATTAAAATTTAAAATCTCTTTAGTGTAGCTATTAATTTTTTTCTAATTAATAAAACTTCATTTTATAAAATAATATAAAAAGTGTTGCTAATCTTCAGACATAAAATTGAAATACCGAACTAGAATTTAATTGAAATTAAAAAAAATATCATAGCATCTACAATAATAATTTATTGATATTTCTAACGCACAGAAGAATACAAAATAATATATGCTCGAAGGTGTTTTTTTTAAGTCATATTCTTTATTTTTTACTTTTTATGTAGTATTAATGTAGAATGAATGTTTGTGTTATTACGTTTACCTTATCTCATTCGTTATTTTTGTTTCGTTTTAATCTTTATATACTTTTAACATTTTTATATACTTGTTATTTGGAGTACTGAAGGTAAAAAGTCTCCATAACAAACAGCACTCTTTCCTTATGTTTTTAAAGAAGTAACGATAAAACTTTGCCTGAAAACATACTCTGTTAGTTCTTATAAAATGGTATCGTTATATAAATCTTATTGCTTTTCAAATTTCCTAATAAATGTAATTAAAATATTAAATAGCTTAAAATGTGCATTTATAAATCCTTATACAAATTTATATATATTATTATTTATATATATATATATATATATATATATATATATATATACATATATACACACACACATGAAGTCGGTTTGAAGAGTAATTTGGTTTGTGTACACGCTGAGGAAGAGAGGGACATTTTTTATGTAGTTCCATCTCTTTTAGTAACGCATGTGAAGTTGCAAGTCATTAATCCTTCGTTTGATAGTTGTTTCAACGCAAGCGTTTCGTGCGAAAGTGCAAAATTGATAAAATTGGAATTCGAGCAGTGATTCATATTTTCTTTTGAAAGGGAAAATAACAAGAAAGGAAATCCATATGAGGATATGTCCTTTATTGGGTAAATCTTCTCCTTTTTATGAAATCGTTCGACTTTGGGTGAATGAATTTAAACGTGACAGAACATGCATCGAAGGTGAACCACGCTCAGGAGGCCCTATGATTTTGTTCGAGTAACGAGGGAAAGTGAGATAGATAGAAGAGGTCATAACTGTTTCAACTGAACGAACGCATTTAATTTTCCATAATGAACTGTGTATGAAAAAAATGTTCCGCCAGATGGGTGTCGAGTATGCTCATTGAGATCGAAAATGAGTTCGTATACGAACATCAGCCGACTTCTTGAAGCTGTTTAAGAAGAGTTCAACGGATTTCATGCAGCCTTTTGTGACCATTGATGAAACTTTGATTCTCCATTATATACTAGAATCGAAAACGCAATCAAAAGAGTGGACTAAATTCGGTGAAACGGCTCCGAAGAAGGCAGATTGTTCACCGCCTGGAAAGGTGATGGTGTCAGATTTCTGGGATGTGATAAGTGATTCTTTTAATAGACTTTTTTCACAAGCGAAAAACAGTTACTAGCCAATACTATGCAGGCCTTTTGGAGAAGTTGAATGCAGCGATCGCGAATAAACGTCTCGGAATGATCAAGAAAAAATATGGTTTAATGTGACAATACATCAGTTCATTCAAGCTCTATCGATAAGAAAAAATTGAATTAAAGATTGGAATCGTTCAGCATTCACCGTATTCGCCTGACTTGGCTTCCTTGGACATCCATTTGTTCCCAAACCTCAGAATTTCACTGGCTGGAAAGCGATTTGGGTCGAATGAAGAGGCGATAAAGGTTGAAAACGGCTATTTTATGGACCTCTAAGAAACTCCCTTCCGGGGGAGGGAGGAAGTGCGTCGAGTTCAATGGTATTATATCGAAAAATAAAGTACACTTTAAATTGAAGCTGTTGTCTCTAATATCGAATCAAGCTACTCTTCTAACTACCCCCGTTTTCTTTTATAAATAGTAGATGTTTTTGAAGCATTGTGTAAAAAAATGAATGCAGTTTTATGTATCAAAGTATAATACCAAAAATACAAATACAAATTTAATCGAGGAATTTCTAAGAAAAAATCTGTATTCTCTTTATAAATTTATACTTATTTAAAAATTGTATATATATATATATATATATATATATATATATATATATATATATATATATATGTGTATCTGAGTAACGCCAACGTAAACAATATTCGTATGATTGCTGCTGGCAAAATTTATTTTTAATAAAAGTACTCGAAATTCCATACGCTTGATATAGATATTAAAAATAAACATTTTCTTTCTGTAATATCCAATACTATATATTAACAACAACCACTTACCATTTTAGAAAAGGACACTATAAAATTTATTCTACTAAGTTATTATGAATGAATAATCTTTTAATGCTAAAGTAGTAAAGTGAGGTTAGTGGTTGTGTAATATATTCGTGGAAAATATTACTAATATGAAAATACTTTTAAACATGATTCTCTTAAACAGAAATAATTGTGTCTATATATATATATATATATATATATATATATATGTGTGTGTATATATATATATATATATATATATATATAATGTATGCATATATAAGTAAACCTGAAAGCACTTTATTTCATTAATAAAATGTTATGTTAATGGTTAATATCAATAATACAAATTGTTTAGCATTAAATTACTTGTTGCGCATATTTTTTTTAAATTGTTTACTTCAGTAAAAAATATAATTTTTAATTACTTTATTATGCAATTGTCTTCTTTTTATTACTTATCTATACAGTTCAATTAGCGTATTATTAAATTAGGTTCATCTTTTATTAAATGAGAAAAGTATCTCTATGTTTATATATATATAAGAGAGAGAGAGAGAGGGAGGGAGAGAGAGAGAGATGGAGAGAGAGTTTTCATTTATTCTGGTGTATTTTGTATTCATCATGTTTTGTAATAATCGTGGTTGCTTATGCGTGTTTAGATAATGATTCTATTATCACCCTCATATCGTAAAGGTACGGCTGCTTAAGAGCTTCGAAGACGATGGCATCGCCATAGAAATGCCCGTAAACAATAACCAAAAATGATCAATACTTAGTAATTGATAATTTTTGATCACAAACTTTTTGTATTTTTTAACACTACAGAATAATACATTTGTGTTGGTCTATTTCATCATCGAGGTTATCTGAACATCATACTAGAACTCGATATTTGTTAGTTATAACTTAACGCATAAATTATTTAATCATATTTACATATTTTACACATTTGAAGAAATTTTACACGGTTCGACACCGATCTCTCAATTTCATATCGACGTTTGAAAAATGCCATCTCGATTGATATGATTATTTCACATACATAATACTATTCACGATACTCAAAATATAAACTTTGAAATACAGTTTATCAAATCAAAAAGTTTGATCCCGTCTCAATTACAACGTGTAATTAATCTTTTGACATGTTTCCTAATCGCACGACGTCTGAAAACCATATTCAGATGAAATTTATTAAAACTGCTCCGCATAATTGCTTTACTTATCAAGTAATTTGTATACACTCATATCGTATTACATTTCTTCATATTTCGACGATGTTCGCGTTCGCGTCTTCGCCACAGAACCACCCGTCTGTATCATTATATGATTAATAATTTGCATGTTCAACGCGTCACTCGTATTTGTACAATATTATTTAGTGCAATAACCGACCGTGGCTACACACTAATTGCTCACTAATAATGTTGAACGTCTTCACTGTGTTATTCAATTAACTCTATTAGTAAATAGGCGGAGATTGAATAGACAGACAACAAATCATCGCTACTGTACGTAATTTTATTTGTATCTGGAATCGTGTTCGGTTTGAAAGTGCACTTCAAATTAAATCAAAGGAGTAACCGGAGAAGTGTGATTATATTGGGTGGTTTATTTACAAATTATATATATATATATATATATACAGACTGAATTTTACTGATTTACTATTAAACGAATCATTTTTTAAGTATCGTATAACTCAAATAATTTTCTGTTATTTTCTGATCGTTTGTATCAGAGGTTTTCAACCTTTTTCATACATTGAACCCTTTCAAAAAGTTATTCTTTTTATCGATCCCACTGAAAATCGGATCTGCTATTGCACCTCCCTCGCTACATTAAAATATATCATGTGAATTTTTGTAGGAATATTTGTAGTTTTGAAAATGATAATAAAAAATGATAGTGAAAAATGTTTTTAAGAATTCTTAAATGGCTGTATTTAATAAATGATGATGACGATTACAATTAGGTTGGAGGAAAAATAATTGTGGCGTAACATTTGAGTAATTTCCTATGAGAGAAGGTTTTCAAAGATCAAGCATCTGTTCAAAACGCTTTTGATGAATTCGTTAATTCCAGGACTCTAGAATTCTATCTTTGAGGAATAAACAAACTTGTTTTCAGTTGGGAAAAATGTGTGCAGGCAAATGGTGGTTTTTTGATTACTGAATTTAATTTTTATCTGATATATGCGTCTTTATACTCTTAATTCGTAACAATAATGTTTGTTTACTAGTAATTCAATTTCATATAAATGTGTAATTTTGCGGTACATAAGAACCGCAAATATTTTTTCACCAACCTAATATTATTAGCCTTGTTAATACTACACAGGAGACATTAAAAACAAAAATACATTTGAGTAATATTTACAATAAAATTTAATAAATGATATTTTAAAAAAAAAAAATATAATACAATTAATATATTAAAATACAATTAATAATTTAATATAAATATTAAATTATTAATTGTATATTTAGATAATTATTAATTAATATTCATATTTAGATATTAATTCACTAAAGTTTCACTTGACCCCCTAGAGTTTGCGCCAGGGGGCAGCATATATAATATGTACGCATGTAGAATATGCATTGAATTTATCAACTGTGGTTCATCGACCCCCTGTCAACTTTCATCGATCCCTAAGAGGTCTATACCGACCCCATTGGGAACCCCTGGTTTATACGTTTCTCACATGTTAAAAAATAAGTTCAGAAACGCTTTTTCTTGAATCCGTTTTTTCAGTCATATATAAATCCATTTATCAGTGTTCTGAATCTTCCCTGATTTAAATCGTAAAACAACTTCCAAGGCACGAAAATGCTTCAATCTACGTTCATTTATCACGCTGTGCAATGAACAACGTAGTACAGAAAACAAAAATATAAAATCACAAGATTTGAACTTAAGTCTCGATTATAAAATTGATTATATGCTGTGCGAACTAAAATATTGTAATATTTTAAATGTTTCGCTCGTTATTTTTCTCCAACTTTTAAGTTTATGGAGCATTCTTATAAGAAAAATATGAGTTGTGCTGATAAAATAATATATCATAATATTATATTCGAATGTGTGTTATTATAAAGTAGTTCAAAGCTACAGTGACAAGACTCAAGCGTATTAATAATGCGCTCGTAGCTATTTCTTTTAGAAAAGTATATACATTTTTTAACGTTTTTTTTTATAGTTTTAGAGTACATAATCGTAAATAAAATTACACATTTATATGAAAATGAATTACTGGTAAACCAACATTATTGTTAGGAATTAAATACGTTTTTTTATATTAGCTTTATTTTATTTTTCTAAACAATATACCCTATAAATAGAGAAATATTATTAAATGTTGTACAACTTCTTTTTAATTCTATTCAGGAATAGTCTATCGATATCATTTAGTCAAGTCTACTTAAATCAATCTTTCAAATTTTATTAGTTTAATTTATTGTCTTTGTTTAGGATGAACTGATAATTAAAAAATAATAGTAACATAAATTTTAATAATTATTATTATTTTCTTCACTGTTTCAAAATTGTTTCCGATCAAGTACTTAATATTAATACACTGTAGATAATTAATATTTTGCAAATAGTTATATAATTCATTATTTTTTATATATTCGATTGTTAATGTTTTTAAATTTCGTAAATGTTTCAATCTCTTATTTCTTTTGAAACTGTTTTAAATATTTTGGTCCATAATTTGCGCAATTCTGCTTAAATTTTCGTTAAGGCGCAAACAAACTTTCAATAAACATACGAGTGTGTTTCCAATTAGGGAAGCTCTTCTATTTTATTTTGACTCTTAGAATATTCTTATGTATTAATTTCGAATAAAATTCAACATATAATAATTTTTATATGCAAATGTATCATCACAGTATTTGAAAAAAAAACTGTAATTGTGTATATATATATGTGTGTGTATCTTTATATATATATATATATATATATACATATATATATATATATATATATATATATATATATATATATATATATATGGATATTATTTTACTGTAAAATATTTTTATTTTGTACTCTAATGATGTTACTGAGTAATTTTTAAAAATATTTTTGGTTATGAACAAAAATAGTTAAAAATAGTTAAAAATATTTGAAAATATTTAAAATGCCAAATTTTATTCACAGCTGAAATATTAGGTTGATAGGAAAATAATTGTGGTTTTTGTTTTCTGACTTCTAATCATAATTTTTTTCAATGAAAGTGTCATTTCGTTGTGTTCATGTTACTATCATTTTAAAGGGGCCTTTTCAGTCTATATTTTGGTAACATAGTCTTTGGTTTTATTTTTAATTTTGCTTAAAATGGGCTATTGAATTAAAGACTGAAAAGATGCAAATAAGAGTATATTTTTATATGAATTCAAAACGGGTGGTAAAGCAGCAGAAACTGCTCGTAAACTAAACTATACTTTTGGCGAGGGTACTGTTAAGAAAATGCGGGTCAATGGTGGTTATAAAAAAATCGTTCTGATGACAAATGTCTTGAAGATGAAGAAGGTCTCGAGTGTCCTCCTTCAGTTCATAACGACCAACTCAAGTCGTTAGTTGAATCAGAACCACGCAATAACAATTGTAAATAGCTTACACAAAAGTTAGGCGTTAGTCATCCAACACTTCTGGATCACTTAAAACAGCCAGGAAAATCAAATAAGCTTTAAATTTATGTGAATTTGAAGCTCATAAATAGCAATTATTTTTCTACCAATCTAATATTTAAATCAAATTTGTTGCCTTCTGAAATTATTTTGAAAACATTTTTTATAAAAAAATAGATTGTGTAAGAAAATAAGAATAATTTTATATTAAATTCTATCTGTGTATTATATATATATATATATATATATATATATATATATATATATATATATTAATAAAAAAAAGACTTATTACGAACTCCTGTATCTCTTCAAACAAAATTAGAACTTGTTTATAAAGTGACATAATTTAAACTTTGTTGAAGGACACCCTAGCCGATTTCCCAGACTTAACAAAAACTTATTCATATACACAAGTCAAGGATAATATACACTAGTGCTTTGAGAAAGTTTGATAATTATTTAACAGTTCAGCTTCAATTTTTCCAGTATATGAAATAAAAAAATGTGATATTTTAAATTTTAGTCGATGTACATTTTTAATCAACTATTATCCGTAATTTCTTCATTTTTTTGAATCATTGTTTGTCAGGTATAAAAGATAAATTTAGATTAAAAAATCTAAATTGGTATTGCACGTATACGTCTCTGTTAGGATTTTTAATGCATGAACGAGTAAGTTTGAATAAAAGTTTCATAAATATGTTTCTAAGTATTCTTATTTTTATATTATGATAAAAATTACGATTGCATAATATACTAGGTGGCTTCACCCGCTACTCTCTTCGCTGACAAACTGTCGCGCACGTTGTGCTCGCCCACATCTCAATTGTAATTATGTGCATATAACCGAATGAAATAATAAACATATTTTTTAAAGCTCATTATTTCCATATAATTATCATTTTTTATGGCAATGTCATCATTATATATATATATATATATATATATATATATATATATATATATATATATATATATATATATATATATATATGTGTGTGTGTGTGTATATCTATAAAACATGGCAGTAGATTATTTTCTGCAACGTTTTAGTTTTTTTTGTGGCTAAATACTCTTATATATATACATATATGTATATATATATATATATATATATATATATATATATTCAGAAAGATATGTAATTTCTTTGTGTTTATATCATACATAAAGAGAGAGAAGGAACTATGATAACCGATATACTTATTTTTTATCCAAACATACAAACAACTTCAAAAGACGCATTATTTGCAAAAAGTTTACATCGCAAGAATAATAAACGAGAAAATATTTTTCTTTCTTTTTATTAAGAATGAATGGAAAACTGTGCACAAAGGATTTTTCACGGACCACCTACTGATTTCTCTCTATACATAATTGCGAAGTATTCTTACATGCGGTGGATGTGGAAAAGTACTAATTACAACGCAGTCTAATTGCGAAGGGCACAAGAACGACGTATATGTAACAATAACGAACGTACGGTACTTTCAGGACTATGATGACCTCGTTTGTTGGCGTCAGCTATAGAAACAGAAGTTAAGTACACGAATGTAATACGTGTACACCGCACGCGCGTTTGTGTATGTTTGAAAACAGCATTCGCTGCACATTCGAGCAATTTGAATTGATGTGGACGGCTGTTACTTGCGGAAAGTGCTTTTAGACTTGAATGGCATCAGTGGAATCTCTTTCTAATCTATGTCTTTCTAATTTTAAGTTAATGTATTTTTTTTTTGAATCCATTTACTCTATAAAAACAGACTTACATATACACATAATATTTTAACTTTATACTATAAACTTTTGTTATTGGAATACATGTACATATGTATCTTGGAATTTACATAATTGTATGAATAAATAATTTCACTCGGAAAAATACTGATTACTTTGTCTATTAATTTATTTGTGGAAATGTAATGTAATACTTTTAAAATATCAGTTTATATTTTAATAAAGTAAATATTAAAATGGAAAAAAATGTGTATATATATATACACATACAGATACACATAGGGGCTTATCCCCATGCTCGCTGCACTCATCAACCTCAGTTTCGCTGCGTTCGCCCGCTTGACAATAAGCATGTCATGTAACCGAATGAAACAATAAACATCTTTTTTAAAACTCATTTATATTTATATAATCATTCTCACAGATATGTTTCAACATGTCGTTTAATATATATATATATATATATATATGTAATATTAGTATATTTACATAATCATTATCGCAGACAGATTGCAAGTGTTATTTTATATATGAGATAAATATATTTGGGCACCATAGAAACCTGGACGTTATAAATAAATAATTCGACGTCATCGATTTTTTTTCTGGATAATTTTGATTTTATATATATAGAAAGAAAAGATATATATATATATATATATATATATATATATATATATATATATATATATATATATATATATGATTCTTAAGTGAAAGTAATTGTTTAATCGTTTCAGATATGTCATAGATTACAATTAACAGTTTAATTAAATACTGACTAGTAATAACGATAGGGTGAATTTATTAAACCGGATTTACTTTCTCGCTTAATCGCAAATAAACCATTAAGGTATGTAAATCCAAACATCTGAGCCGTTATACCTAATAGTGAGTGCTGACGTTGAAGTATGCACTGCAAGAATAATTAATCCGTAGTTAATTACTTGTAAATGTAGAGAAACCGATTGAATTTTTTTTTATCAAGTCCATTAAGTATGCGTTATTTATATTTACTTAAATCATTAAACTTTCAAACATTTTGTATAAGAATGTTAGTCTATTTTTAAACTAGAATATAACATGCGAAAATTGACGAGAAAATAGAAAGAAAAAACTGTTTTATTGATTTGTACAACATAATAGGTAATACTGAATGAACGAATGAATATTTGTATTCGAGATACACAATGACCTGTTACAAAGGTGGTTGGTGTTACTTTACAAGTGCTTCTTTTTTATAATACTTACAGTTTTACAATTAAAATAGTAATAATGGTTAGTCTAAATAATAAAATAATAGTAAAAATAATAAAATAGCACAGTAATATATAATAGTATCAGAGAATAATGTGAAGTATAGTTTATTCGTTTAGTCAAAATAACCGAAGTTTCAAGTTTGAAGTTACATAGTAAAATATATTCTTTGGTTCACATTTGGTCTTTTTGAACATTATATTTGGAAACTGGTTAACTTGTATGAAAGTGTTCCTATATGGCTCATATTGTCGACACGTACTTAATAGGTGTTGATTTGTTTCATTCACATTTAAATTACACATTAGGCACTTGTTCGTTTCATACATTTTATGAGTAATTCTTTTATTGATTTTGTAGTAAATTTCGAGTCCCGCAAGTCTTATTTGGAATATAGTTCTGATACATTTTAGTGATATATTAAATTTTAAATATGGCTCGCAGTCCAGGAAAATAGGGTTCTTTATTGTTTTGTATAGAGTACTATATGTTGAATTTCTACGCGTTCGTTTCTTATGCTCTCTTGCAAGATATATTATTCATTATTTTTTCTATGTTACCCTTTATTTCCGTAGAGTTTTGGCTGGTTCTTAGTCACAGGAATCCGTATTTATCTAGCATATTCTGAATTTGGGTGTACGAATTGTATTTAAGTAGATTGTTTGTAGAGTTGTATAGTTTTAATAATCTATCGTTGCACTTACGTGGGAAACTGTGTTCGTCGATTTTTATTAATTTGGCTCAATATTTCAGTACTCTTTTGAATATGTCTTGTAAGTCTTTGTGTGCTTGTTTCGAGTCTAATTATATATCCAGGTGTACACTTCGGAAATGCTGAACTTTTTGAAAAATTGTCGCTTAATTTTGTTCCATCTCGTTGAAGAAACGTTGATCCCGCATTCCGGCACCGTGATATAATACAGTACATATTAACGAATTGAAGAGCGTTAACCGTGATACCAAATTGTTGACTTTTGTTGCTATCATTGTTAATATATCATATTTAAACATAAAAAATACCTAAGAACGAAACTTAATCAATTAAACTTGAAATGCATCCAATGTGAAAATTTCCTCATATACCACATTCGCTAGATGTCGGCAGACGGCCACGCTGCGGACAAAGTGACGAGAAATGTGGGTTTTTATTATTAAGATAGTTTTTCTTTTATAAATATGTAATTCTCGTAATGTCTATAGCAACACTTGATTAATAGTACTTCAAAATGATCTCAGATGTAAAACAATATTTCATATTATTATGTTTTTTATATATATATATATATATATATATATATATATATAGACGTGTATATATATATATATATATATATATAATGTAGTGGAGCACATTTTGATTTTTGTGCCGTTGCAGGGTAATTATGTTTTTTGAATTTAGTGCATGTATATTGGCATATCGATACCCATATTCGATATATTAACTCCGGCGTTTGATTTATAGAATTTAGTAAGTAGCCAGCGGGTACACGCGGCACAACTCGATAAAATAATCAAATAAGCTGTAGAAATAATTCAACCGTATACGCATGAACTCCCTCGCATTATCTAAATTCAACGAGATGGCCAATCATGCGAACAATAATATTTGCTGAACTACGTTAAATATGAACGCTCGCGGCTAAATTTCTGTTTCCTGTATACAGCTATCCGAAAAAATGTATATATATATATATACATACATTTTATCGAATATTTTTCTATCGTTTACAAAAGGTTTCAAATTGATCACTGCCAAATGTTTTTTTTGTGGTTAATAATATTTTCAGAATAAAACTATATAAGTACAATATTTTTATTATATAAGTACAATATTTAATTAAATAAATTGATTCTTAGGTTAATTCCGATTCTAGTTACTACAGAATAAAACAAAAGTCAAAATGTTGTTATGTAAATTGAATAAGAATAGCCTTCAATGAAAATTTATTTATTTAATTTTAGTTTATAAATTTACATACATAAATCAACGGAATAGAAATTCAATAATTATTCTAAAAAACAGATTTAGTAGAAAATAAAACGAGTATCTAAATGACGAAACAAATTAATTGAAATAATGTGTGACATATTAAATGACCATATGCTACAGTGAAAGCGTAGGAAATTTAAATGCAGAAAATGTTGAATAGCTGAATTGATACAGAAATTTATATTATTGCGAAATAATACATGGGGTCGAATTGATTGATATAACGGAATGAAACAAAATAAATTAGTATAGAATATAAATTATATAAAATGAAAGAATATAAATTATAAAAAATCTTAGAAAAAAAAATATTTTATAAATAAAGCTTATTTAATACTGATCTTGTGTGAACATTCATATCTTGTGTAAATACTAAAAATATTGCTGTTATTGACAATTTTGTTCAATCATAAGAAATCCAATGTATATATATATATATATATATATATATATATATATATATATATATATATATATATATTAATATTTAAGAGTAAGGAGTCTGAAAGTAAATGGATGTGGCGTGTTCCAAAAAAAGAAAACTACCGATGGACAACAGAAATTATTAACTGGGAACAAAGGAATATAAAAATGTCAACAGAGACCAATAAACAGGTGGGATAAAGAAATTAAATTTTTTATTGGAATTCAGTGGAAAATAGACGCATTCAATCGCAAAGATGAAAAATCATGGAAGAGGCCTCTATCCAGCAGTGAATAGACAGAGGCTACTGTTGCTGATATATATATATATATATATAATATTTGTCATATCTAATTTCTCTATAAACCTTCTGTTATAAATATTTGTCCGATAATAGCAGAATAAATTTACAATTTATCTAAAAGTTTATGTAATTCAGTAACTTTTGGTTTCTTAATTTTTAAACCACACACACACACACACACACACACATATATATATATATATATATATATATATATATATATAAATATACATTAATCATTTTTATAGTTTGTAACAAATAAATTTTACTTTAAATAATTTTTTTCTATAAATATTTTTCTAAACCTGTGACCAGTATCTAAAGACAAAATTTCCGTACTGTTAGTGCAAATGTAAATGTGAGTCAATGTAGGTGTTATGTAAATATATATAAAGTGGTGTATCCAAGGAGGGGGGAAAAGGGGTCCTGGCACCTCCCAAAGCTCCAAAATACACAGATATTAATGTAATTCCCTATCACTATCCCCTATGTATATACAGACAGATAAACTTAACCACCAAGTAATTCAAGAGCTTCATAAAAAGAAAAGAAAACTGGATTCTATTCTTTCAATAAATTTTTGTAATCACCTAATGAATTATACTGAATTCAAATTAAAAATCTTTTTATCCGTTCAACTCATCCCCCCCCAATTCAATCTTGAGTGCGCCAATGTATATATATATATATATATATATATATATATGTATATATGTATGTTTATATATATATATTTATATATACATATATATGTATATATATATATTTATATATACATATATATGTATATATATATATATATGTATGTATATGTATGTTTATATATATACACACACATATAACTACACATGTTTCACGAGGGATAAATTCGTATCACGTTGAAGGTGGTTTGTTATTGTAAGATAATTCTACGTCAAATAACATTCTTATCGTGATAGAGTATTTGAAACGAGAAGCTTTCGCAGGAACAGCACCACGTTTTCAGAAGTAACACAATGCTCTGACTTGTATTCAACTTACTTTATTGTTGTCGTTCTAAAAGGAACAAGAATATCTACCCTATTCCGCAAACATCAAAACAAATTAATATTTGAAATTATCTTGCATATTTGTATCCGCTTTGTTACAACTGAACCACAAGTGTCTGAGATATGTGAAAGATTTTCATTATTACTTTTTTTTTCTAGAGCTGTAGTTATATCAGCGGAACAAGTTTCGCGCTAGTTGTTTCTTTCTTAGATTCATAAGAATACTTTGAATATAATTTTAATTTACATTTGTATGTTTCTCTAAAACTATATCCTTCTTACGTAAAAGTATGATATGTATATTTCAGTTATTAATATCAATGTTATCTTGATGAATTTAAATAAAATTTAAATGTGTGTATATATATATATATACATATATATATATATATATATATATATATATATATATATATATATGATAATTTTGCCTGAAAAGATATTTAAGATAAACAATATATTGAAATACATATTTGTATAAAAAATATGGTTGAAAAATAATATTTATTTTTGTTACTTTTAAAAGTGTGTACTGATTGAACGTACGAAAGATGGTAGGCAATTTTATATTAACTGGATTCATTTAAAATCAAAGAACAACAAACTTTTAATGGAATTACAAAAATCAAATATAATAATTTACATTAGATTTTTATTTCACATGAAAATATATTATTCGCAAGAAATGTAATCAGAAACATATTTTGCTATCGGATATGCTATTAATTTTACGTGTCGACAACGAATACTGGGTTTATTTTGAAAAAGAAATCACATGGATTTGAAAAAAGTGTAAAAAAACTCAAGTGCTCTCTTGTCTAGCGAGAATGAAGTCGACACTTCGTGATATAGATGACAACGGTCGGTCATATTCGGATTCTTGCCAACGTTAGGGCTGTAATATCAACAGAATATTCATAATCTCATCTACGTTCATATGTAACGAGATAACTCTGAGAAGTTGAAATTCGGAAACTTCCGTCAACATAGTTGTTAGTTGTTTCAGATGCTTCCGACTATTGTATTCATCGCATGAGTTATAAAAGTTAAATGAATAATACACGATAAAGCAACAAGGCATGTCTTCCATTTAATGATTTAGTCAAATAAATTCCCAACATTGTATTTTTTTAACTGTTGTTATGTAAATATGAATACTTTTGTAAGTATTTACATGTATCATTTGTAAACATGTAAATATGAAAAATGAGATCAGTTAATTCCCTGTAACTGATTTTAATAATTATACATATATATATATATATATATATATATATATATATATGTATATATATATATATATATATATATAAAATAAAAACTTAATAAACTTATAAGTATTATTCAATAAATATAAACTAAACAAAACAGTATTTGATTAGTTAATTTTTAGTTAATTTTTGTATAAAAATGTATAAAATTATACGATTGTTCTCTTCTGTTAAAAAAGGTAATTTAATATAAAATAACATTAATATCAATGTCAAATGCATGTTCTCAAACTTTTAAAAATTATTTTTCCGTTTGAATTACATGTTTAATATATTGAAACATTATACTTTAATATATTAAACACGCCGTTCCTGATTAAGACCATATCACGTTCTGTTATTTTATTGTTAACAATATTTTTCATGTTATAAATTATTTTTGTCTCTTTTATTATTTATCTTAATTTCATATTTAAAATTTTAAGAAATATTTGATAATGAAATTAAAGTCGATTAAACTTATAATTAAAAAAATATATATTGATGAAAAGTTATTAATATTTCATAAAATAATTTAATTCAAGCTTTTAATATTTAATACATAAAAATAAATTCATTTTTATTTAGAATCCTCTTCAAAAAATAAGCTCGTAAGTGAAAATGTATATAAAAGAATTATGTTTCCTTTACTTGGTACAAAAAAAAATACTTTGTGTGTTATTTTGTGTGTTGGATTTCCATTACTCTTATTCTTTCAATTTAAAAATCATTTAAAAGGGTCTCTGTCAAACTGTTTATATTTTAGATTTTTTACAGTAAGTACGAAATGAATGATAAAATGTATAAATATTTATTGTAATTTATTAGTCGTTTGTATTGCATACTCGCTTTCTTATTTGCTTGTGTTACATACTTAATATCTTAGAAATAAACTTTGAAATAAATACATAAAAATTGCTTTGAAACGATCTTTACATCCCGATTCAAATATAAATAAATATTGTAATTAAATAAAAAAAAAATGATAAATGGAAAAAATAATTATTGATTTGAGCGCTCAAATGTAAAATTAGCTAGGATTTTTATATTTAAACCACTGAATTTCTCAAAAAACATATTTAGAAATATATATTGAAGTAAAAAATTTGTAATAAATAATATTCTAGTATCTATAGCAAGGGTAGGCAACTTATCCGATAATAAAAGCCACATTTAATACTTTTCATACATTTTTGAATGTTCAACAGCCACAGAAAATATTATTTTAAAATTGTATTTATTAGGTCGGTAAAAAAATAATTTGCCTACAAATTCATATACAAAACTGAAATTATTTTCTTACCGACCTAATATAAATAAAAAATACAACTATACAGTAGTCCTAATCACCAAAGTAGAATATATTTAATCTCTACTCATTGAAGACTTTGATTGAGTCTTCATTTTCGCATTTAAAAGTTGCATTTTTCAACATTTTGCTCAAAAATTTACACAGCAACCCGTAATAAATTTTGTTTTATTGCATTCAGAAAGTCTTAGTTAACAGAATTGTTTAGTTTCATATCTTTTTTGAAGATTTTCCATAACCGAAGAGCCACTTCAAACAGCAGTTTGGACATACTGTATATGGATGTTTGAAAAGATATTGTGAATTACCCGTTCATATATAAAATATTCTAATATTGGTACATACTATGCTACTATAGATTATTAATATAAAAATTTAGGAAAAATGGCAATGAAACCAAATATTGTCTCGGGATCCGCACAGAGTAGCTTTGGGAGCAGCATACAGCTAACCGTAGTGTTCCCACCGTTATCATATACAATATCTTCTAATACTTTTTTCACGGTTATTATATTGTGGCGTTTTTGAAATTCGTTAAGTATACAATGTCATAAATGAATTTTATATTTGCATGCACAAAATGTTAAAAATAAGGATGATAAAATAGACATGCATTACAGTAACTATGAAAATAATAAGTAAACAAGAAACTACATATATAATACAAATAATGAATAAATTCACTTAAAACTCTCACTGTTCAAAGATCAAAATTATAACTTCTGTATAACTTAGTGATCCCAGTGATAGAACATTTCATGTTTGTATATAATACGAATTTACTTCCCTATCTACATTTGTTGCATCATCTGTTAATGTTGTTAATACATGATTATAAATGTAGTTCAATACCATAATACAACGAGTAGTTGCATTTTGCTCGAATTCAGCGAATTAAAATTAGCATAAATAAAATACTTCTTTACAATGTTATACAGTAACAATCGTTTGTCTAACTTTTTGCAATAGATGTGTACTTGTTTTATTTTATTAATTGTGCAAATTAATTCGGTGTCTTTTTATAGATTTTAGTAGCTTTAGAAGCCGCATTTTACCCATCCTTGATCCATAGTATCTAATCAAGTCTGTCGCCAAATAGTGTTACTAGAAAGTATATTTCTAAATATAATTATTATAATTACACATACACACACACATATATACATATATATATATACATATAAGTATATATATATATATATATATATATATATATATATATATATATATATATATATATATATAATTAATGCATGGTTTCAGTTTGAAAACATTTATCTATTATATAACATTTTTAACGAAATGTAAATTTAATTAAAAATTTAAGCCAAAAGTCATTGCGCTTTTTTAGTGGTTCGAATAAGCTGTTCGTAAACAAATATTTGAGAAATAGTAAGCCATGTAAGCAAATATTCGTTCCAGACAAGGTCCTTAATCAGATCGAAAGTTTATTTACTGAACGATGATAGTTCAACGTAACGTACGTTCAACAACGTAGTGAGATAAAATAATGATGACGAATTTGAAAAAACCGAATAATCTCGTTGTGTAAACGTTCGTAATCGATATCATCTTCATTGAAAAAACTATTTGCTGGATATGAAAGCGTGATTGGGTGCCATCGTCCAAACAACAACCATAAAAGCGTATGGAGCAAGATCGTATTCGAGTAATAAAATCCAAGCTAACATGTATTTGCGGTTCGTTGTAGATTGTCACAAAAAATATGGATCTAACTACAGTCGAGATTATATTTACTTTCGATGAAAAAATGTCTAAACACTGGCAGGTTCGTTTATTCGAATGATTACAAGTAAACGTTTTTAGAACTATCGATTTAAACAGATTATTACTATTTACTCAATCGCTATTATGTATCATATACAATAAATAAAAAATATTTATCACTCATAGTAACAAACAACAATTCGTGTTTGTATTAACAAAATATTTAAATGAATGTTCAATCATTATAAACAGATATATTTTTTTTTATTCTATATACATTTACAATATACAATACAATTACAATATAATTAATGTAACAAATAAATTTTTAGCTAATAGTGAAATGCAATTAGTCAGATGGACTTTCTTTATGAGAAAATTATAATATATATATACATATATATAATATATGTTATTTATCCCTATTTATATTCAAACATAAAATAAGTTCAATTCAAACACACATATATATATATATATATATATATGTATATATATATATATATATATATATATATATATATATATATATATATATATATATATATGGATGTATGTATTAAAATATTTAATAATTAATTAATATTCATATTTTATTCACCAGATATTTACTCTTTCCTGTAAATATTATTATACTCCTTGCCTTAATTTGTTTGTTATATTTATTTTATTAGTCATAAAGTTAATATAAATATTTTATTATCATGATTATAAATTTTAAAGTGAAAGGTACATTAGTTCTATGTATTTAAAAAAAAAAGATTCGAGCGAATAACATTAGATGAAAAACGAATTAGATTTCTTATGACCAAAATGGCTCGTCGTTGTAATTAATTAAATAATTGTATACTTTGTAATTTGTATCGTCCAGTTAATTATTATATTATTTTCTTCTTGTTATTAATATAAGTGTCGTTCTTATTAGAGATACAGAATTATATTAGAACGATGTGTATTTATTGTGAAGGTTTCGTGTAACCTGTACAGGATGATTCAAGTAAGGCTTTCACATGAAAGTATTAAAAAAGCAAAATTTTTTTAAAGAAAACATGTTATCCCCCATTTAGTACTTTAGTTAAATTGTATTTCTCTATTGAATTAAACTGAAATACTAATTAAAATATAACTTAACTTTTTTAACCACTGTACTTCCTTTTAATGCTTCCATGTAGAAGCTTAAATTGAATCACTATATATATATATATATATAATTGAAAAAAAATAAGTGTCGCATTCAATTTGTTTTTGGAGCAATTTTAAAAACTATTTTTGCCTTTTTGTAGAACTAAGAATTCTTCACAATTTTCGTACACTTTCTCTTCTACATGAAACATTTTAATTTTTGTTCATTACATTAATTTTTTTTTCTTCTCTTTTATAATATCTTTAAGGAATGTATCATTTAGAACAGTTTTATTAAAATGTATAAAATTATTTTAAGAGATTCTCGAATTAATAAGAATTTATAAGACCGAAAAAATAATCTTATTTGATAAATATAGCGGTTTTGCTTGAATGTTACTAAACACGTTAACTAAATATCAACACTGATTATTTGCATACTCGTATAAATTTATCTCCCAAATGTCACAGATATAATGTTACTAACTTTGTAAAATTTACTGACATTAAGTTTATTCAAGCTACAATAGCATTTAAATTCATATTCATTATTGAATTTAAATGTTTGTTCATCAATTTGATCTTAAAATTTGTAACTTCCCATGTGGAATGAAGTTGTACACACAACGTATACACCTACACACACACACTATATATATATATATATATATATATATATATATGTATATGAGATAAAATCTTGATTGTTACCTAAAAAATTGATGCTTATATTGATGTTTAAGGTAAACTGTCTGAAAAACAGTGATCTTAAACGGTAAGGAAGTCTATAAGAAGAGACAATTTTATAAGTAGTTAAAAATATCTGGTTTACATAATTCTGAGCTTAAATAATATACAAACTTATCTACATTTCTCTGAAATATAATCAAAAAATAAATTAAGTAACGTTTATTGACTGGACAATAAACGGTGATAATTATCTGAAGATATCGTAAGATAGTAACAAAAGTGGTCCAGGAAATCAGTAGGAGAAAAAGATCCGAATGAAAATTCGAACAGAAAAATAAAATTAAGATAATGTTTACTATCGATAACAGGTAAAACTTATTATAACATCATAAATAAAATTATTTCTTTCATTTTTGACACTATATATATATATATATATATATATATGTATATATATATAAAAGCATTTGAATTATATATGAATGGTTAAATTATCAAATAAATTTCATAGGGTTTCGTTAACTTCAATTAATTCATCGGAAATAATATAATATTTATTCTAGTTATGTGTTGAGTAGTTTCAAAATAATAATTTACCTCTCTATGGTTTCTATATGTTCTATTATTATCAAGTCTCTAACAATAATTAAATAAAATATTATAATGCTTTTACCTCCGCATTGATTTTCGAATAATATAAAGTTCAGCTGAAGAAATAATACTATCAAGCACATGAGCATACGATATTTGAAAGTTTCGATAAAAAATACATTTGGTAATTTTATTTTAAATTAAAAATAATATTTACATGAATTTGATGACATTGATTTTAAGGATTTCGTATGAATGGTCACATTTTTAAATAAAAATAATTTTGTCTTAACGGTCTTCGTCCTTTGAGTTTCGATTTTCTACTATTAGTTTCATCAGGTATTTCATATTCAGAGAGTTTTTAGGTTGGTTGGTTATTAAGGTTTTATAGTGCTTCGACAGATAAGGTCATTAGCGCCCGAACACGAAATGTAATTAAAAAATACACCCCTTTTGCGCATTTACGTTTGAATCACCCCTTATAGAGAGAGATTTTAGAGAGTCGAATCAGTATAGAAGAGATTAAGAGAATAGAAATTTAAATGATCCAAAAGGACAAAGACTATTAGGACTATGCACGAACGTAATCACAAGTATAAACCATAAATTATAGTTTTGAAAATATTTTAGTCTGAAAATATAAAATAATATAAATTATTTCTTTAAATATGAATGTTCTAATCACGTGTCTATATGAGGTCGTTAAAGAGTCTTTAAAATTGTTTTCAGGAAGAAATATAAATAAAACCAAATGTTATGAATTAATATATACTAATTTTAATTGTTGTATATTTTTATCATAACAATGGTTAGTAGTTATTATATTATCAATGTATGTAGCGTTTTAAAAATACACCTTTCACTTTTAATTTATATTAATATCAGGTAATTTAAACATTGATGTGGTTTTTATTCCGATAAACTTCAAACAATATTTATAGAAGTGAAGTAGTAAGTAATGCGGATATGATTATAAATATTAAGAGTGCATTCAATGCTCAGTTGATTAATGTATGAACTAATGAGGACTATTTTTCATATTTGAAGGTCATGCGATAATGACTATCCGGTATATTTACTTTAAGTCTAAACCATTGTTCTAGAGTATTGTAAGTATCTTAGAAGATATGTACACCATTCTGAAAGAATTGCTCAGAAATTGTTTGAAAAATGTGTCATAAAATGAAAATTTGTAAGATGTTTTTCAATCTGAATGATTCATTATTTGTAATGGAGGATTGAAAGTCGTTAACGAACCTTATATGCTAGGTACCTTTAAATGATTTAAATTAAGCGACGAAATAAATTTGTTTATATTTAAATAAACTTTGAAAAGTATGAAAATTTAATAAATTGTTTCCATGAATTGTTAATGGGTAATAAATTTAAAACCATTACGATTTACTCATAGTTTCGTTTTCAACATACTAACGATTTCTTTTGGACTCTTAATTAGTATGCAATGAATAATGAATCGCGTCGAAAATACAAAGCGTATCTATCTTTGGTCTTTAGTAAATATCCCAGTGTCTCATTTTTCAAAGTTTGAGTTTTTCGCTCAAACATTGTTGGTTTATGTATGGTGGATTATAGCCGATATTCTTTACTACGAGTTTCTTGCAATGTGTAAGTGATGTACTGTTTTAAGAGAGATCATCACAAGTCGAATGTTGAAAGGGTTAGTGCTTCTACAAGACAATTAGAAATCTTTCATTGCGTGACAGATCTCTGAAAAGATTTTTCTTTGCGATAGCACAGACTGTCTCATTCTCTTTATTATGGTTATATTTTATTATGCGATGATCATTTGTTTTTAACCCCAAACAATTGTTTGCATGATACGGATTTTTAAAACCAAAATGATTTCAAATCTGAATTGCTTATAGTATTTGATTTAAAAGGCATAGTTTTTTTTAAAAAAAACTTGTTAACTATTTTACTGGAAAGGGTAATTTAAAAAAAGCCTTTAATAATTTATTAACTTGTAATATAGTTATATTTCTAAAAGGTTTTTATATATGCAGTATCAAGAAGCATACACATTGATATTATATATATATATATATATATATATATATATACATATACACGAGGGGCATTTGATAAGTATGGTAAAAAAGCAAATAAACACCGATGTTGGGAAAAAATCCATTTTATTTATCAACATAGTCTCCATTGAGAGTTTGGTCCAGTGAGTCTGCAAAATACGCATTGACAGCGGCGATGTCATCTTCATTTGACAAGAATTTCTTCCCACCAACCCAAATTTTCAAGTTTAGGAAGAAGAAAAAAAGTCATACGGGGCCTAGTTCGGAGAATAGAGTAGATGAGTAATCAATTCGATGTCTAATTCGTGCAATTTTAAAATTGTAACGGTCGATTTGTGGGACAGCGCGTTGCCCCGGTGAAAAAGCACTTTTTGCGCCAATATTGGCCGTTTTTCTTTCAGCACTTCTTTCAAACGGTCCAATAATGTTGCATAATAGGCTTCTGTTATCTTTTTTCCCTTCGTTAAGTAGTCGATCGGGATGGTTTCTTGGGAATTCCAAAAACAGTGGCCATCACATTCCCGTCCGACAAAACGGTCTTCGCCTTCTTCGGCGCAATTTCACCAGTCGTTGTCCACTGCTTTGACTGCTGCTTCGTCTCAGGTGTGTAGTGGTGTATCCATGTAGGCCTTTTTGAGAAGACGAATCGAGGCAAAAAGGCCTATTAATTTTTTTCTATTTTTGCGCCAACTGCTACAATGCTCGCTTCAAACATCTGTAGAACGTGAAAAGTGTCGCTTCTGACTGAAATTTCACCTATGCTAGTTTGAAAAGTGACACTTGATAACCGTGACATTACCAAATGAATGGTGGTGCCACATCATAGAAATTTACCAAACTTATCAAACGACGCTCGTATTGTATAAATGTGAATAAAGATTAGTTAATTCATTTAGTGATATATTTATCAGTTTTTTTAATCGTAGAAAACTCACCATTAACTTATGAAAAAACGTAGAAATGAGATAGGTGTATTTTTTTACACATTGTTAGTTTTCTATGCTTAAACAGATGCGATAATTTTATACGAAAAAAATAGCACTTTTGGAAATAATTGTTACATTATAAAAATAATAATTAAAAAAATGAATTGTAAGCTGTTAATGAATAATATTTATAATTAATTTATTACAAGTAACAGCTGTAAATGAAAGATTAGAGTTTTCTGCATCCCATAAGTAATAATCGAAAAATATCAATAGTGATTTATTGAATATTTTTAACCAGACAGCTTTTTTTTATCATTTGTTAGATAGAAAGTCATTTGTGAAAAAAAAACGTTTTTAATTATTCTGTGAAAATCTGTTAAAAAAATGTTTAAAATATAAATAGTTATATGAATAAGATATTAAAATCGTATACAATTGCACACTGTTTATTCGTCCAAGTTGTTACAGATACAAAATAAAACATTTAAAACCAGTAATATTATCCTCTTCAGAGTTATTTGACTGTAATTAGAAACCTAGTATTTTAATCTGATATTATTTCAAGTGCTACACAAACCGTTTGTATTATTTAGGTAGAAACATTTCTCGTTTGTAAACATAGTTCATTATATTCTCAATGTATCGCGTCAGTATTACATGTAATATCATAACGGTTTCCTGTGGGAGAGGATGGTCTTAATAAAATATATAGTTTGTGTTACCGATGTGTTATAACTATACCGAATTTATAATGGTAAGAGTAACATTCACGTTATTCAGATACGATCATTCGTGCAAATATCATTGCTTAAATTAAGTATTCGGAATGTGCAGTATTTTATGAATGTTTACATTTATTTTCGGCATCTGATGAATGAAAACTTCATCGCATTCGAAATATTTTTTCATCGATTCACATCACATTCAGAATAAATAATTCATCTTAATACCTATTTATATTTCATGTTTTTTAAAATATAGATTAAATTATACAATATAAAAAATATATATAAATCTTGTAAGTCCATAAATATTATTTTTTGAATTGATGTTTGTAAAACTATGCTATCTTTTATATAATTCCTATAAAAATTGCTAAATAATAGATTCAGTTTTTAGAATCTAATTGTAAAAGATGAGTATGTGCCATTTATTTCATAAGATTTATTATATTTTTTTAAAAAATCTTTTTTATATAATTCGACAAGTTAATATAAACTGGACTATTGTTTACTGTTTAAAATTATATATATATATATATATGTGTGTGTGTGTATGTGTATGTGTGTGTGTGTGTATTTTACTGTATTTTGTTTCAATTGGCTCAATAATAAATGATGTGAATTAAAAAAATGAATCATTTAGCTTTTAGGAAATTAATCAGCATTAAAATTTTAGCATGCTAAAGTACACAATATGTTGAATTTTTATGATTTACAGAATAAATTTATAAACAAAATGTATTGATTGCATAAATGGTATAAATAATTTAAATAAAATAAGATTAAAATTGAAAATAATTTATATGGAAGGCAAAGAATAACCGATAATCATATATATAACTTAAGATTTAGACAGGGCCAATGCTCAACGAGAAAAATCTTGAGGGGTAATAAATTTCGATGGGCGACAAATTTTGAAAAGATTTATTTTCAATCATAATTTCGATTTACAAGTAGCTCAAATGTGAAATAAATTAAATCTAAAAATGTTTATAACTGAAATTTTTGAAATTTATGTCACAGAACTTCATAATTTTGAATTAAGGGTAATGATCATAGCTGTTTCCGTAGAATGGTCATATCATCTATATATTAATGGTGGCACTTTCCAAATATGTGTCATTTTTTTGTTATTTTATGTCGGAATACAGAAATTTGTTGCAAGTACTGGCAGTTATAGAAGTGTTTAAAGTAATAATATACCCAAATAAACATGAGTGACGGGCGAATGAGACTGAGCGGTTCTGCATACAAAAATCGCTCTCTAGAACGATTGCAAAAAGATAAAGAAATTTTATCAAAATCTCATAAAATCGATTCATTTTTCAAGTAGAAATTTTTTAGTGATCATTGAATTTTTTTCTGTTGAAATGTTCTCAAAATTACCAACAGTCGCGGATTTTTCTTAATTCATTTGGACAAAATTTGGAGGAGAAGGGTGGCACCTAGTATAAATTCGGCACTACCTATATATATATATATATATATATATATAAATTAAATTGTTTTTAAACCTGAATTGTATTATTTTTAAAAAGAGAAAATTGCACAAATACATAGATGCCTTTTAGTAGTGATTTTTATTTGATTTAATTTTGAAAATAGGCAAAATTTAAACTTATTAAGCGCTCAAAATATCAATTTTCTTATAAAATGATTTTTTGTATAAACACAAATTGGAATAATAAATTTATTAGTAACCCTACATGTTAACTGCAGCCATATTAATATTTTTTTGTTTTAAGAAATGTTGGTGTTGAAAAAAGTTGCTTCTTTCCATCTTTAATTCAATAGCTCGATTCTAAGCAAAATTAATAATAAAACTAAAATCGATGTTATCAAAATACAAACTGAAAAATGTACTTTAAAATGATATTAATATGGACACGATGAAATGACACTTTGATTAAAAAAATTAAGATTAGAAATCAGAAATTAAAAACTGCAATTATTTTCCTACCGATCAAATAGTTTACTTAATTTGTTAAAAAAATATTTAAATATTTTATTCGTAGTGTTTCATAATTTCTCTTAAAACTTATTAAAAGTACTTTTCTGTACTTTAAATTTATCACTTGTTTACTGTTAACATTAGTTCATTTCTCAAACACAACGTACGAGATGTATTTTAATAATTCAAACTGTTGGTAGGTTTCTATTAACGAAGTATAATGTATGTACACTAAACCAGATACTTTTTACAAATTAATTTTTTTAGTGAACGAACAGAACATTATTTCAATGATGAATGAACGTGTTTCAGAAACACAGGTCGAAAATGAAATTAATTGAAACACAATTGAAGAAATATTTCTAGAAACTGATTTTTTTTATAAAATTAATAATGACTACATTGTTTGAGAAAAGAATATTGACGTATAAATGAAAAAGTAAGTGAATTGAAACTTTGTTTGAAATTCCTACGCGTAACGCCTTTTTAAAACACACACACACACACACACACACACACATATATATATATATATATATATATATATATATATATATATGTTGATATTTTGTATGTTAGAGTAACATTTCACTGGAAAATATTTGAAAAGAGAGTGTACGGAAAAAGTACGATAAATTATACAATTCATTGTCGCCTTAGCATGAGTTATAATTGCTTTTTGTCACGGAACACAAAAACACTGGCAACGTAAATTTTTTTTTTCTAAAGTACACATCTCATTAAGAGCTCGACAGCTATATGACAAACAGTTTCGAAATTTAAATGATAACAGACTGTTTTTTTCTGTATTTATACAGTACTTATGTTTATTAGACGGGCAGTTTTGATGTCTCTTTCATAGGAAATGATATCGTTATTATTTTTTTTTTACTTTATTTCAAGTGAGGAATAAAGAGTTCTCGTCGTTACCGTGACATTTGTTTTTTCTTTGTCTTTTTTTCTGCTCAAATATAAAGAAAACGTACGAAACATTTAAAAATATATTTACTATGACTTGATCTCGATTGTCATAACATGTACTTTACTACACGAAAGGGGAGAAATACGCATGCATAATGTAGATTCGAGGAATTTATTTCATACGGCGAAGTACGTCAAATGTCATGTACTTCACAAAACATTAAGTACTATACATGTACTTTTTGTATGTGTGTCTACATATGCGGTAAATATTTTGAAGTTTAGATAATAGTACAGCAGTAGTTAGTTTATAGCAAAGTTTTGTATCAAGAAAATTATGCACATACTCGCACATAAACTAAACAAAGAATATAAAACGATATCGAAAAAATATGTTTTCAAAACATTTCAATTACAAATAATATTAGGTCGATGCAAAAATAATTGCGGTTTTTACGTATCGAGTATAAAGATGCATATATCAGTTAAAAACTATATTTATTAATCAGAATGAAGACCATTGGCGCGCACACATGTCTTCCAACGGGAAACAAAAACCTCGAATTAACGACTTCATCGAAAGCGCTTTGAGCTGATGTTTGAACTTTGAAAACCTTCTCTTGTACGAAATTACTCAAATGTTTAAAAAAATGGTAATGTGTCGTAAACATATCCGAGAATAACGCGGGTGTGTTGAGGTATCATAACCCTGTTTATTTAATTTTCTTAAAGTCATTTGTGAGACATGTGGTCAGGCGTTGTCATAAAGAAGAATTGATCCTCTTCGATTGACTAATACTGACCGTAAACGATGTAACTTCTCATGTATTTTTTCAATTACCTGAATATATTTTTCTGGAGTTATTGTTCCACCAGGATTTAAGAAGTTGTAGTGAATGATGCCACTTTCCGACCACCAGACAGTGGCCATAATCTTTTTTTCATGGAGCTTCGTTTTAAGAAACTGTTTTCGTGCCTCTTCTCTGTCTAGCCACTGTGATAACGTTTCCGATTATTGTAGAGAATCCACTTTTCATCACATATAAAAATGCGATAAAGTAAGAGATTATTTTTGTTATGCAAAAGAAGTGCAGAGCAGACTTTTCATATCGCCGAATTGCTTGATGTTCGTTTAGTTCATACGACACCCATTTATCCAGCACTTTTATTCTTCCAATTAGGCTCAAATATCGAACAACTGTTGAATTATCAACATTGAGTTCTTCTGCCACCTCTGTTTTATGTGGGTCCGCTTCAATAATTATTCTTAAAACATTATTGTCTATAGCTGAATGATGCCCACGACCCACCTCATTATCAAGGCTTTCGTTTTCATTAAGAAAATTTTGGAAAAAGTGTTAAGCTGTACGGTCACTAATTGACTCTTCGCCAAAAACTAATTTGATATTTCGAGCAGTTTTTGTTGCCTTAGGTCTCAATTTAAACTCATACAACAAAATCGCGTGAATTTGCCTTTTTTCCATAACCAATTTAAGAGCTTATATCCAACAATACTAAAGAATGAAAACAATAGATATAAGCTGAAATCAGTAGTTCTAATTTCATTGTTTACAATAAAGTATCACATGACTATAAAAAAAGATAACGGTAACTAAAAAAATCACCGCCAAATGATAAAAACCACAATTATTTTTTCTCCAACCTAATGGTAATCATCACCATCACCATTTATTAAATACAGCCAGTTGAGAATTCTTAAAAATATTTTTCACTATTATTTTTTATTATCATTTTCAAAACTACAAATATTTCTACAAAAATTAAAATGATAAAAACCGTAATTATTTTTACACCGATTTAATATCTAAGACAGAAATAAAGATATAGATATGTTTATATCATTATTAATACAATTGATGTGTTAAAAAATTTAAATATAAGTAGATCGTTTGTTAAAAATATGTTAATGCCAATCATATTGATATATTTTTTATATCCTTTTCATTAATTCACTCTAATGTCTTATCTGTATAGATTTACAATATGTTAGATGTATGCAAAAAAAGTTTTTTTTTGGTATGCTTTCACTCAATTCAATCATCATAATAATTGACGTTGTTTCTATGACCTTTTGGCATCTCTCAGATCACGTTTCGGGTTCTTCCGCAAAAAAAATACATCTGTTTGGAGGTAATAAATTAATAAATTTTCTATCTTAGCCACATTTTGAAAGTGGTGTCCAACTAAAGAGTTTTCTATGAACCAGAATATGCCAAGTCGGGTGAATACGTCGCATACGGAAAAACTTCACAGGCCAGTGAAGTTGAGTAATAAGAATAATATTCATATACAGGTTAGCATTTTCGGGCAGAAAAATGACCTACAGATTTCTTTCTCCAGTAAATAGTCTTTATAGCACTCGGCATTAACTGTTGGATTTGTTTGAAAGAGGTTGTATATCCTTTCATATCTTACCAGATTCACAAGACATTTTTGGCGTGTTCAGTTTTGCTGTTGATGGCTAACCGAGGATAACTCATGAATGTGCGCGTTAGAATATTCGTACATAATCCATTTTTCATCGCTGGTAACCATTTTGTAGAAAAATCTTTCTAATGTCGCTTGGCAAGCAATGAGCTGTATTTGTTGAGCTGACAGATATTGATGTTTTCAAAAAGTTCATACAGTACCAATTCACTTTCGAATATTTTTCATCTCATGTAAACGTCTCTAAATTGTTGTTCAATCAACTTCCAGTTATTCCGCGAGTTTCTCTTGCGTATGCGACGGACTTTCATTCAGTAATGTCAAAATTAATTCGGCGCTTTAAAATTGAATCAATCATAACTCTTTTATATAGATATATATATATATATATATATATATATATATATATATGCGGTTTATAGAGTCTGTCGACGCTTTCCGCTCTTCAACTTTTCCTCCATTCCTTTCTATCTCGGCACCGCTGTTCGCCCAATTCTCTCTCCCTGATCGATTTACGGATTCCTTCGCTCCAAGATCTCCGTGGGCGACCTCGTTTCCGTCGTTCCAGAGGTAAATACTCCATCGCTTGCTTAGGCAGTCTTGTATCGATCATTCTCTTGACATGGTGAGTTGTTTTCGCTCAATGTCTTCAATGATGTTGTCTTCTACGCCCATTAATTGCTTGATCCTTTCGTTTCTAATTCGATCTCTTCTTGATATTCGACAGGATCTTCTTAGAGCATCCATTTCCATGACCGCAATTCGTCTTTTTTATAACTCTGTTTTAGATTAAAATATTTTCTCGTCGTTTCAGGTGTTTGAAGTATCGACCTTAACATTTAAAAACATTATAAATCTTGGCCAAGCAAGTTGGCATAACTTCACAAAACAGTAGTGAATACGATGGCGTCCGAAAAGCAGCAAATAAAGAGTTACATACGTTTCGGATTTCAGTTGAAAAAAGTACTATCGAAGCCACGAGAATGATTTATTCAGCATTGGGGAAAATGTTATGATGTACAAAACTTTCAAAAATGCTAAAACAGTGAAGGAGGTTCGAAAATTCATTACGATTTCATCAATTTAAAGCCACATTCTTAATGACAGATGAAGTAAAGTTATACAAAATAATGGGGGCTATTTTGATGATTGAAATGTATCCCATTTTTCCATAAACATTAATTTTCTATAAAAAAAGCACCGAATTAGTTTATACAATTAATAAAATGAAACAAGTACACATATATTGCAAAAAGTTAAACAAACGATTGTTACTATATGACATGCTAGAGAATTATGTCATTTATGTTAATTTTAATTCGCTGAATTCGAGTAAAATGCAACTATTCGTTTATTATGCTACTAAACTACATTTATAATCATGTATTAACAACATTGACAGATAAGGTAACATAGATAGTTAGGGAAGTAAAAGTCGTATTATACACAAACATAAAATGTTTTATCACCGGGATCACTGTTATCCAAATGTTATAATTTTGATCTTTGAATAGTGTGAGTTTTATGTGAATTTATCTATTCATTCTGTGTATTACATATGTAGTTACCTGTTTATTTATCGTTTTCCTTGATACTATAACGCATGTCTATTCCATCATCCTTATTTATAAAATTTTGCATAGGCAAATATAAAATTAATTTACGACATTGTGTACTTAACGAATTTCAAAAAGGCGACAGCATAATAACCGTGAAAAAATATTAGAAAATATTGTATATGACAACGGTGGGAAAAGTACGGGTCGTGGGCCGTATGCAGCTCACAAAGCTACTCTGTGAAGCTCTGGAGACAATATTGGGTTTAATTGCCATTTTTCCTAAACTTTTATATTAATAAGCTGTAATAGTAATCTACAGCCAGATTTTAAAGTATTAACTGCAAAGATGAAGACTCAATCAAAGTCTTCAACGAGTAGAGATTAAACATATTCTGCGTTGGTGAGTAGGACTACTATATAGTTCTTTATTATCTACAAATATAATTTTAAAATATTTTCTGTGACTCTTGAACATTCAAAAATGTATGAAAAGTATTATATGTGGCTCTTATTATCGAAGAAGTTACCCATCCCTGATATATAACGCAACGGGAAATATGAGCCTTTGATAATTTAATTAATAAATTATAAAAAGCATCAATCAACTACAACAGTACGTATTATAAATATATTATTTTTAAAATTAATATTTGATTTTTATAAAAAAAAGTCTCTTTTATTAAGACCAATAGAGTTAAATACAATGAAACACGTATAAATAATTAAAAAAGAAATAAAAAAATAATACTTTCTGAACCAAATGTAAATATAGAAAATATATGTACATTTTCTTACCTATTATTCAAGTTTACAAAATTCATTATAGAATAATAAATCTTAGTGAGTGATAATTAAATTTTGTTTTTGTTAATTTTCTTTAAAAACATTTCAAAAACTGAATTGTTACTTTATTTCAAAGTATGAATTAGTTTGTTTGTATACTCACAGATATTTAAATAAGAATAATATATATTAATTTGATAAAAACAACTTCATTTTATAAGAACCGCCAAAACGTTTTCATAAGTTTTAACGGTACGGAACGGTAATATAACGTTACTGGATAAACACTTAAGATGAAACTGTCATCCCAACGAGTTTAATTAAAATGTGCTTAGTCTAGAGATTGTCTACAATATTTAGTGGTGAACGGTTAAATGTATATATATATATATATTCCGGTATAAATATTATTACTGGGTAAATGTATTAAGTGCAAAAGTATAGTAAAATATTTTATTACTTTATTTAATTCAGTACTTTTTTAGTTGCACAATTATATATATATATATATATATAAAGTATTGATTTAAATAAACGTTTTTATAATTTATTCAGTTTAGGGATAACTGTTAATTATTCTTAATATAATTTTACATTTTACGACATTCGTATTGAAACCAATATTAACAAATTCACAGAAAATGTATCCAAAAAGTAGTATTAAAGGTTTTATTTATTATTTAAAATATTCAGGCTATCGTATTTTACTCTGAAAGTGAAGTTATATCCTTTACATTATAAAAATTTATTTTATCAAAATGTTTAAGCATTGATTATCTTAGCTGTCGATGCGCCCATAAACTTCAAATATCTATCTATTTATCTATCTAATAATTGATTGTCTGCTTGACATGCTGAACGGGACTTTTATAAGAATGCCATTATCTTCAAAGTACAAGAACCTGTTATTCCATATTTGAAAATCATAGTATATTTCTTTAATATCTTCCTTTATTTCCGAACACAGAAGTGTTTCTTAGTTGAAAATTAGAAATATATTAAAAATAGGAAACTTGATATATGTTTGGTGAATATAATTTAAAATTCTAAAGTGCAGAAATTCGAAGGTGATGACTGTTAATAAAGATTGTTCATTCTTGATAAATATGACTGGTTGAAATTGTAAAGCTTTACCCTGAGTTGGGATTCGTGATTTTGTGAAAATTTTCAAAATTATACCATCAAAATTCTAATCATCGTATATTGTAAAGTTATTCCATTTAAGACATGGGCTAGAAGTTTGATCGATATTATAATTGGTTGGATTTATCATACAGCAATTAAATTTTAAACAATCTACATTATATATATATATATATTAAATGATTATTTTATATTTATCTAATGGTTATAATAATTAAATAAAATCTTGTAAATGCTATGCAAAATAATCATCATCTTTATGGTTGATATGTAGATGGCTGAAAAATTAGTCAGTATAATTAATTTTCCGATGAAACTTATTTTTTCTTTAAAAATTTGAAACATAAATAATTTTTAAAACGATAAAGTTGTTAATTAATATTTATTATTGTTAATTAATATATTTTCTAATAAATAACACCAAAATATACACAATACAAAAAAAATGTTTGTTCTTTAACCAAACTTGAATGATATTCTTATTAAAACTTTGGTGTCTTATTCTTATTAAATTCGCAATCCAGTTGAAAAAACTGCTGTGCGAAACCGCTGGAATGATTAGTTCAGCTTTGGGAGAAGTTTTTGTGATGGATAAAACATGCCAAAATGATAAAGTAGTGGAAGAGTTTCGAAAAATGCGTTATGAAGGGATTCGTCAGTTGGAGCAAATTTATATAAAATAATAGGAGATATTTTGAGGATTGAAATGTATTTCATTTTTCCGTAAACACTAATTTTCTATAAAAAAAACAGAATTAATTTGTACACCTAATAATAGCAGTATAATGTTTTTTTAGTTTAGAGATAAACTTTTTTATTTAACATGATCTACTCATTAATAAATAGTACTATTATACTTAATATTTTTTAAAAATATTGTTGAATATATTTACAAATCTCCAGAAAGCTATTATTAGCTACTTGAATGTCTTCAATGTTATGTAAACGAATGGTTTTTGTTTTCAAGTTACTTTAAGATATAAAAAACTGACATGAATGATTACAGAATGCCAAACCAAAGGCAAATGAGAAGGAATCAAGCCCTTCTCTCCTAAGAATTCAATTGAACTTGTTGAATTCTTAGAAAATTCAACTAATTGAATGATTGTTTCTGTATAGGTAATTAAATCAGACATGAAAATTTTGGATCAGGTGTACATATTTATATATATATATATATAGTATGTATAATATTAAAACTATCATTTTATTTTAGCACTGTCACTTAAATTAAAAGTAAACAAAATGTTTCATCGAAAAATCATCAAAAATAAATTCCATAATCGAAAATGTTCTTCCTGTTACTAGATACGTTTTGTACATGAAAAGTACAGAAAAGTTCTGACAAAATGTTCGTTTAAAAATATAAATTAAATCATAACATCCCGGTGTTTACGAAAGATGCTCTGTTCCGTACACGTACTTTCACTAAAAATATTGAAAATTAGGTTGAGCATTAAATGTCTTACGATAACTGTAACAGTTATCTTTTTCTCTATTTGCTTGACGTATTCATAATTTGAATAATTTTTTTTTATGATAAATATAGATTATATACATATATATATATATATATTTATTATAAATATATATATATATATATATATATATATACATATTTATTACAAATAAAAAATAAATCCGGTAGAAAAAGTACATTATTTAATTAAAATTTTGATTTAACTTTACTTATTCTTTTTTTGTAAAATAGCTTTATCGTACATTGTAAAATTATCTGTTCAATTGTATATATATTTTATGATCCTTAAGATTATATATATATATATATATATATATATATATATATGTCTGTGTGCTTAAAATATTTACAATTAAAATATTATTATTATTTCTTGCTTGAATCTTGCGTTTTGTCTAAAATTGCAATTCAACTTGATAACATAATACTTAACAAAATTTTAATTTTTTGCTAAATTTAAATATTCATATTTATTAATTTCATATAAAAAGTTTAAAAACATCTCACTGAATTTTCTCCTCTCATTTCATTATATTATCTCTCTCCTTTCTTTTGTATATATATATATATATATACAATTAAATTTATCATATATACGTAACGGACGGATAATTAAGAAGAAATATTGTATTTCATATTATTTTTTAAATTATCTGTCATAATTTCTTAAAAGTCTGCTGGAACATTAAAATATTCTTGAGTAAATTTTTGAGATTTTATACATTGTCAGTCAGGACTTCCACTCTGATATATATAGGAATTATGTATTCATTAATTTACATTTCCGTGATTTGTAAGAAATTCTGTTTACTTTGTTGCTCGCAATCTTATTCTAGAATATTCATGAATTTTACAAACGTTAAATAAACTATAAACCTACCGTAATAATAGTTTGTGATATTGTGCCGAGGAAAAAGACGATTGCTTTTTCTACTTGTTTGTGATGTAAAATGCTATTTTTTAAATTAAAACACCGTTCTATTCTGTTACTGTTATTATAAAAAGTACTAAAATTAAATACAAATACATTTCAGTATATAAATATTTATGGTATAGAAAATTGCTTTATTTCTTACAACCAGTGAAACTACATTGTTATAATAAATAATTATGGAATATCATGAAACAATTATATTTGCATAAATATACTTTCTGTTTCACTCCTTTATATATATATACATACACACACACACACACACATATATATATTTATATATACATATATATATATATATATATATATATGTATATATATAAATGACGGACTTTCTGTTTGTGTATAAAGGAAAATATTGGTTTTACAGCTTACAAGTATCACGTAGAAACCGAAAATCGCTTTAGTGTGAAAATATCAATCAACAAGTAGCATCAATAACTCTCTAACCATCTGTTGATATAATTGATTACAATGCCACAGGTGTGTTATGAAAAGTTTGGTATTTTCGAAAAATCAATAAATGGCAGACACGTGTATGCCTTCTTTATATATATAAGATAACCATGCAAGGATGAATACATTATTCGTATTTTATTTATTTTCGTTTAAAACAATGCGGAAGTATTATTTTTGATATATATATATATATATATACACAAACACATATATATATATATATATATATATATATATATATATATATATGTAACATTAATAATAATTCCTCACAATCTCTTATCACTTTGGACATAAAAAGATCCATTTTATTCTACTCATCCAAAAATAATTTTAAGTTATTTTCAGAATTTACTTCCTGATTTATCAGTCTGCGTTCTAAATGATTCCTTAAATTATCTGAATAATGTTGAAAAGTTTTAAATACATTTGGATAATTATAGAACATTCATATTCAAATTTTTTAACCTTCTATTTAACAGCATTATTTTGATAAAATGGAACCTTTATTTAATCCTCAGTTTTTCTCGATTTTCACTATGATTTAAGTGTGTGTCTAACATTTCTAAATACACGTTTTGATTCATATATCATTTAATAAAATGTAAGTTACTCATGTTGTCTTTGAATATGCAACCCCAAACTATGATCAATCCTTCTTTATTATTTAAAAAGTGTTCAATTATATATTTTTTTGTAGATCTTTTCATTAAGTTTTAACTGGGCATAAAGTTTATTGATAAAGTAAAAAAAAACAACTTTATTTAGTAAAAATAACATGAAAACAGAACGAAAAATTCAAGTTTTTGAATCCTTTTTTCAAATCCAGTACTTTCCTTTTCATTTTCTTTATTATTTTGTTTTTTCAGAAAACTTATCAGTGAAATAAACATATAGATAATTATTTTCTTATTGTTTATGGATTAACTTTTTTATTTAATCATTTTCCTATTTCATCTGTTAATTTCGAAGCCTTAAATCTTACTAATTTTGTTATTTCTTTCCATAATCCGCCATTGAATTTTCATTAATGGGTCAATTATAGTTATAGGTTGAACTATAAATTGTTCGGTAACTGTTTTGTTCTTTATTCTCAGTTAGATCGTATATTTACAAATAAAAATCTAATAAGGGACACTATAATGGCTTTGATTGGCAGCTTTTTCTACTTTTTAAAATAGTTTTCGATTTACATTATGCATTAATATAATTTTTTTCTGATAATATTCGAAGATTGAGGGTTATTTTCCATTATTAACGAATAAAATAAATAATATTATAATTATCATTTATTTATAATGTATCTAAAGGAAAACCTCAATAAACATAAAGTGTGAAACGCAGTAAATAAAATAATAACAATCCTGTATGAATTTCAGGTTGAGATGAACTAATTTTTAAAAAGTATAAATGAAGACAGGTTTAGAGTACGAAACTGATTTGCTGTTATTAATTCAAAAAAATATATTTATTTTTAGTATTTTCTATGTGGAAAGTATTTAAAATTTTTAAAATAAATTTATTATTAATACACTGTTCGAGTTTTACATTAATCTCTTGTGTATTCATAGCGATAAAGCACATGCTGGTACAGATATATGTTCACATATGGAAGATAAGTGAACAGTAATAAGTTCTAACTAGTTTTATTGTAATTGTAAATGTATTTTACTGATATCATTTTATAACCACAGGATATTTTTTAAGAAACTCGTATAAGCGGTTAATTCATTTTTTTAGTAGGTACTTTATAAATAAACTTTGATTTCAATATGAAAGAAAACTGTAAAGTTTATTACTTTCTTATATTAAATATGTAACAACCATAACATATAATGCGTATCATCATAATCATATAAACACGGTTTTATTATTGCAATATTATGAAAATGTATCCTATTGTATGGAAATGACTCATGTTATAAGATTGTTATTATATTCAATGAAGAAAATGTATGGGACGTAAGAAAATAAATAAAAAACCTCTCTGTAAAATGAAATTATATCAGCCTATTGATCTGATGTACGGTAACGAAATGCTCTACTGTGCTCAACATAAATCCCGAGTAGCTACGAAACGTTTGCCTCCAATTGACTTTTATAAAACAGTTCTTTTGTCGACAAAAATCGCGTTTGCTCCATTGACTTCTGCAATATGTTACAAATACATTTTGATATATATATACAGTGCTGTTCTTGTTTGTATAGTGCTCGTAAAATGGCTTTAGTGTTTTACTGTAATAGTACCTAATTCGTACAATGTTCTTTCTTATTACAGATTTCATTGTATTATAATAGTTTGTGTTTTAAATAAAACACAACTGACCATTACTTCTAATAACTATTTTTGAAAACAAGAACATATTTAAATATATTAGAGTTTTGTCGAAATGTAGATAATATTAAAGCAGTGGCGTGTCAAACACGCGGCCCGCAAAGCTCTAGAATGCGGCCCGCTAATGCATTCTAGAGAATAGAGATTTTTTATAATAGAAAAGTATTTTGAAGTAGGAGAAAAATAGTTTTTTTTTGTAATAGAAAAATATAATCAAGTTATTATTCCAGATTTTTACTTGTATTTTCCAGAACATTTTATTGAAATCCGTACATTTGCAGCAAGAATTTTGGTAATGTTTGGTAGTATATACCTATGTGAACAATTATTTTCCCTTTTAATGACTAATAAACCTCCACAAAGTTAAGATTGACAAATGAACATTTAACATCTATAGTAAAAATGTCATTATCATAAAAAATTACACCTGACGTTGATAAAAAAGTTCTGCCAAAATGTGTCAAGTTTCAAGTATTAATTTTCTTAATTTCTCTAATTTGAAATTTTATTGTAACATTTGATAATAATACCTAAAATTAGTCTTTTTAATTTTTATAAATTCATTAAAAAAAATAAATGTAAATTTTAAATGAGTTATTTTTGGATATAAATATGAAGGATATAATTTTTGATTACTTTTTTCTATGCGCCCCGCACTTACACTGAATTTGGTAGCCCATGTTCATATATGAGTTTCATACCACTGTAGTAGTCATCTTTTTTTACTATATAACCGACTATTAATAATTATACTTGATGAAAGTATACAACATTTTTTTTCTCTTGATAATGACTTGTAGCAATTGTCCTCATAAAGAAGATTACGAATTATTACATTTCAGTTTATTCTTAACCGGTTTTTATAACACCATACTGAAAATATCTACATGGGTACTATGTATTCCTTTGTAACTGGAAAATGAAGATGTTAAAGGATTTAATTTTTTAAAGCTAATGTGTTAAACACGATAAAGAATAATCAGATCATTATCTAAACGACAAATGTTATATTTTACTATTTTTTTTATGTTATAATACGTGTGTAAAATATGTACCGTATCAAAGATATAAACGTTTGCTTCAATCATAAAAGATGTTATATACAAACTATAAGTTTATTCTCGCATAAAATTATCCACTTTATGTATTTTCATTAAATCTACTTCGTGTTTTCATTGGAATAACATCTCCTTATTCGTAATAAAGTAATTTATCAAATTAGATTTAACTTCAATTATAACTTAATGCAATATTTAGAAATGAATTTATTTATTTTCGATTTTGTGTTCATCGTACAATAGCTTAAACGAAATAATATCGTTTCTGTAGTAAATAATACAATTTTCTGTAGTTATTTCTAGTGTTTGTGTGTCTATTGCGGTAAATAAAAACGAATTTTATTCTAAATTAAACAAACAAACAAGTTAATAAATGAAGTAAATACAAAAGAACTTTAATTTTGTACAAATTTTAACTACTGTATATATTTTAAGTTTACAGGTCAATTCATTGACATAATTTATTTGAAAGAAAATTGTTAAAAAATACAATTATTTAAAATTATAAACCTTTGGAATTATTTTTGAAATTGACCCGACTTGACATAGTTAATAGACTTTACTAGATCTGACCTGACATTAAGGGCGGTTCCAGCTTTGGGGGAAATGGGGTAAAGGGTTTACGAAATGCCTGTCTTATTAAATCACATTAGGTGTTTAAATTGTATTTTCTTTAATAAATATATTGATGTTTTTAAATATATTTAATAAAAGATTATATTATTATTATTACATTAAGAAATTATTTAAATTTTAAGAAAAAATAAGGTTTACTTTTATAGATCAATCGTTATAAAGGGAGTAATAATTAATATTATTAGGTTGGTAAGAAAATAATTCTGGTTTGGTTTTTGTTTTATGAATTCCGATCTTAATTTTTTTCAATGAAAGTATCATTTCATGGTGCTCATGTTAATATCATTTTAAAATGTATTTTTCGGTCTGTATTTTGGTAACATCGACCTTGATTTTAGTACTAATTTTGCTTCAAATTGTGCTATTGAATTAAAGAAGGAAAAGAAGTAAATAAGAGCAATTTTTTATATGAGTTCAAAATGGGTGGTAAAGCCGCAGAAACTGCTCGTAAACTAAACGATGCTTTTGGTGTGGGTACTGTTAAGGAACGCATGGTGCAATGGTGGTTCTAAAAATGCCATGCTGGGAACAAGAGATTTGAAGATGAAGGTCTCGGTCGTCCTTTAGTTCATAATGACCAGCCGAAGGCTTTAGTTGAATCCTGAACCACTTAAATTAAAGAATGTATATGAATTTGAAGATCATAAACCGCAATTATTTTCCTACCACCCTAATATATAAGAATATTAAAACAATGTATATTATTTCATTGTTTTATTATATTATTTTCATCAGGTCACCAATTTCAATAGCAAACTAAGAAACTGAAAATAAAATTATTAAGTTTTTAATTCACAAGTTACTTTAAAGTCTTTCCTTTTTATACAGCGGTTATTAATCTTTATTGTGTTTTGAGCTACTAAATAAATAATTAATCCAGATTTCTTTTAGTACCATGTATTTTAAATCTTTCAAATTGTTTGAACATTATAGAATATATATATATATATAATATATATATATATTTATTACATATATATATATATATATATATATATATATATATATTACATATATATATTATGGGCGTTCTTCTTCAGTTCATGACGACCAATTAAAGGCGTTAGTTAAATCAGAATCACGCACAATAATTCGAGAGCTTGCACAAAAGTTAGGCGTTTAACAGTTCTGGACCACTTAAAACATAAAATTTAAATTAATTTGAAGTTCGTAAAGCGCAATTATTTTTTTACCAACTTGACACTTCCCAACTCCTGCTGAATCTATCGCTACCTGCTTAATAAAAAGAACTATACTATAAGAATATTTTTGAACAATTTTCAGGCTACGATATTTAATTTTTTTTCTAAAAATGTTACAGATTGTACTAATTGTCTCATTGATATGAAATGTTTAATTAGTGGCATTTATCTAATTTTTTGATAACTTGATTAAAAATTTTCTATAAAATTTTACTTAAAATATTAAAAAAATCGTTTATCTTTCGATTTGGTTACTTTTTCTTTAAATTATTTTTCTATTTAAGTGAAATTGGAGTTTATTAAATTCTCCTTCAAAGAACTCTTCCTATTTAGATGGACGTTGACAAATATCTTCTTAGTCTTGATACGATCGATTGTCTACATCAGGAATTGCATTAGCAATATGGGGGCAATTGCACTTTTTATGAAATCATCTTTATCTAAACTTGTCTTCAATACATATAGATAATAAATTCCGCATGATATGAACCGTTTTATTATATGTAGATTGAAAATAAAAAAAGATTTATTTATGTCTGTATTTGTTCTTATTTTCATCTTTTGTATGCGAGTATATATAGATACAAAGAAATAGTATTTTTAATATAATTTGTAATCTCAGGTGTTCTTTTTTAAAAAAATAAAAATAGGTAGATATCAAACTACAAACAAACGAAGAAAAAACTTATTAAAATAAATTTATACAAAACTATTTTATAATTGTGTTGATTTATATAGTACATATGAATTAACATATTAACATTATTCAATAATGATATAGAATTATTTTGCATTCACACTAAACAAACTGAAATAATTCACACTCAATATATATATATATATATATATATATATATATATTTATATATATATATATATATATATGTAGTTTCGAATTACGAAGAAAATATTTTTTGTAACTTCTAAAACAACAACAATATAACCTGTTTTCAGAATCACATTTTATCAACCAACCAACCAAATTATAGTAGTTCGTGTTCCGAAAAAAACCTGTATGAAATGACTGAAAATTTTCCACATTACAATCTCATACAAGCAATAACGTGCTGTGCTATTGGTACCTTTTTCCTTTATATATATTTTTTATAACAGTCGTAAAAAAATACGCCTCAATGTAATACTTCTTTTCGGAATCACGAACTATGTTTTTCTCTCCTAATGTGCTTAAAATTTAAATAAAATAATATTTATTTACTATCCGATTTTATATCGTACTTTTATATACGCATATCTGTTTAAAATGAATTTATTACTATGTAATACATAAATTCATATTATTTTTGAGGAAATAAAAGATTATATGTTCGTATTCATATGGTGATGTTCGTGGTGTTTTTATTAAACAATTGTAAAATAGAATTGTAACTAGTTATATTTTTGACACGTGTACAAGTACATACCCATTAATGTAGAGTAAGTATCTCAAGAAAGAACTTAATCCCGACATCAAAAGTTTTTTTTATTTAAATAATATCTTAATCATTTATTACAACACAACTAAAATTCATATTAAAGATTTATTAAAATAACATTCTATTCCAAAATATAATGTTACTAAGAAATTTTATATATATATATATATATATATATATATATATATATATATATATATATATATATATACATTTGTATATATATATATATACATTTGTATATATATATATATATATACATTTGTATATATATATATATATATATATATATATATATATATATATATATATATATATAGTGAATGATCATATGGTCTGCTTTTTACCATTACTAAAAGATTGATTAAAACAAGGAAACAAACAGTTCGTTAATTATTCTCTTTTAAGTGATATTACAAGTATTTATTTTTGTTTCTTGTTCAGCTCAAATTTTCCTAATTTATTCGATGTGGTTATATCTCTCTCTCTATCTCTTACACATATGTGGTTATATATATATATATATATATATATATATATATATATTATTTGGTTGAAAGCTTTATGTACAGCACAGTATTTTATTAACTCTTTTAATTATTAATTAATGCATTGATTAAAATATGTCTATGTAATTCATAGGAGTTCAGAGACAATTATGATAAAATATAAAAAGTATAACCTTATTTTAAAATATTAAATGAAAATAATTGTACCGTCTTAATAAAATCAATACGTTTGTATGTCTACTTCTAATTACATGATATAGTTGGCTGAAATAAAAGTAACTTAGATGGTAAATATTTTTATTTCGTGTTCATAGTATTGTATTGGGTTGATGTATAAGTTCATAGCGTTTTTATTTTCCAGAGCAACAGTGCTTTGGAAAGAAATCTGTTTGACATATGTTAATGTCATTTTAGTATCATAGTGTTGTTTTATTTAATGCTTCTTGAATTTTTCAGTTTATAGAAAGTTTTTGTTAAGGGTTGACTGAAAAAAATGGAGAAACAAGTACAAAAAAAACGAACATTTCCGACATATCCTTTTGTTTGAGTTTAACCGAGGATTTAAGGTATCAAAGGCAGCTATAACCATTTATATATATATATATATATATATATATATATATATATATATATGTAATTGTCAGCCTTCGGAGAAAGTACGGCGCGAAAATTGTTTTCTCGTCTCAAAGAGGGCCATTTTGACATGAATGTTTCTCCACGTTCATGAAGACCATCCGACTTTGATGAAGGCCGTTTAAACGGTTCAATTCACTATGATCCACGTCAATTAATACTGCTGTGGTTTAATGCCAATAACTCCGCCGCCTTGAGGTCGAAATTCAAGAAAAACTACCTCGAAGACGACATCAAGTGATTTTGCAGCATGATAATGTTCGTTCACATTTTGCTAACATTACAAAATCGGCTATCCAAGAGCTTGGTTGGGTTGTTATTCTACATTCGTACTATTATCTTGATCTTGTTCTATCCAATTTTCATCTTTTCCGCTCTCTACCTAATAATCTCTGAAGAGTCTTCTGTAATAACGACGCTCCTTTTCACAATTGGCTTGACGACTTCTTCACCTCCAAATCACCGAATTTTTTCAGGCGTGGAATTGAAAAAGTGCCAGAACGTTGCGATACAATAGTAAACAATGGAGGAGAATATATTATTCATTCGTTTATGTATATTGATTATTTAAATAACTTTTAAATTTAATAAAAACGCTATGAACTTGTGCATCAACCAATTACCATACATGGTATGAACATTAAGTAGACACATACACAAGGAAGTTATTAAATTTAACAGATATCGCTCTTTAAGAGACGTGTGTTAGCAATTTATAAAAGAAATGTTTTTTTTCATTTCAAACAATCCAGCTAAAAGGCTTATTTTTTTCTAAATCAACCTTACACTCAATCTCAGTATAATTCATCCGTGTTTCATAGTTATTTAAATATTCACTTGTGTATATATGTATATATATAAATATTATTTATTCACAGTTAAATGATTAAGACACGTGCGTATAATTAACATAAATACATAATAAGGTCATTAACATAATACAGTAAATAAAAATGACATTATTAAAATAAGATTGCATGACGTTCATTTTTAATCATTATATATATATATATATATATATATATATATATATATATATATATATATATGTGTGTGTGTGTATGTATGTATAATACTGTTCTCTCGTCGAATATTTTAAAAACTGACATAAATTCTAACAATATTTTCGTATTTAAAAAAATAAACATGTCAGTTTAATTTCCGTTAATTTTTTTTAATACATGTTTTAGGAGTAAGTGAATATTAAATTATATTAATCAGATTTTTCGATTAAACATAAATCGTTCATAATTTGAGTTATATGAAACTTTATTCTAAGAAGTAATTTTTTATTTTTTTTTGTACTTTTATTTATAACTTACTTAATCTGTCCAAAAAGCTATTAAATTAGGATTTACATCTAGAGTGTTTTGAAACATCTCAGAAATTATTTTTCTAAAATTCACAATTTTCGTTAAAATAATTAAAATGTTAATTTTTTTTTCTGTTATAAAAATAGTTTCAAATAGAATGTTTGTTGTCACTGTTATTTTAATTCTTAAAAATACATATCGGAAAAAGAAAATATATTTACTAAATTGGAGAAGATTAAAATCAAATCGGCATGGAAAGATTCAGGAATGTTAAAAAGATATACAAATGAAAACGCTTGGATGTGTTAACAAGCTCCTCTCTGTGACATTAAAGGAATCTATTGAAATTGAGCTTATTTGTATAACAACCCCTGTTCTCTGCATTTAAGATGTAAAATAATGATTGTGCACCGATCTGTGAATAAAAAATCGGTAATGTGAATTAAAATAAAAAAACTCAATAATTATTATTTTATTATATTAATAATTATTATTTCTAACGAGACTAAATTTATAACTCTTTCTTTCATTAGAATAAAATTACGGGCATATATAATAAGAAAAATCTCAGTTTTTCATTTGAACACCTATAAAAATTGTGAACTTGTGAATTGGGTTGAATAATATTTTTTTTTCAAAAGTTCATCATTGGAATAAATCGTATAAAAATTTTCGCGACTCTACGTTCTTCATATGCATCGCAAAAAAATTAAAATTCTGTGAGCAACGATATTTTTTGATTTATTGGTAAGTTAGTTTTTTCTGCCAAAAAATGATTTCCTGTCAAAAAAATGAAGAAAATCAGTCAAATGGTACAAAAAACTATTCTTCCATATTTTCGATCTGACAATCTACAACGCATACTTTATTTACTACCGTATGAATCATCAAGGAATGAGTCTTTCTGACTACATACTCATATTGGCTTCACATATTGTTCAAAAAGCTGTATCTTCTACGAGAAGTTCAAATCCACGTCGATTGACGTCTCATTTTCTGGAGAGAATACCATCAGATCATGGTCAACGAGCACAGTGTGTAGTTTGCAGAACAAATGGAAGAGATCGACGTCCATGTACAAGATGTGATCGAAGTGAAACCGTTTTTTGCACACTTGATTGATTCAAAATGTTTCACAGTCAACAGTAAGATTATTTCTGCAAATTTTCATTTATAATCAATTTTTCAGCTTCCAATTCTATGTTTTCAATCAAGAGATTTGTTTTCTCGAGTATTATCAACGATTTTCCACAATATATCAGATAGATTTGAAATTTCTAATGGCTATATCTCAAATAGTATATTTTAACATATTTTTAATTCGGCTACGATAAAAGAATGTTAATCGAAAAATATTTGTTAAAAATTTGTAACACCTTTTTCCCCTCCTCGGTTCCAAAGAGTAATATTTGAATAAAGTGTGGGTTTTCTTGAATATAAATTTTAAAATTATTTATCAAGTTTTGATTATTCAATCACACTGTATATATTGTTTAATATAATAAGTAACGTCTCTCTATTTTCAAATAAGCGATATGAACAGTAAGATTTTTATATTTAGAAAACCATGTCTGTTTAGATATTTGTAACGAATAAACAGCTTTAATTATATCATAAAAAAAGATTACAATATATAGACATACGAGTATATATATATATATATATATATATATGTATATAAATATATATATATTTATATATATATATATATATATATATATATATATATAAATGTAAATCGTAGGAATCATAAAAATACATTACGATTTTTCTTCTTCTGAATTTAAAACTTGACAAGAGTATAGAAGAATAGAAAGCTGTCAACTTGTCCTGAATAAGATTGGGAGTTCGAATTTGAAGGATACTCCTTCAATAGAAAATGTTTTCACAGCATGAATTTCCATATATACACATTCAACGCGTACACATATAGCCGGTATTTTGTGATAGAATGGTGCATGTGACATACACATTTCGATATTCGAATAATACAAAAGTGCATACATTTAAAAGTGTGATATATTGGGGAAATGTGATTGAAGAGTACTTACACATATGTACACATGACTATTTTTAAATGAATATTTTTAAAAAACCCACACATTCTTTCATATTTAAATATGTAAATATGTATATATATATATATATATAATGTGTGTGTGTGTGTGTAATATTATATAGAATGATTCAATTTAGGCTTCCACGTGGATGTATTAAAAGAGGACGCAGGGGTTAAGAAAAGTTATGTTATTTTTATTTAGTATTTTAGTTGAATTCAATACTAAAATACGATTGAACTAAAATACTATATAGGAGATAACATGTTTTTTTTTAATTTTTGCGTTTTTTTTTTAATACTTTCGTGTGGAAGACCTAGTCGAATCACCCTATATATATATATATATATGTGTGTGTATGTATATATATATACACTACATTTTTTAAAATACACACAGAAAAGTGCAAAAGGAAAAATTAATTTAAATAATGAAGTAATAATCAATCGCTGATGAATGATTGTACTTTTAGACTAACAAATACACCATTATCGTAAAAAATAAACAATTTCATTATAAATCTGAACATACTTTAAAACATTTGTTCCCAATCTGTGGTCCGTGGACTTTCAGTGATCCGTAGATAACATCTGAACGGTTCGCAAAAAAATAATTTTTACCAACAAATGTTTTACATTATGAACAGCCTTGAGGAAATAAAACAGGCTGTACAAACAGGGAAACAGAATCCTCTCCAAAAGGGGACTGAGGCATTTTTCAGATTAATATAGGGTCCTCTGTTTTCAGAACATTGAGAATCGCTGTTGTAAAAAATATATTCAAGATTATATTTATATTGAAAATTATATTAACTAACTAAAATTATATCATTGAAAAGAAAATAATAGTATTATATTTTATTAATATTAAATTATATATAATTATAAACTGTCTGTTCTTTTCTAATGTCAGTCATCTGTTTATCTTGTATTATCTTGTTTATCTGTGTATCTTGTATGTCATGCTGTTCACAAAACTACTTCTTACATTCCGAAAATCAAAAAGTTTTATATTTATCTCTTATACATTTCGTTTCAAAAAATATTATAACACTTCTAATTTCCACAAGACAGTCTGTTGCTAAACTCATGTTCACAAATGAATTCTTTTTTCATTCTATAAACCAGAAATTTTTTCTGGACAAAAATCTGATTTTTCTGTACCTTGGCGTTTTGAATATGATGGATTAGACATCGAAATGCGCATAAACGACAATTAAAAATGATAAATTATAATTTATTGAATATTTGATCAGGAAAAAAATTAGTTTGTGGAGTGAACAAATAATTCATTTGTGAAATTTGATTTTCGTTATCTTTGCCTTTTATTCGAATGTTATTCGTAGATCCTTTCAGATTTAATTTAATATTATCAGTCTTACTATTTAAATATTAAATTTAAATATTTGACGATGAAATTCAGATCGAAACTGATTTGAATGGAAATTAAGAAAAACAATCTAGAAATTAGAACACTCAAAAATTCATATTAATAAGAACTAAACACTTTTTAGAAATTAATAAATGTAAGATAAAATATGAATCGTCTTGTTTTGACTTTTGTTAGAAGTTAAATTTAACACTCAACGTTTAGAATTGTTTATTTTTTTCATGCAGTAAGAACTTTGCCAATATACAAACAGTTAATGATATATATATATATATATATATACATATATATAAATATATAAATATATATATACATATATATAAATATATAAATATATATATATATATATACATATATATAAATATATAAATATATAAATATATATATATATATATATATATATATAACAAATAAATTAGTTTATCTTTTTTGAAACAGAGGTATAACATCTTTAGTACTTATTCTTATATAGTTATCCGTAATACAATAGTAAGACTGTAGTTGGGTCGTATTTTTAACAATCCTTTAGGGAGATTCAAGACAACAGTAAAGAGGAGAAACAAACACATCAGTGTAGCTAGAGAGTAAATATAAATAACATGTCAAGGTAATATGTTTTAACAGGTTTATACTTTAAATGTTAACAAACGAGCGGTAACGTGTGATATGTATTTAATGTAAATCACTTATTTTCTATAAAAATTAATGTATTCTAAGTATACCGACGAATAATTTTTAATTTAAATGATTTATAGTATATGTTGTTTTTATACTGTTATTTCCGAAATATGTGGATTTTTTATATCAAAGCATCGAAATATATCACAATAAACAAGTAGTTAACAAAAATTTATTCAATATATCTATAGTATTATAAATTAATGTTTTCCAAATGCATTTTAATCTTTTTTTACATATATCTACATCGTTTTAAAAATAAATCATTTATTTTATGTTATACTTTCCAGATATACAAATATATATATATATATATATATATATATAATATAAATATATACCTACATATAGCGTGATTTAGTTTAGGCTTCCACATAAAAGTATTAAAAAAAAAGTGTAAAAATTAAAAAAATCATACTTCTGTTTATTTTTTGTATTTTTTTAATACTTTCATGTGGAAGCCTAAATTGTATATATATAGAGAGAGAGAATATACATTGTATATTTTTAATAAAAACACATTCAAAATTAAAAATAATATGGTTTCAAATTTAAAATTAAATTTCTGAGTGTTTTAACTGTAATATGTTAGACGTTGAAGACTAAAAACTTTAATTATACCTTTAAATTGTTAAATTCAATTTATCCAAAAGTTCACAGTATATTTATAAAAATCGACAAAATTTCTTTTTATAGCGAATCATTAATCTGTATCATATATATATATATATATATATATATATATATATATATATATATATATATATACAATAACAGAAGAACGCGTAAAAGGTAAAAAGGAAAATGAAATTTACTTTGAAAAGGAAAAGATAAAAGTTATATGACTTCATTATTTTTATCATACTTAATATTCGTTGTTGTAAAAAAGTGTATTCTTTTATATTACAAATATGTATAGAACTACACACACACGCATATATATATATATATATATATATATATATATATATATATATATAGAGAGAGAGAGAGAGAGAGAGATGGCTTGTATTTAAATGAGATTTTTGTGGTGTGACGAAATAACAATCGTAATGAAATTGTTAGTGAACACTTGTGTAAGAAATTTAATTTCTTGAAGATGGTGTAAAAGAAGTGATGAAAATTTAACACTCGTAAATGTATATATACATATATATGTGTGTGTATGTATAAATGTGTGTGTGTTCATTTTGATCTATTTAATAATTTAAAATGCTCACAGCTTATAAAAAACTTAATCAGAATTTATAAACTCTTTCTTGCCCAATTAAAAATGAACAACTTATGAAAATTGACTTTACCCTTTCATAATACTAAGTTAAAGTAAATTAAAAAAAAGTAATAGAATAATTATATTTTGTACCTTATTTACATTATCTACCAAAGGTAGTTGATCTATCTATCTATCTATCTATCTATCTATCTATCTATCTATCTATCTATCTATCTATCTATCTATCTATCTATCTATCTATATATATATATATATATATATATATATATATAATTAATTCTTTTTTCTCCGGTGAAGGGATTGGTATTATAAGAAGATTATAAAAATTATTACTGCACCCCAAAATATACAATAAATATACTAAATGTCGTGACAGTATCAGTTTTGCAAGATGAGTTCTCTTAGAATGAAAAAGTTTTTCACATTTTCTGGCGATTTTTGGATCGCCTTCTGATCATTTAGATCATCTCTGTTTCTGTATTCTACTAATAGTTTTAGTACATGTGCAATCCTTAGATAAATTTAAATAACTGATATTAATTTCCTCTGGTTCCTTTATTTATATATATATATATATATATATATATATATATATATATATAAGCGTGGTTTATCATTTTAAAGTATAAAATATCATATCTCTCTTCTATTTTTTTGGTTAAATTAAAATGACATTTTTTATTTAATTTTAAGTATTTTAGGATGTTACTTAAGAATTTTATTTAAAATTTTTATTACTTGTATCATATTCAAATTCAAATTGTGTAATTAAAAAAGTAAATTATTACTGGCATTAACTAAACGATGAATTATAATACGAATGAGCTATGGCATATATAATAGAACAAAAATTAAATTTCAGTCGGTTATCTAAACTTATCTTAAGAGTACATACGGACTGAAACTAGTCTCAGAGGATAGAAATTAAAGTAACATAAAAGAACTAGGGCAATGCATCGACGGAATCTCAAGTATAAAAACAAACAAGTATAACTGCACCTCTTTATATTTTTGCTTTATCTTAATTCTCTCCCCATCGTTAAAAATACTAAACACGTTTAGTCATGAATTATTACTATGTATACTTTTTGTGGAAATTTATGAAAATTATTAATTTCGTTAATAAAAAGGTTGGCGAATGAAAATTTAGAACCAATTCTCGTCTTCTTTTATTACTTTTATAATTCATGAAAATTTTGTACAGCGATCTGAAAAGGTGATAGTTTAGTAGTGTAATGTAAAGTGAATATTGTAAAGAGAAAAATGTTATTCTAATATTTCCAGTTTGGGATTTTTTCTATGTAGCTTGTGTAATCTGATATCAATTTGATAAAAAATCTTTTTTTGAATAAAATTATTTTTTCAGTATAAAAAAATTTAAAAATAAAATTAATTGATTTTATAATTTCACACATTTTTTATCAGCTCAAGTATTTATTATTACATTTATATAGCACAATTTTATTAACAACACGAAACAGTATAATTATTCAGATGATTTTATTTCAGTATCAATATATTAGTCTATTTCTTATACTTCTATTTATGTATCTTTCTTAGTAATGTTTAAACTTTTTCTCGTTCAATATTTTGTTGGAAATAATTTTTCATTTCTTGTTACAGTTCGATAGAAATATTTATTTCTTACTACTATTAACATTATAAAACTAAAATTAGTAATTAGGTTTATTGTATCTTTTTCAGTTGATATGTCCACTGCATTATTATAGGACTGAATTTAGTCCAGTTTATTAATGTACATTTCCTATATAAATTGTATGACGAGTATGACATTAAATGGATTTTAGAAAAAAAGACATTGAAAGATGTTTTCACATATACTAAAGTATACAATATATTTTATTCGAATTTTTCGACAAGAATTTCACAGAATAATTCAGATTTAAGTCAAACTTTCATGAAAAATATGCAAGAATATATTCAAAATTACAACAGTGAGTTATAAGATTCCGGGATTGTGTAAAAACTTGAATGTGTTTGTTTTCAGTTTCACATTCACATTATCGATGCGCATAATTCAAGAAAACAACTTTATGGCAAACAATGTTTAACATAAAATGAAAAGATTTGAAATGGAAAATATCACATCTTCATATATTTTATAGGATATTCAATTATTTTTTAGATGTTTCCTATGTAGTATATTATTAATAAACTATCAAATGAAATATTAATTAAGTTTATAGAAGTATAGTTAAAAAATTGATCACACATTTTGAATTTCTGAGCGATTAATGTTTAAAGAACAATATGTTTTTTGTTTAATAAAAAAACTTCTACTTAACACATATTTTATTCATACTGTATTGATGTTTTATAGTAAAGTGGCTTATTGAATATCGGATAAAAGTAAAAATAAAATTATAGAACCTAACAGAGTTGCTACAAAACTTAAAATTTAAAAGTATTTGTGTGGAAAAAAATGTTCTAACAAACACATATATGTTATAACGTGTCATGTCTATTATTATTGATGAATAATGTGATGGAATAATAGTTCTTTTACTAAACTAGTTTTTTAAATAAATAATATTTAAAAACTCGTAAAAACCATAAAAAATGCTAAATATAATGAAAACAATGATACACGAATTAAAAAATAAATGCAGTTTTTAATTGCGTTACAGTGATTAAAATTGAAGATATGATTTTATGAGTTTCAAGGGTAGTAATTTGAAATAATTTATTGGATAATTATGTATTCTATATTTAAATGATTTAATGATGTAATGTTGAGGTCATTTACCAAACATATTTGCATGGTCATAAATATCTTCTTACTTCATTCAACGTGTATACGGTTTTTAGTTATGTTATCGTATATTCCTATGTCAGCATATAATTATTTTTTCATGAATAGCCGAAAATCTTACAAAATATAAATATTCTAATGAAAGTGTGTATGCTCGTAGAGTGCACATTTCCTAAAATTTAAATTTCAAGAAAGAAATCAAACGAATATTTTAATAAAATAGAGAATAAAAAACTGTGTTTCCACACAAATATGTATAAAGTCTTTTGTAATTAATTTTATACGTATGTCACTAAACTTTTACAAACATTTAATACATACTTTTAAAAGGTAATTTCTTTTTGATTCACAATTAATATTTTTAAAAAATAACATAAAAATTATGTTATTTCAGAAATACATATAAACATTGTTCGTCACGCAATTGAATTAATTTCAAATTATACATATATATATATATATATATATATATATATATATGTATATATATATATATATATATATTAAAAAAAAGTAAAGTAACTGTTTTAATTATTATATCAGACGTAATGTATTGTTAACTTTATTGTTTTAAGTAAAATCGCAGTTTATAAAAATAAAACACCGAAAGTATTAAATAAGAGTTAAAAAAGATTATATATATATATATATATATTGAACAAAAATGATATTATAAATAAAACCTTCGCTTGAAGATTTTACACAGGTATGACTTTAAATTTCTTAATATTTATCAAGTTTTTTCATTATATGATTATATGTTTATAAAATTTGAATTCCAGAAACGAATCAAAATAAATTAGTTTTTCATAAGAAATATACAAGATGTGAATATTTTTATTATTCAGATTATTATACAATAAAGAATAATAAACAATAATCGGATAATTTAAACTGTTTGAATGAATGTAAAATTATCCGATAGAAAACTAACACAGAATTTAAAGAATGCGAAACCTAAGAGATTGTACATACAAAATATTTTATGAATAGAATAGAAATTCATACATAAAACAACTCGTTTATTTTAAACAAGAAAGTTAAGAAAAGACTTAAATAATATTGTAAATGTAAACGAGTGTGTGAATGGAAAATGTTAGTAAAATAAATTTGAAATATTATTTTTAAAATAAATAAATTAATTAAACGAATTTATTTTTAAAAGTGAATTTAGCCATATAAGAACTGTATTGTACATTTACTGGCATTATTTTTTCCATAATTTCGTGCACAATTTTGGTCTCCCTGTTTAAATAACAGTATTTAATTTAAATTTACCCCAATTATTGACCATTTCTTCGAAGTTCATTCTTTTATCGAACAATCTGGGTATATACCACTGCTAATTTTTTTCATTTATTTATTAGTCACCTTCTAATCGTTTTTAAATTTCTTCGTTCTCTGACAATAAATTTTCTCAAAATAACACATACTTTTCTTCTATTAGATACGCTACTTCTATTTGGAGTAATTTTGTAATTTCTATTATTGTTTCTACCCATTCTATTCGTCTCTTATTGTTTGTATTATTGTTTCAAATAGACTTTTATAGATTCTCTACATTGTTTAATGTCAATGAATTATTTCAGCAATTAGAATTCGTTTTAATTTTATAAATAAGAATATGTATAATTATTTTCAGATCAAATAACGTAGATTTTTCCTGCTTAAATACTGAAAATATAAAAATATTCTTTCATATTATGTTATCGCATTCTAATTCTTCTTCTAGTTTCAATAATAAATAGTTTGTTATTGGTAATAAGTCAGTAAAAAATTGCGTACTTTGTAAATTATTCAGTTTCTGTTATTAACTAATTTAATAATAAAACACTATTATTAAATAATAAAAGTAATTTGCTAATTATTTCGATTATTTATACTTTATTTTCTTTTTCCAGGTAAGTCTCCATGTTTTTAATACTCAAAATTTGATCACTCTACATCATTTTTTAATATCAGTTTAAATGTAAGTATATGTTATATTATTAAATTTGTTTATTATTGATCGGTTCTTAAATTACATTATTGTAATGTTTCATATATATGTATATATAATATTAAAATTCTGTTGTTAATAAATTAGAATAATGTTTGATTGTGTCAACAAATTTTTACTGAATCTCATGTTCAGTCTAACGAAAATGATAATAACGAATTTTACACATACTGCATGCTATTCGCATGCATCTTTTTACGAGGTGCGTTTATTTTCATCTGTCGTATTGATGTTTTGCGCGAAAATACACTTAATTTTCATAATGAAAATTCATATCATGACATTAACACAACTACAAATGATATTTGTATCCAAGTCTAGAGAGAAAGAAATATGATATAAATAGAAATGAAAACAGAAACTAGTCAAAGACAGATGGTGTTTTAATAGTTTGCAGTAACTTTAGTCCGAGAAGATGTTTACTCGGACGGAATTCGTGAGTTAGTTGCACGATAGAAAACATATAGTACAAAAGAAAATATTTGTATTTAAATATAAGTCATTATTTTGTTAGATTAGTATATTTTTCATATTAAATGTGGAAAAATATACTAAATCGTTAAAAATAATGTATTAAAAACGTATAATTAAAATTGCATGCTTTAATACTTATGATCCCGATGATACGTTATCCTGTTGATCTTTATCTTTTTGGATTAGCCAAATGTCGGTACTCCGTTATTAGTTTCGGTACGATTTCCATTCTTAAGTAGATGTTAAAGACTCAGTCTTCAGTATCTATCTGAGGATGACATTCGTACTGGAATTAATAGTGGGGAAGAGAGATTTAACTGACCCAAAAAGACGATTACCAACAGAACAACGTACTAAAAAGTTATTGGTAAATGACAGATTTTTTATCAATAAAATTAGAAATATTTTAAATAAAATATTTTAAATATTATTTATAATTTCATTTTAAATAATATTTTTAATATTTAAAATATTGAAATAACTAAAAGAAATTAATTCCAGGTCAATTAATATTGTCTAATCGTGTTTAGAGTATGTAAAGCTATTTTATAACGATTGTAAAAAGCTATAATAGAAAATTTTGTACATTTGTTGTGAATAATAACTCTATCTTTTATTGCTTCAAATTATAATGAATTTATTCTAATAAAAATGTTTAAACAAATATAAATCATAAAAGGTTTAGATATTTTACAGTGGAATTAAACAATTAAAAATAATCATAGCGGAGTAGTTATTAACATTAATTCTAGTTAATCTGTTTGAGTTGACTTCAAGTTTTTAATAATTGTCGCGTATCTGTTACAAATTCATAGTTTTAATCGGTTGATGAATTTAATTGTAAGATTTAAAAGAAGTTTTCATATAAGTTAATAACGAAAAAAGAAAGATGTTTTCTTCAATAATAAGATATATATATATATATATATATATATATATGTGTGTGTGTGTGTGACATTCTCAAATACTCCGGAAGAGCTACAAAAGATGACAGAAGATTTAGATGATGCCAGTTAAAAAATTGGCCTGAACATGTACCAAATTTATTCAATGCATTTGCCTACCAGATGAAAATTGAAATAGAAGGACCAGAAAGAGCAAAGCAGTTTCTGCTGTTTTACCACCAATTTTGAAATCGTACAAAAATGCTCTTATTTGCTTCTTTTACATCTTTAATTCAATAGCTGAATTTGAAGCAAAATTAATAATGAAACTAAAGTCGATGGTACCAAAATACAGACTGAAAAATCCACTTTAAAACGATGTTAATATGAGCATGATGAAATAACACTGTCATTGAATAAAGTTAAGATTAGAATTCGGAAAATAAAAACCGCAATTATTTCCTACCAACCTAAAATTCAGTGCTTTGTAGTTTCTTAATTAAATATTATAATGTTTAAGTAAAACAGCAACGCTTACTTGAATTTCAAAACATTTTAATTGTAGTAAAATAAAATATTCTGTATTTCTTTAATATATCATGAGTTGCCATTTGTATTAATTGATTTTTTTGTTTATTTGAATTACTGAGCGGTAAACACAGATAGGGTACAGATAGGGTTTTTTAGAATAATTATTTATTTATATATATATATATATATATATATATATATATATATATATATATATAATTCACGTTCCAAACACACATACATGAATTCATAGACATATCTGTATATGTATATGTATATATATATATATATATATATATATATATATATGTATAATAAATTAATATAAATCCGTTTCCTGTAAGATTATACTTCAACAGAAGTAATTTTCCAGTTAAAATTGCACGTCAGGATAATTTTAGAGAGATATTTTTTTTCGATAGCAGAAATTCTTCGGAATGCGAACAGAAGCGTTGTCTTAAAACTGAAACGAATAAAATGGATAAGTGATCCAATCACTTTCTATTCAAATTTGACACAGATCGATGTCTAACGTCACATAAACATGAACGTCGTCGAGGGGAGTAGTTCAAAATCACTCTGTTTATTGTGGAGGATCAAACGAGATTGCGTATGTTGTCTTTTGTTGACAAAGAATAGTACCAAAGATAGGTGTGCGGATTATCTTTTGTGTCGTGTTTCTGCGTACACGCGTATGTCAATTTTGTATGGATAGATTGATAGAGAATGAGCAAATTTATTTATGCATGTACATATATCGCTTATATTACATACATACAAACATATATATATATATATATATATAACATAAGTGTGCTTGTAGTTGTTTTCTTTCCGGTTTATAACCAATAAAACATTCTATAACGTCAATATTTCTAAAACATTGTTCCACGTGCAGACAATATTGAAAAATGAAGTCAAGAATATATATTCTAGAAAAATACTATTTTAATCCTACACTATTGTGTAACAAATATTTTAAATCTCTTTTTACAAATTTTATATATATATATATATATTTACTGAATCTGTAGCCAACTTAATAACTGATTGCATTTTGAAATATAAAAATTTAATCGATTTGAATATTTCATTGCATTGAAACTTTTAGATTGAAGTTACTATTGTAATAATTTTGATAAATTTAGACTATATGAATTAAATGATTATTTAGTTCACATAATTATATGAATATGATTTACATTTCTGATCTGTATTCTATATTTTTACAAGTTAAAACTATAAAGATTTTTTTATGATAACACTTGTTCATTTTTTATTAATGAAAAAATTAAGAAATCAATTAAAAAAAAATAAATTATATAAAATATTTATAGAGTTATATAAATCTATACATTTTGTTTCATAAATCATAGTTTTTTTATTTTGTAATTTTTTATCATTCATTTGTCCATAATATTTACTTTATATATATATATATATATATATATATATATATATATATATATATGTGTGTGTGTCATATTTCATCCATGCTGATACTAAAATAATTTACACTTCATCTTAAATTACAATTTAATGTATTAATATATATTTAGTAATCAGAATATTTAATTCCCTAGAAATATTCTATAATATCTTTCAAATATATTCACATTTTAATATCAATAATAACATCCCATAGAGGGTTTTAAAATGATGACAAGAGACCCCCTTAGATTCGAAGTAAATTATAATAACACCTCGACTCATTTCCCCTCGAGGAAAAAACTAATGAGCCTTAACATGTACAATAAACAAATATTTCAATAACTTCTGATAGATAATATTTTATTAAAAAATAGATAATAAAATATAAAGATCAGCATTATGTTATATAATTTAGTGCTATGAATCTGTTTATTATTGTGCCATTTTTTTAAAATCAAAGTTTTTTTCAAAGCAATAATAATATATTCGAGTTTTATCAATTAATTATTACTATGTATGAATATGTTATTCATAGATTTTCTCATTTGACTGCAACTTTTCTATACGATGCACTGCAAAAATTTCAGTTTTAAAAATGTTTGATGTAAATTAATGCCACAAAATTGTAGAGAGAATCATTCATTATGTGATTACAAAGTGTGAAAAAATGCATGTCTATGGAATATATTATTGAAAAAAGTTGATTTAAGTCAGCGTGGGAAATGAAAAGGTTAATGGACGAATGACACATTTTTTAAGTCCAGAACCGATTAATAATAAGCATGAAAAAAATGTAATTTCGACAAATTGTCACTGAGGAACAAAAGAGGAAGAGTACGATTTTAAAAACAGAATGCAGAAGGTGAATTAGGAACGAGAATTATGTTGATATCAAGTTGCTAGATGATGTAAAAATAGATGAGTTTAAATGTCACATTTACTTTCTTTAATAATTACAGATTCGATAAATGGCTCAAATTCTATCAGTTTTGATTATTATTTAATCAAACATAGCAACAAAAGGCTAATTTCAAAAATATGTTCAAAATTTGACTTTAAATATTTTCACAAATTCTTCAATTTATATATCAATGCGGACAAAATTGAATGATTTGGAAAGTATTTAGAAGTTAAAAAAGCTGTATTAAAAAAAGAAATAATTTTCAACCGGAAAAAAATGAAATATTATAAAATTCTCGAGTGACATACAATATGTATGCACTTGTTCAATATCTGACGCAGTCATACTTTTAGATTATAAATATACTTGAAATATACTTATATTAAAGGTAAAAAAAAATGTTTGAAATAAAACTGTTATATGTAAATTCCAGTTCATTGTAATGCATTGAAAGAAGTAACGTATAATTTTATTATGGTCAATTTATCTAAGATGAAATCTTCCTGCTTTCACTGTAAATCGCACATAAAAATATGCAAGGATAGCTGAATTTTTATTTAAAACAATACAAATGATTTATAACCTTTAGAAGAATTTACGGAAGAAAACAAGATTTTTTATTTTTTAATATGAGTTTCATATATTTCATTTTTTATTCAAATAATAACTTGAAATTAAATGTTCCCATCATTTTGATATGTCTTTTTATAGATAATAATTCCAGATAGATATGAATCAATATGTACTTTAATTTAAAATCAGCTATTTTCAATTTCATTTACTCATACTTAACGATTATCTGAAAATTTGTAATAAATATATTTCCTTTAAAAGCTACAAAAAAAAAGATTTGAAAAATTATTTTATAATTTGTTCGGACAGGGAAATAAAATGAATTTAGGAATTATTTAGTTGAAAATTTTATTTAGTTGAAAATTTAATTTGTACTTATGTTCTAAATACTGCTATAGTAAGTGATGGGAAACAATTATATATAGTAAAAGGAAACAACATATTAATCTTAAAATAAAAAAATACAAAATTGAAGTTTGAATGTTACTTTTTGTTGATTAATATAACATTGTCTAACAGTCATTCTAATTAACTACAAAATAAGTATAATCTGCTTTTCCGATTATCAAGTGTAGAAAAAAAGTTGTCCAATTATATCCTGTCAAAAATATTATTTATCTTAAATAGCTCTGTCCACTACTCGATACGCTCTCGCATCATCAGAGGGCTCCGTCCCTGATCACTTCGCTCGATCTTCTGACCCGCTTCGCTCGTATTTCATATATTCGCTCAACACTGTTATATATATATATATATATATATATATATATTTAGTATGTCCAGGTCTGTATTTGCACTAGGTGCTGCTCTTGCACCACCAATAAAATGCCGCCCCTCTCCCCAAATGTTGTTCGAAGGAAATAAGAGAAATCCGTGACTGTTGGTAATTTTGAAAACATTTCAACAGAACAATGTTAATGGTCAGTATAAAATTTGTAATTTTTTCTACCATTGATACATATATGGCACAACCATTCTGCGGAAACAGCTATCATCAGTACTCTTAATTCAAAATTATGAAGTTCTGTTATATAAATTTCAAAAATAAAATTTAAACTACAAGCAGTTTCAAATTTATTTTTTTATGTCACATTTGAGGTACATGTAAATCGAAATTATGATTGAAAATAAAATTTTCAGTTTTTCAAAATTTGTCGCTCAGCAAAATGGCCACTCTGGGCAGTGACCCATGTTGCCCCTGTCTAAATCCTTCGCTAGGTATGTCTATATACTCATTACCGTTTTTGAATGTTAGTGAGTGTATTCCTCTAGCAGATATATTTCAACGTATTGTTTTATAAAATTGCACATTTCATTGTATTTATTATAATATTATCATAATTATTCGTGTAACTTCGGATGTCCATCGTTAATAATGTAATATAAAATCTACATATTTTTTTAGTGAAGTTTTACAGATCTTTATATATATATAGATAGATAGATAAAAATCATTTTTTTCAGAACACTCGATAATTTTATTAATTAAAACAATATTGCTATTCGTATTGCATGAATAAATCATATTAATAATAACATGTTTGATATATGGTTTTCATGTATGTTTTTATGTGATACAAAGCTTTGTTATATCAGTAGTATATACTTCTGTTATTGAACTATTATATGAACTCTATTAGGTAACGAAACGGTTATATCTAACAAGAATATGAACACATGAAACCGCAAAATAAACTTCTAAGACCGTCGGCATTACGTGCTTGGTTACATTGTCGGCTAACTTGTTCTTATTATCAAATAACGCATGATACAAATTAGTAGTGGAAGCTTGTAGTTGTTATAAGGATAAAATAACATGACAATAATATTATGACACATAAGTTTCATTTTGATGATGATTGTTTTGATGAGAATATATTAATATATACATACACACACATATATATATATATATAAAATTACAAACCATACGTATATACATTTGAATTAAAATGGAGAAATAGCAAAGAATAATTTATACCCTTTTTATGAATGAATGTAATATCCAAGTAATGTAAAATTCTGTAGACATTCACCTAATTTATTCTCTTTCGCAAGTAGTAAAAACCGCTAATTTATTTTTTTCTTTTTGACCGTGAAATTTTTTTGTGTTTCTCATGAACAAACCTTTCTCTAATTGTAATTTTTGCTTCGAGTTAATTAAACATCACAATATACTTTAAGTTTCTGCTTTATTGACTGTCTGAAAATAATATGAGGGAAAAATTGTATTTCATTTGAGTATTTCTTGAATATACACTTGAAGTTTCCGTACAAATGTCAGTTTTTTTTTCTTCCACAGATATTTGTCGAAACGTTGTATTTGTTAAATTTCTTCATTATAAGAATATGTTCCGTTTTAAATCGTTTTTTAATATAGTGCAATTTTTTAAAATAATAAAATTTATTATTTTAAAAATTTAAGTGTTTATTACTAACAGAGTTTATATATTTCATAAATGTAAGTGTTTATTACTAACAGAGTTTATATATTTCATAAAGAAATGGTAGAAATTGAGTCTATATTCTGTTTTTGATAGAAATTAAATACAAAAAAATTAATAGAATATTTGAAAATTGCAATATATTTGAAGTTAAGTAAATATTTCAACTTATCATTGTATTCTTTCAATACGTTTTATATTTATATAAATATTTTTTTTATATTATTTTTCTTAAACATATTCTTGAGTATTTATTAATTACACTACACAATACATACATTTCCTTAATGTTTAACAATGTAAAAAAAATATTTTATATATTCCCATTTAAAGAGCGACTGATAAACATCAAAAGACGTCCGTCAAGTTATTTCAAAAAATAAAAATATTGACAAGAGTGGTGAAACGATACTATTAGGTTGGTAGGAAAATAATTGCGATTTTTGTTTTCTGAAATTTAATCTCATTTTTTTCAATGAGTGTGTCATTTCATCGCATTCATGTTAATGTCATTTTAAAGTGAATTCTTTGGTCTGTATTTTGATAATATCGACTATGGTTTTATTATTAATTTTGGTTCAAATTGAGCTATGGAGTCCGAGATTGGAAAAAAGCAAATAAGAGCATTTTTTGTATGAATTCATATCAGTTAATTTTACTTTAAGCATTTTTTAATTTAATGTGCAATGTTCTTATTAGGGCTGTTACTCTTTTTCGTATTTTATCGCGATAAACGACAAAAAATTCAGTATCGTAGTTCCAGAGAAATATATTAACATAATACCTTGATTTTCACACACTCTGTAAAAATATTTTCAGGTTATATTTTTGTCTCTCTTATTTCAATAAATCATTTCTAGAAAAATACAATCAAATACAAAAAGTAAATAATTATTAAATTTTTATTCTATAATTTGTACTGAAACAATATTTTGAAGATGCTTATATTTAACCCTTACGCTACGGCTGAGCTGAATGCGAAGCTACGCCGTTGTATGTACAGTTCTATCACAATACACCCGCAATCAACTTTTCACTGGTTCCTGCTACCAGTTATTGATGACTTTCAATACAAAATAAAGAATGGAGCTACTATAGCGGCATTTAGTCCCAAAACATAGTTTAAAGGGAAGCCATTATAGTGGCGTTTCGTACCAAAACATGGTTTATAGGGAAGCCACTATAGAGGAGCAAAGTAGCTAGAGTTGATCAGAAGAAGTATACTAATTTTCACAATAATTATAATGTAAATGTTATCACATGATAATACTATAATATACAAAATAGTACTCTTTTTACAAATAAGTAATTTTTTAGTCTCGTTTTTAATGAAATAAATAAATTTTGTATTTTATTTAACCTTTCGTTACTAACAAAATACATATGTCCCACCAATTTTACTTTACATTTACAAATACTTTACTTAGTGAATTCATTATAAAATACTGAGGGAACAAAATTTCTCAGGACTATATCATTTATCCAAGATATCGGAAAATTCTTGGAAAATTCTGACCAATTTTAACTACCCCTTAATGCAATGAATTACCAATATCCGAAATTAATCGAAACAAAACAAGTCATATTGGAATAGTTAAAAAAGTAATAAATAAATTCAACTTGAAATTTAATCAGATTTAATGATCATTTCTTCAAATATTTTCTTTAAATATTGAAATGTTTTTTTTGTAATTAATACTTTCGATGTTCCTAACATTTTATAAAAAGAATGGAAAGTAAAATTCAATTAAACTTTACAACTTTTAATAATACTTGGTTCACACTCATTCAGTAAATATTTTTTACTTCTGTCAATTGTAATATATATATATATATATATATATATATATATATATATATATATATATATATATCAACATTTTTAATCTCGTATTAAAAACATTTATCAAAAAACAAACGTTCCACATTATTAATTTTATAGTCTATGTAAGGTAATAAAATAATATTTTCTCATAATTCATTTAGTTTCAACTGAAATAAATCTTGATTTTTTTTAAATTATTTAAAATAAAACTTCAATTTATTATTATTAATAAAGTATTTCAAAATAATCGTTATTTAAATATGAAATACATGAGAAATCAAACTGGTGTTATTTTGATTTCTTTTATACAGTGAATATTTTTCAATTTACTTTCAAACGTTGAACTTTTTAATTTTTATGAAAGAAATTTACCGACTCTACGTATATTACTTTTCAACAAGTGATCAATAAATTAATCGTTATTAAAGTAATAAAAAACAACATGAATAGATACAATATTCACAAAAACTTTAAACTTTAATAGTACACTTTTGAAATAGCCTAATGAAGTCATAAAAAGTTGTTAAATTCAATCTCTTGACTTTTTTATTATTCAAGATTTTTACAGAAATATAAAACATTAATTTAAAAAATAAATGTTTTTCAATTTTCAATATTTTAATATTTTTCTTTTAGATAGGAAATAGTAATCCATATTTACGATAAATAAATCTGATTTTTTTAAACAAAGAAAAAATGTGCAATTGACTCTATTTTATAATTTTTTAGATTTTCTTAAAAACAATTATTGATGTAGAAACGTATTTATAAAGCATATAAATCAAAAATAATTTTTGATTAGAAAGATTTTTAGTTTAATTTGAGCTTCATCTGCGCTTTATTTAATCATTAAAAAATTTTGTTTGCTTAAATAAGAAGTGAAATTCTGTTGTTCTTCATCGGAATCACTTGAGTTTCTACACAAATCTTGGATTTTCAATCGATCTTATACCTAGTATTAGTAGATGAAGTAGAAGATATAAAATTGATTAATGAAAAAGGATGATGTCTACCAAGATTGTACATCAATAAAATCAAAGGTATAAACAGAAACAATTCTTTACTTATATAAAAGAAAATGTTTAATATTCATTACATATTGTATGTGGTAAAAAGATAATAAATGTATAATAATATTGATCTTCAGTCATATAAATATATATATATATATATAAATTAAAATTGTATTTGAGTTATTTTCATTTCAGACTATAACTATAAAATACTAAATATATTTTATTTCAATTTATCTATTTTTAATTTTTATTTCTGATATAAACATTTAATTTAAGAATAAGATTAAATACAGTAAGCAGACATTATTCTAAATTGTTATTAAATTAACATATTTCTTGTACTAAAGTTTGTACATATTATGAAAATTGGGAAACTGAATTCAAATATACGTTTTTAAAAAAATGTTTGATTTATGTAATAATTACTATATTCAAATCCTTTGCTGAAATTAATATGATTTTTTAGTGACTGATAATCAATTAAAAATACTGAGAACATTGTAAAATTACCTTTAAAAAATGAGAATTAACGTTCCAATTATTTATATATTGTTGTTTTTTATTCGTACATCAATAAAAATATTTCCCAGTTGTCTTTCAATAAAAATAATATGAAAATTAAATATAAAAAATAAATTCATTTACCATTTATATAAATATATCTCAAAAATATTTTTTATATAAAAATCTAAGGAAAGAACAAGACAGATGTTGTCTATTAAGATAAAAATATATTTCTTTATAAAGAACATTTTTTATTAATCGCCTATATATATCCACATAGACACGAACACACACACACACACACATATATATATATATATATATATATATATATATATGAGAATATAAAAATAAATATTAGGAACCGACTGACATCATTTAAGCAGTCAACCTTATTTATTACAAAAAAATAAACATATTCATTTTCATTTCTTCAATGTTATTTGATATAAACATAATACGAGCTTCGTTCAGAAATGTAACATAATAATATTGTTTTTAATATCACCGAATAATAAAAATTTATGTTGGAGTAACAAAAAAGAGTAAATAAAATCTCTTAGGGATGTATGTCTTTTTAATGTCACATTTTAGATAGTGTAACGCTGCAAAGAGACCTTGCAAACGAAACGAGGTAGACTCTATGGAAATTGTAACCGGAGAACATGTAAATACTTAATGAATCTGTAGGGATATACATAACAAGGAAAAAGACTATAAATTCGCCAAGCTAAATCAATTATTTTAGTGTGGGTCGTTTAATACCGGTTAAACGAGTTGTCCAATTTAAACGGTTTAATTAATCTTGTTATTTTTTTCAAGATTAATTATAATATAAAAATAGTATTTACATAACGAAATGTTTCAATCTAAAATTGGCTAAAAAGATATAATTCCATTAAATTAATGGGAATATGTTTTTTGAACGAAAAAGTGTTTTATAAAAAATCAAAACATTAATTACAGTTTTTCACAATGAACATAATTGAACTTTTACAATTTCAGTTCGCACAAAGAAATATCCTGATCAAAATGTTCAGTCACTGATTATTGATCACTAATTATTGTTTATGTATTATTGCCATTCTGATTATTGCTATTTCAACGAGGTTGTGACAACGGTAAAGTATAAAACACATTTTTGTGTGTTTTGTGGGGAACGAAAATTCATTTGTGATAGTGAAAATATGGGTGTTATTTTAAGTATTCAAATATTATCCGTACGTCACTTCAGAAACAAATTAATAATTATAAATTCATTTTATATTTTCCGCTATTAGTAATGTGAATTTCATAATTTTCAATTGAAATTATTTTCATTTTAATTAAAAATGCTGAGAACATTGTAAAATTACTTTTAAAAAATCAGAATTAACGTTATAATTATTTATATATTATTGTTTTTTATTCGTACATCAATAAAAATATCCCCCAATTGTCTTTTAATAAAACTAATATGAAAATTAAATATAAAAAATTAAATTCATTTACCATTTATATAAATATATCAAATATTTTTTTATATAAAAAACTAATAAAAGAACAAATTTCCTATTTTGTCTCTTGAAATAAATTCATATAAATTCAAATCATATACAAACTTTTCCACTGATCCAATATTTGATTTTTTTATTTTTTTATACTTAATACCTGTAGATCTGAAATTTTTTGTAAATTTTTTATAAATTTATCTCATGAACTATATAGACTATTCAAGATTTATTCATTTATCTTTGAGAATATATTTAGGGTTGTTATCGTAATCCAAAATCTATTTTTCTAATTGCATTTTCCTTATTAATATTGACAAGGGTTTGAGTTAAGGTACAGCGAATTGACTTTTAATTTTTATCATTTTTTTCGAACGAATTTACAATATCGTTTTTTAAAAAATAAACGTACACAAACTTTTATCGACGATTAACCAACTTCAACAAAATACTATTAAGACGTCTAGATAATATTTAATTCAATAAAAAAAGATGCTTTTAAGGAAATAGTTTTGTTTTGTATTAATTTGAAAACAAAATTCACTTAATAAAATATACAACTTTTTTACAAAGGGGGCAAACTAACAAAAACATAACAAATAAAAGTACGGTTATAACAATGAACCATGTGCATTTTTTGTCTACCGTATTTTTAATTTCTAAACCAGTCAACAGCGATTAAAACAGTAGTATTTTATAAATTTTACATTTTTTAATTCATGTCTTTATTCTTCTTACTATATATTTTTTGTTTTTATTTAACCTATAATCGTCAGGTAAGCATGAAGCTATTTTCTTGAAATTTGAAATATAAGTATTAAAAAAACTTTTCCTTGGCTCAGTTAATTTTATTTGTCCTCATAAAAATTAAGATTTATTAGCTTTGATAAAAATGTTATTACTGAAAAATGGTAATGTTGAATTGGAGATTAAATCCTATGTAAAATATTCATATTTTCAAATATATATAATATATATATATATAATTTTTATAAATAAATGGAAAATATTACAAATATAGTGTGTAAAATTTACTATAAAATAAAATTACTAATTTTTTTTTCATATTAATTACGAATAATTATTTTTTAAATAGAATTTTATTAATAAGATATATATATATATATATATATATAAGGATTTTGTATCCATGTGTATTCACCAAATACAAAAGTATAAAAGTAAACTAATTATTTATTATATTCACCGGTTATTTTCCTTAAATGGAAAGTAAATATTTCTTTCCATACTAATTGTTTAAAACATAAATTATTTATATGAACAATGAAATTTGAAACACTGTCGATTTTATCGAAGACAAAATTTGGTTCCTAGTATTATATTATTGAATTACAAGTTTTAGAAAGTTTCAAATTTTGTAATGAAGGGTTCTAGTTATGATGTATTGTAGTAAAACTATGAATCTACTTCGTTTATAAAATTTAATGTAAGAATTATTTCAAAGAAGAAATAAAATTAAATTGTGTGTGTGTGTTTTTGTCAACACATGCTATTTACAAATAAATTACTTGCATAAATATTTTTATTAGAAGTTGAAACATTTATCTGTTGTTCGATATACGAAACATTGAGTTTTAGATTTAAAATAATTCTGATAGATAGTTCTGTTTTCATTGACGATTATTTATATTTTATTCTTAATTGAAATCGGTAAAAAATAATATTGTTGTGTATATATATATGTCTTTATATACAGATAACTTATTTATATGTTAATTAAGAAAAGGCAAATATTTTTCCTCTAAATACAAAATTGATATAAGCACTAAATGAATTCATTTGTAATGTAATCGTTTAACTTCTTAACATTCTGGGTTCACTAATCTGTATTTCTCTTCTCAATACCTTTAAATAATGTTTTAATTACTAGTGAAGTTACCTATGCACTAGGTTTTTAATTGCATTGTTAAAAATAAATTATCTTTTCATTTTCACCAATGAATTCTTTTTTATCCCAAAAATAACAAAAAAAGTTATCAGAAATATTCAATAAATTATTATTGATACTTTTTACAGTTTATGCGTATTTCGATGGAAATTCCAGTATCATAATTAATTATTTTTCTTTAATTATCAGTTTGATGTGCTCAGTAGTGTCCATCATATATGATATTATTGACACATTCTAACCATAAAAAAAAACTAAAAATAACATATTGCTTTGTAATGGTACAAACTACAAGTGGAGTGAATATGATTAAACTGTAACTACGGGAGTAATTGAATATAAGGGCATTCATTTCCATGTCGATACGTAATACAATCTTACTGTTAGAAATTTTTCTAATCAATTAATTGAAATTTTCGACCACTTTTTCTTTACTTAAAAATTATCTTGAATGTGTATATACGGGAGTCCTTTGATAAGTATGGTAAAAAAGCAATTTAAACAACGTTTTTTTGGAAAAATCGATTTTATTTCTCGACATGGTCTCCATTGAGTGCTATACACTTGGTCCAGTGAGTCTGCATATACGCACTGATGTTTTTTTTTTAAATAAAATAATATGATGATTTTATCAAAAAAATAATAAACTAAAAATAGAAATGTGATTCATAAATTTTAAAATTTCTCTAAACTATACTAATTACATGAAAAACACTTCAAAAGAGCATTTTGTTAATTAAAAAGTTAAATGTATTTTTATAATTTAAATCATTATTTTCAAAGAACATATTATACATATATATATATATATATATATATATATATATACATATATAATATTATAATTATAATAAAAATGCCATTCAATATCAAAAAAGTACTTTTATATATCGTACATGTTAATTACAGTAACAAATAAATAATATGAATTTTATAATGAAATATCGAATATTAGAGTACTTTAGTCTTTAATGCTTAATTATTCTAATAATATAATCTAATAAGATTGAAATGACTTTTAAAATGTGTATGAAATATTTTATAAAAATCATATATATATATATATATGTGTGTGTATAGGTATATGTATATATATATATATATATATGTATGTATATATTTGTACACTTGAGTACAAATATATTGTACTGTTTTAAGTTTTATTTCATTTTCACATACAAGTTTTACAAACGAAAATGCCAATTATCATATTTTGTCTCCTTAGTTTGAGTTTCAAAAATTTGCTGAACAGTTCTTTTATTTTCTTTAAAGATTATTATTTTAATTCCAACAATTTATGTAATATTATTTTTAATTCCACAAGCGATGAACGGGTATTGTTGTTTATTTCTCTCTCTCTCTTTGTGTGTGTATATATGTATATATATATACATAAATATATATATATATATATATATATATATATATATATATATATATATGATATAATGAGGTCTCCACAAAATGATTTGGTTAAGGCGTATGCATTGCATATTTGTTATAAAATTTCATTGTAAACTTTTTTTACTTCCAAAGTACACAAAAAAGTTAGTATATTTTATATGGCAAGGTCGCGGTGATAAGAAAACACAAGTAATCACGTAGTCGCGTCGTGGGTGGTACATAAGAATGAGGGCTGAAAACGTAGAGACAACGAACAGAAAAACAAGAAGCTGCTGTAGAATGATACAGCAGCGCGGTCGGTATTAGACGAGCATGGAGATTTTACGATGCGTTTCCATTTCCACGACCACTTTACACTCACACAGGCCATCACAGGTTAAGTAGCGTGCATCCATAATTTAAATCGTAAGTTCGCTGTACAAACGGTTAGTTGAAATGACACTGTTTTAAGAAATGTTTACGATTTATGTTATTCTGCACGCAAGTGTGTATAAAATTACTTATATATATATATATATATATATATATATATATATATATATATATATGCAGTGAATTAGAATAAAAAATGGACTTCCTTTGAAACTACAAAAAGGATAAAAGGACCACTTTTAAAATATCACTTTTATTTTAAATTATCATATTAAAAAGTGTATATATTTAACATAAGTATTATCGTTATTTATAATACACTAAAATTCCTTTTTCATTGAAATTAGTTACAGTTTACAGGTTTAATTTCTAGGTATTTTTAATAATTATAATAAAAAATGATAAATTAATTAGTTAGTTGAGATTTAAGGGTATATCGACAACTAATGTTAAATAAATTAGTTATTTGATGATGTAATAGATATACAATTTCAAACAAAAGTATTCAAAATTCACTAATATATGTAAATAGTAAAAGACGTGATGTCCGATGACCTGAACATGACTTTTGAAATGATTTTTTTTTCTTTCCTGACATATATTTAAGATAAATTTATTGATATTATTTATAAAAATGTGAAAATGGATTGATTTGAAAATGGAAGATGTTAAATATAAATGTTTTTTATACCAATTTATAAAAACAAATGATATTTATGATGATAATGATTATCAAATGATTTCTAAAATAAATAAAAAACGATATTTATATGATAAATGATATTTTAATACGAATAATGAAATTAAATGTACAGCATATTTATAATAATTGTAGATATTAATCTGAATAATTGCGATTTTTAACATACTTTTCTGTGCTGAACGCGACAACATTATAACAATATTCGCTCAACGACCAGAAGTTGATAGTTTGAATACTGCAGAAAAAAATCAGTTAGATCATTTAAAAAGAAAATATGATAGAGATTTAGAAGTGTTATAAAATATGTATACTTTTGTTTAAATATAAAAATATGTCATACTTTCATAATGAATTGTCTCTGATATGGTCATAGTTAAATATTTTGTAATATTTTTCTGTACCTTAGCGCTCTGAAGATGATGGAATCACTATCTGTCGTGTAAACAACAGTTAAAAATGAACAATATAAATTTATGAACCCTTTTGATCGGAATTTTTGTCGTTTATCGATTGAGTGAAAAAAATCATTTGTGAAAATTCGTTTAGCCATAATTTCAGGACTATATTAAGAAGAAAAAAAATCTATGAACTATAATCATTTCTATAAGATGACACTAGGAACATTAATAAAATTTTACACAAACTTTCGCCTAGTCTCACAAAAAAATGAAATAATTCTCAGCTTTTTAAGTTTTTTTACTGTTATATTCGACAATGTGATGGATTTCAGTAAGAAAACATATACTGAATTTTCAATTAATATATTTGTTTGAACAGTACAGAAAATATAGTTAAAAATTTATATACAATTTCAGAATAAAAAAATAAAAATCAAAAAAAAGTTTCTAAGATTTTTGTAACTATCCCATGCATTGTTATGAAGTCTTATTTAATTTATTTGGATGTCTCTGTGAAACTATCTATATTTACTATTCGTTGATAAACACTGTGATAATTAAATATAACTTGTCTAATTGAAAATATATAAAAATTAAAAATTCTAATATCTTTTTACATTTTGAAACACATTACAATTTCTAATATGCTACAATTAATTCAATTTTTATTTTATTACTGATTTTATCAAAATATGGCACTATCGGTTTTTGAAAAATCTTTATTATTACTTTTTATCGCAGACATAAATATTATTTATACAAAATATAATAAGTGTAGATATGAATAAGTATTTTTCGTTAAAAATTAAATAATATTTGTAACACTTCTTACGTGATTTATAGAACAGAGATTTGTATTATATTCTTAATTAAATACTTTTTTTCACTGAAAGTATTTGAAAAATGTAATTATACAAAAAGTGAAAAAGATGATACTGGATTCTATTTTGAAACAAATAAAAGTGTATTTCTCATTCAATGAATTTTCTTTTGAAAAAAATAACAGTTTACAATAATAATGAATAACAATGTTTTTCTGAAAATATGTTTCATTATAGAATAAAATACTTTTTTCCTTTGTTTAACATGTTTGTATTTACAACTTAAAAGTATCTGTTTTATATATATATATATATATATATATATATATATATATATATATATATATATACATATATAGACAAATAATAATAAAGAAAAACGTGATAAGGTTTTTATTCATGTGCGTCAATTTTGACACAAAGAAATGAGTATCGAGATGTTCTATATGAGATGTAACATTTCACTTTCATTTATCTTGATTGAAAAATCATTTACTGATCTTTTGAAGACCTATACAATTTTTTTCAGCCCATACCGAGTTGATAACAAATTGTATTCGGGATTGGTATAAGAACAGTATTTTCAGTGCTATTACCTTTAACTTTACAGTATAAACGATATATTACAAACATATATTTCAATGTCAAAAGAGATAAAGTAAAACAAGGAAAATACAAATTAATATTTTACGGTTAGATTTATGTTACATCTATATATATATAACTGTTTATCCAAGTTTATAAATTATGAATAATATATAGGTGATTGAATTTAGGCTTCTATATAAAAGTATTAAAAAAATCGCAAATTAAAATTATATTATTTTTATTTTTGATATTTTTTTAATGCTTTCATGTGGATGTCTAAATTGAATCATCTGTAGAAACAATCATCAATAACAACAGGACTATTTCTCAGAACTATTGTAAATCTGAAGCACGATGTTTTATTTATCATAAACCAGATAATATTTCTGGCTAAATAAAAATTTATGAAAATAGTTTATTTGTAAATGAACGTATTCGCCAAAAAAATCGGAATTCAGCATTGTTTCTCCTGTGAAATCTTTAATATTAATTTCTATCGACATGCTAGATTTATAGCATTACTACAATTCTCGTATATCATAGTTAGACCCATTTATTAAAATTTGAAACTTGTAATTCGACTGAATAATGCATCACTAGAAATCAAATTTAGTCTACAATAGCAATGTCAATGTTTCGAATTTCATTTTTTATATCAATAATATGAATATACCTCCGAACATTAGAACTATATATTATTTGCAATGTTTGATATGCCTTCTTTCGTGAAAACTTGCAGAAATAAATACTAAATAAAACACATATTTAAAAAAATACACATTTTTTTTAACAAACAATACATAAAGATGACAAATTAGATAGTCGATTAATTTTCGTATGGACTTATGAAACTTCTTACAGAAAATTGGACATTGTCTAAAATTTTCCGAGGTCTTGAAAATCACATCACGATATTAGACAATTTCTAGATTTTATCTCTAAAGGCATGGGATATATTATATATGTTTATATACTAGCGGGCTTCGTCCCCTCCCCTTCCCACTGCGCTTGCCTACTTGTCAATTATAAGCATGTACATCTAGCCGTATGAAATTATAAACATATTTTTTTAATCATATATTGTTATATAATCATTTTCTCGGATATATTGCAACGTAGTTGTTATATATATATATACATAAATATATAATGTTATTATGTGTATATAATCATTATCGCAGATAGATTGCAACGTAGTTGTTTTATATATGAGAATTATTTTAATACCATAGAAACTTCGTCACAAATAAATAAGTCGGTGTAATGGAATTTTTATTTTTAGTATATGATTTTGATTTTATATACACACACACACCAACATATATATATATATATATATATATATATATATATATATATATATGAATGAATCTATTTATTTGTATCAGAGGTACACATAATGACCTATTACAACGGTGGTTGGTGTTATTTTACATATGCTTATTTTTATAATAGAGTTTTACGTTTTAAATAGTAATAAAAGTTAATTTAAATACTAAAATAGTACAGTAATGTTAATAGTATTAGAGCATAATATGAATTATAGTTTATTCATTTAGACAGAATGATCGAAGTTTCAAGACTGAAGTTATATAATAAAATGTATTCTTTACTTCGCTTTTTGTTTTTATGAGCATTATATTTGGAAATTGGTTGACTCGTATGAAACTGTTCCTATATGGCTCATGTTGTGGACACTCACTTAATAGGTGTTGGATTGTTTCATTCACGTTTAAATTACACACTAGGCACTTGTCCGTTTCACATTATATATATATATATATATATATAAAGTGATGTTTAGGGATCAAGAGACATACCTCACTTTTAAGCTAAAATTCGTTTATCTTTGCTTTAAGACTATATGAATAAATAATTTGGCAGCTTTTAAACTAGCCATTACTAATTAAAAAAATCTGAATAAAGGACATAAAATACAAACAATACAAAATTTTGCAATTATATTCTTTACAAAAAACTTCAGATTTCGTACTAGAAATTTAGTTACTTTTCTCTTTTATTACTCGTTTATACTTTTATTACTCTTCCCGACCTCCAGTTCAATCATATTTTTAGTCATCATATTTTTACTGATACAAAAATTTGCAATAATAATACATATTTTATAACAAAAATATTATATTATATTATATAATATTATGTAACAATAATATTAATATATCATTATTCTCTCTCTCTCTCTATATATATATATATATGTGTGTGTGTGTATATAATATATATAAGCAAATAAAAATTTATCTGAATCCGTATATAAAATTGATGTTTGTCGATTTCTGTCTTCTCAATATGTAGAAAAATGAAGAAATATAAATATTACAATAGACTGCAATTTTCAAAAATGAACTCTTTTTTTAATCCCATGAACCACAAAATAGTTTATAGTTAAAAATATTCAATAAATTATCATTGATTATTTTTGATTGTTGCTTATATGCATTTCGATGACGATACCATCATTTGCTGAGCGCCAAAGTACCGGAAAATCTAACCTAATTAATTACATATTAACACTTAACTGATGAATATTTTTAACACACCAAAAATTTAGTGCAATAAATAAGTCTCCCTTAAAATGAAGTTGAACTGATATTACATTTTTTTCTTTATAGAAACGCTGGGTATGACTCTTGATTGAATGTTAATTATTTATAAAATTATATAATAGTAAATAAATATAAGATGAAACAACTATTTGCTATCGAGATTTTATGTTTACATACAGGAATGATTGGCGTTAGTGACAAAATAATTGGCATTTAAACATTTTTAATTCCGACGAGATAGTTAAATTTAATTTCAATGAAATTAAATTTCCAATAAACGTAATACAATATTGAACAGAACTCATTACAGTGATTTGTCATTAAAATTGGCAGATACACTGAAATTGATTGACATGAAACACCTTTTCTGATTAATGATTTAATTAGAGAAAACTCTGTATACTAATTGGTGATTTTTGTAATATAGACATTTAGATATTTTGATTTTCTATTTAATAAAATCGCTTATTTTTAATTAGTTAAATCAATGTTAACTTCACGTTTTGTTTTGTTTGAATATTGGTTAAATATCGATATTTATCTTGTTTTGATATGATAATTCGTGTATTAATATCATAATTGATAAAATAAATTATATGTATATATATATATATGTGTGTGTGTGTATGTGATACACATACACATAACTTAATGCAAAAAAATGTTGATTTTAATTTGAAATGCAATAAATTTAATATTCAGTTTACAAATTTGATATACATTAAAAATTTAAAGTTTTGAATATTTTTTTCTACATATATTTTTTTATAAATAGAATAGAACCTAATTTTTATATTAAAAATAATGGACATCTTGTATTACGAAAACTGTTTTTGTTTATTGAAATATTTTTTCTTTAAATATTTATTAATTTACTATTAGTAAGAGAAATTAACCCTTTCTACAGCAATTTATTGCAGGCAATATTACCCAGGCATAAAATTTAAACATTCTTGACGAGTGCACCGCAGCATTACCTACTTTGGCATAAAAAGTTCATGACGAACTGGACTCGTCCTTTCAATAAAAAGGGTTAATAATATAAGAAGCCAGATCTTCGCTTTTTTAATTGTCTATCCCTAAGCAACTTAACTCAATTGTATAACGGTGACTATTTAAATTTTAGAATGTAAGTTTGATTCCCAATAAGAGTAAATACAATTTTTGAATATTTTTTCAAATCTTTTAAATGTATTTTTGATTTGTTAAATATTTTAAAATTTTCTTATATACTTTTTGTAACATAAAAACAATAAATACACGTAAATAGGAAAACAAACAATAAATATTTTATATTTTTTCAATATTTCAAAATATTTCCGGTATAGTAATGGTTACTGTTATATAATAAAAGAAATAATTGAACGTTAAATCTCATTCCAATTCTGCTTTTCACTCAATCGGAAATTTTTATTTTTCTGAAAACCAGTTATTTTTAATTTAAAATATTCGGTAGTATGACGCCGGATATGATTTATACTAATAAAATATTTAATATAAACCATTTCTTAACATAAATTAATATTACTATGAATGTAATTGTGTGATAACTTTGTTCTTTTATTAAAAATCTATTGTGTCGTAAAATGAATAAACATTGATGTTAATAGCGTTCTTGTTAAAAAATAAATGAGCTGTTTCCTGTTGTCAATTCTCTTGTAAAATGTTATATCCTCTTTTCCTCTTTTAAAAATCTTTCTAATCCCATAATATTTTTATAGACATACATATATACATACACACTTATATATAATATATATATATATATATATATATATGTATATGTGTGTGTGTGCATGCGTATGTAATTTTGTGTGGGAAATAATTGTATACTAACGATGAAAATGCGCTACAACAGCTATCTACAGAAAATTTCATGTTGGTATGGTGAATATTTTACTTGTCGAGTTCTTTTTAAAACAGGTCAAAATGGACACTTAAAAAAATAATCGAAATAAAAAGATACATAATTTAATTCTTGAAATCGTGAACATATGGTTTTTTATTATATGATTTAATGTCTGTAAAATAAATAAACAATTAAAATATATATTAAAATAATCGAATTATAGATACTTGACTTTTATCATCTTATGAAAAAATATCTCTTATATATATATATATATATATATATATATATATATATATATATATAATTATTGATAGGTATTATACATAGAAATATTAGTATTATAAAAAATATATGGGGTTTAATGTCGAAAACAATGTTTAATATAATTAACTATTTCATTATCCATTTACTTCCGGGGAGGGGGAAAGAGATCTAAAATTTTTAACAAGTATTTTTGAATTAATTGGACATACTTTTACTGTAAACGAAATAAAAATTACAAATTTGTCGGTTAGAAGAAAAAATATGTTAATTCAGATTAGCCATTAGAAATTTCACATCTATGTGATATATCGTGGAAAATCGTTGATAATATTCAGGGAAACATAAATATCTTGATTAGAAACATATATTTGGAAGCGGAAAAGTTGATTACATTTGAAAATTAGCAGAAATCAGATTACTGTTGAGAGTGAAAAAATTTGAAGCAATCAAGTACGCACAAAACGGTTTCACATCGGTCACATCTTGTACCTGGACATACCTCTCGAAATTTTTTATATGTTTTCTTCCAGCGATGAGCTTTTGGAAAAAAATATTATTAAACTCAACTCTCTAGTTCACATTTTTTATAGGTTTTCAAATGAAAAAAAACGAGATTTCTGATTTTTATACGACCATAATTTTTTTATAATGAAAGAAAGAGTTATGAATTGAGTCTTATTAGAAAGAGATTACAGACCTTTAAATATATCATCCAAAAGAAACTGCTCTGAGACTATAGTTTCTTTAGAAAACACCATTGGATACCTAGATTCACGCTCGGCTTCAAAGGGTTAATGAATAGTAAAATATTTAATCACAACAAGTGTGCGAATATATGAAATTTAATACTTAAACTCGTACTATTTTAATAAATAGGTAATTAAAATTTGTCTTGTATTATAGGTTCTATTAGATTATAATAAGAATTAAAATTAGCCAGATAATTCTCTCTCTGTCTCTCTCTCTCTCTCTCTATATATATATAATATATATATATATATATATACATATATATATATATACATATATATATATATATATATATATATAAAGTATGTATATGTACAGATGTGTATTCAAATATGAGTATATCATCTTTATGTCCCACATACACAAAACACAAGTAGGAGATGTATTTTGTATTCATAGACCCATAAATTCTAATGTACAGTTATAATACTTCTACGACATATATTTTGAAATGAATATATGTTGTCCAGCAACCACCTGCTTGTTTCACGAGAGAATTTCACAGAAATGTTATGATTGAATTGTTTTGGCAAGCGAAAGATAATCTGAAAAAGTTCGTACTAGAAATAATAATATAAAACTTATTAGAACTTAATCTGTGGAATATATTTGTTTTTGTTTCGTCACATTAATATACATTTTACATACATACACACACACACACACATATATATATATATATATATATATATATATATATATATATATATATATATATACCGTATCACTGTAACCATGAGAGATTAATCACACATCATTAGTATTTAAAAGTTGATAGTCATAGTTTTGTATGACACTCTTAAAAAAAACTTTTTTTTCAACATATTAACATTTATATTTACTTGTATTTGGTGTGTTTTCAATGTTTAAAGTACACTTATATGGTGAAAGAATATGTTTTCTTTCTAATTTTATCTATAAACCATCTCATAACTGTCCTGTCAAATATTTAAAAACAATTTACTTTATATTTTTATTAAATTTAATATTTTATTGTATATCTATAAGGAAGAAAAACTTAAAACACTTATTCATTTGTCAACAGATATCAAACTACTTGAAAAACAAATACATAAAAAACGTATGTTTTAAATTTTGTTACAGCAGCTAGAAAAGGTATACCAATAATTTAAAAAAAAATAAAATCTATTTTGTACACTTAAGTATTTTAGTAAACGATTTGTACCTTTTAATTTATATATATATATATATTAAATAAAATGCTTTTTCAAAACTACAGTTCATTCTAGTTTTACAAACTACCGGAATAAGGTTTCCGTCATTTTTTCATGCACTAGATTATTCTGTGTGAATTGTAAGGGTTTTATAAATTATATCATTTTCGTATCATCTTTTATAAAGCAAGACATACTTTAAACTATTTTAAAAAGCCATCTGATATTTATTTTCATATTAGGATGCATATTGATATATATATATATATATATATATATATATTAATGTGTGTGTTTGCGCGTGTCATTTATAAATTACATTTAATAAATAGTGTTTAATTTCATCTTGTCTAAAGTGAAATTCATCATCTGACCTTATTCCAGTTTTACTCATCATCATGTGTTTTAATGTTATGTTAAGATGTAGCTTACACCAAATATTTTTAACTCTAAGCAAGTTTATTTTACGAGTTTAATGTTTTTCAGTAGTAAAGCTGTTAAATTATTTTATCAACACGGCTTAATCCCACTGTAATGGAAAAATAAACTTCGTGTGCATATCTTATACCGAAAACACGCAGAGTAATATTTTTAACGCGAAATGTGTACAATATTTAAATGAATTTCGTAATTCAAAATTCTAGTTCAGTTCTGTGCATTTATAAAAAAAAACTAATTGGGTAGAAAAGTTTTTATTTACCACTTGTACTTTTATTATCAACTTTATAGTTAGAACTGTGAAATAAATAAAAACAATAGATTTAAACTTTTCAAAAGAAAATATTAGTACATAGTTTTTAATATATTAATAAAAATGAAAAGTATGTAATTTAATTACTACAAAGTTTACTAGCTTACGCAAAACAATATATAAATACATTTAACAATATACGTGGGTCGTTCGATAAGTTTGGTAAATTACTATGATGTGGTGCCACCATTCATTTGAGAACGTCACGGTTGTCACTTTTCAAACTAGCATGGGTGAAATTTCAGCCAGAAGCGACTCATTGTTCACGTTCTACATATGTTTGAAGCAAGCATTATAGAACTTGCTGTCAAAATGAAATAAACGAGCAGGTCTTTCTACGTCAACACATCGCCGTGGATGGAACATGGATCCACCACTACACACTTGAGTCGAAGCAGCAGGCAAATCAGTGGACAACGACTGATGAAAGTGCGCCGAAGAAGACAAAGACCGTTTTATCGGCTGGAGAGGTGATGGACACTGTTTTTTGGAATTCCCAAGGAATCATCCTGATCGACTACTTGATGAAGGGAAAAACGATAACAGGAGCCTATTATGCAACATTATTGAACCTTTTGAAAGAAGAGATGAAAAAAAAATGACCAAGATGGGCGCATAAAAAAGTGCTCTTTCGCCAGGACAAGCCGTCCCACAAATAGATTGTCACAATGGCAAACTTGTCGAATTAGACTTCGAATTAATTCCTCATCCACCATATTCTCCATAATTTGGCCCCATACGACTTCTTCCTCTTCCCAAATTGAAAAATTTAGCTCGGCGAGAAGAAATTTTTATCGAATGAGAATGTCATCGCAGCCATCAATGGGTATTTCGCAGACTCGCTGGACCAAGTGTATAGCCCTCAATGGAGAATATGTTGAGAAATAAAATGGTTTTTTTCGAAAAAACAAACGGGTTTTACCTACTTTTGTACCACACTTATCAAACGACCCACGTGTATGTATGTATATATATATAATATATGTGTGTGTATATATATATATATATATATTAAAAAAAAAATAAAAATAAACTTGACTTCATTTAAATAAATGTTTTTTTATAAGTAGTAATAGCATGCAATTAAGTAATCTTATAAAAAAGAATTCAGTTCCTTTTACTTTGGATTTATTTATTTAGATTCTTTTTTTTCCTTGCAAACATAACTTAATAAACAAAAATTGATTTTTAATAGAACATTAAAAAATTATTCTAGCGAGAAAAAAAATAAAAAATACATAAATAATTGCTTAACTAATATTCAATTAATATTTTTCGAAATCAGAAATGTATGAGAATATTATTTCAACGATTCTCGTCATTCAATAAAAGAACATAATTAACCAAGTTAGTAAACAGATCTAACAATGATTAACCAAGTAATCATATATGAATAAAACTAAATAGTAACGTTATTTTATAGACATGCTTATCGTGTTTAATGTTAAGTTTATATAAGAGGATTTCTCACTATCGATGGCCCACTATAAAAAGTTAATCATTGGAAACGTTATCTAGAATATATATATATATATATATATATATATATATATATATATATATATATATATATATATATATATATGGTATTAACGGAATATCCGTTACGCGATCTCACAGGAAATGGTTGTAACTATTCAACGAAATCTCGTAAAGACCACGAAGAAGTTGACTATCAATCGAATCCGTGCTTTCGTGACGGATACTCATAGTCGTGACATTGCCCCATTCTTTTTCAACGTTATTCTGCATATTATGACATTTTATATGTTAAAACTTGGATTTGTATTCGTGAATATATTTTTTTTTGAAATACAAACTCATTTATTTTAAAAGAACTATTTATTTTTTTGAAAATCAACCACTTCTTTACTCTCGTTTTGTTTATCATATATTATTTAGATTTATAATTTTTATTAAAGCAGTATTTTCGATTTATATATATATATATATATATATATATATATATATATATATATATATATATATATATATATATATATATATATATATATATATATATGTATACTAATACATATACACTGAAGTATTTTTCAATTTGTTAAAAAATATTTAAAAAGATTGCAACGTAAATAATTTAAAAAATAATCATGTATTAATTTTCAATCATAAAAAATGCATGTTTTCATTCAACATGTTGTTCATATGCTCGTCAGTCTATATTAAATAGTTTCCAACTAGTCTTGTATAATTTACTTGCAAATTAACATATTGCACACGCGATTAATATTGATGGGGTCTCGATAAGAGACACAACCCAATTAAATTTGCACATTTTGTTGTACGTTACCAATTCACTAAAATAACAGCATGTGTGCTTTAAATCAACGTCTATGCTTTGTTGTTTTAGTAATTGCAAAGCGCAATATCTGCACACCCCTGAGATCAACAACGTAGAATTTTACGGTACGGAAGTCTCCCGTGGCGCCGAAGTTAAATATCTAGCTGTGACACTCGTCTAAGGTCCAACCTTTTAAAATACATATATACACAGAGTTTCATGCAAAGTATGCAAACAGTTTTTTTTTCCCGGATGTGTCCGGATATAATATTTCAAAAGCTTGACTTTATATTAAAATATATCTCCTATATGAGATTAATTTCTTATGATTGACTGTAAAAGTTCTCGATGTTTATTTTACTTTATTCTAAAAACTCTTTCACTAAGTATCAACAACCAAAAATCGTTCATCAACTTTTTATCAAACATTCTGTATTAATATACATTCTTAATATCATTCTTAGTAATATACTCCTGTGTAGAAATTCATTTGAATGTGACTACATTTTATGAGTTACAATAAAAACTTATCCAATATTTAATTTCTTATAGAATCTCAAATAGATCACAGTAACTCATAAATATTATTTTTTTATAAACTTGAAACTGTTAATTAAACTAATTGTAATAACTCTTTTATTTAATTAATCGAGTATTTAATGGATAAAACAGTTATTTATAAATTTTTCGATTAAAAAAATAAAACTTGAGATGTAGTTTTGTATAACTGTATTTGTTACACTAAGGAACAGGTGAAATATTGAGGATGTATAATTTATGTTAATAAAACTCAAGAATTATTATAAAATAATCAAAAGAAGATTTATTGTGACCAAAAACTACAATTTAGTAAGTGTAAAAGCGATCACTCTCACTGGTCACGCAGAGACGATAATTACAGAAAGAAAATATAAAAACGATACAAAAAAGTATATGCGTCTACTGCACATGAACGGCTCATTGAGGACTGACTGATTGATCGCAGAAACAAGTAATACAGTTACTTTTCAATACAGTTCTTAATGTACAAATCTTTAATGTATGAGAAATATTTAATGTAAGGGAAAATAATATGAAGAAATTAATTTTTGCATAATATTTAAACAATGATATTGATCAACTGAATATAGGTATAACATTTTTTTACTTAAAATTGGTCAAAATGGTACCAAATTCGTTTCTAAATTCCAAGGATAATTTAAAAGATGATTTTTTTTTAAGAAAAAATTACATTTACAGATTATTCACACGTTCATATATAAGTGTGTGGTATTAGAAAAGAAATTTTAAAAACACTTCTTTTCGATATTATGAAAACATAATTCAATTATTTTTATGTGTCACATTTCTTTTTTATATTCAATACGTATAAACATGAATGAAACAGGTTGAAAAAGAATTTGCTTATAAATTATTTCACTGTAGTAATGAAAGAATACAAATACTAGCATACAATGTCATCAATTTCGATTGGTTAAAATGCAGTGATAAATAATGAATGTGGAAAAATAATTCCATTTTCTGCATGTAATGTTTCAGTTCTTTTACACATTTTTATATCAGTGAGTATAAATAAGATAATTGAATTTAAAACCCATATCTCCAGTTTCTAATCAAAAATTAATTAAAATTTCATTCATTTATGCATAAATTTACTTCAATCTTGCGCATTTAAACGACAACTACGGCTAATAATATAACGTTAAATATAAAACGTTCAAGTGCAGTCATTTTGATGCTTTTATTTGTAATAAATATGCAAAGTAAAACGTTAGAATAAATGAAACTCTAATTCATTAAATGCTAGAATCTAACTACAAAATTCATGATTTATTTATCACATGGCCACAACCGGAGCAAGACTGACTACTGATGTATCACAACCGCATCGAAACGGTTAAGGTTTGAAATTCTGTAATAAATTGCAGTTGTATTTCTTTTCATTTATTTAACTTACCATTTTTGATGTATATGTTTCAATATTCTTTCATTTTAAATTGCCCATTTTAATTTATAATGCATACGTTAACTTTTTATTTCTTTCAAATATATATATATATATATATATATATATATATATATATATATATATATATATATATATATATGTTTAATAAAATTGTCCCTTGGATTCCATGAACATGAGTCTTGATTATTTTTATTCCTAATGTTAATGACATGTGGTCTTTTTTAAATGTATTTTTAATCAATACAACAATAATTTAATGGATTGTAACTTTAACCAACTAAATGATTTTCATCAATGTTCAATTTTTAGAAATCTTCTTTAATTTCAAGATTCGTAATTTAATTATTCAAAATTAAATATACTTTTGGTAGAAATAATTTAAAAAATATTGAGGATAATTTTAATCAAAATAAATTTTCTTCTAAATCATTCTATTTAAATTTTTAGTAATAAATTTATATATATATATATATATATATATATATACACGTGCTTTTGGTAGAAATAATTTAAAAAATATTGAAGATAATTTTAATCAAAATAAATTTTCTTATAAATCATTCTATTTAAATTTTTAGTAATAAATTTGAGATATATATATATATATATATATATATTTAAATAAATAAATATATGTTTATATATATACAAGTGATTACATTATATATATGTTTATTTAATATATCTACATGTTAACAACGAAACTTAATTTGCCAACAAATGTATATTAACAATAATTGTTAATATACCTGCATTTTCATAGATAGAGGTTTTTTTTTAAAAAAAAAAAAACAAAGTATTTAATTTTACTGATTCCACACCCCAATATATTGTTATAGGATTTTACAGAAGAATTGAATAATAATTTTAACATGCTGTTAATTCTATGCAAGAGCGATTTTGTAAGATAATCATTTACAATATTGCGCGTTTTATAATCTTTTTTTTAGTACATGATAATTATTTCCATGAAAAAGATGTTATTTTTGAATTAGTTCCACTCTTGATGAATGTACCAAAAATGGTTTAAATAAGCAAATCAAACTTACGAATTTTATTTTTTTTCTTAAGATTTCCCATTCAATATTCCAGTTTGAAGCAAAATTAATAACAAACCAAAGTGGATGTCCCCAAAATACAGACCGAAAAATTCACTTTAAAATGATATTAACATAAAAACGATGAAATGACACTTTCATTGAAAAAAAATAAGATTAAATTTCAGAAAACCAAAAATTTAGAATTCGGAAAAAACAATTTCTTTCCTATCAGTGTAATAGAATGAAAATGTCAGTTTTAGTCTATTAGTTAGTCTAATAATAATACTCTACAGTAAGAACGTTTCGTGCACTTCGTCCAATAAAAAAATATTAATATCAGTTTGTAAATGTCAAGTATCTAACATGGGCTCAACTTTTTTGTAAATAAAATAATCTGCAAAATATTTTTTTTAAATAAATTGGATCTAAAAAAATATTAATAAATAAAATTAAGAAAAAGTCAATTACACAACCTTGAGTTATTCTACTAAGTTATTGAAAAATCTTTTTTTTATAATTAATACAATTTTAATCACTTTTCGACAAATTTAGCAGTGCGGGGATATACACGTTTCTATTTATAGAAAAAATATTTGAAAAACATTTATTAAAAATATTTCTGTCGTTTAATAACATATTTATAATTAATGAGTATATGTTATTTTAATATTTTTTCATATCTGTGTCCTTTTATGATAATTACAGTCGTTTCGGACGTTTTTTCATAAGATTTTTTTAAAAAAATATATTTCTAAACTAAATGTATTTAAAAAGTGTTCACGTTTGTAACCCTTTATAGTGTTACACGCTGAAAGATTTATAGTCGTTCGAGTACTATCCAAGTGAAAAACAAAATTAAATGTTACTGTATTCATTGGAATTCGATTGTTGGAAAAAAAAGTATCAAAAGTACAGAATTTAAAAGCACTCGCAATCAATTTACAGAAAGAAATATGGGGTAGTTGTGGTTGGGTGGAAATAATTCCCTTGTGAGTACTTATCGCATATGCGTGCAGCCGAGTGTGTGGCGCATAGTGCCTCCTACATGATGAATGGCTCACGCAATAAGACCACGTGGTAAGCGCAAAATAAGTGCGGTATACTTAACACCATTTAGACACTGATCCCACATTCCGTAGTTCACAGCTTAATTCATAAATGTACTTTTTGTTGACAGTTTACGAGCTATAAACCGGAAGGTAGGACAATACTGCAAATAGCTTCATATAATCGAGTTATTATTATTGCTATACAACTTGTTATAAGCAATTTTCTTTTTAGTACATACACATTTATATGTATATATATATATATATATATATACACACACACACACACATGAGAGTGAGTGTCTAACAGATAAATATGTATTTAATGGGTGTATTTGTAACAGTCATGAAAACTATTTTATCCGGACGAAAGAAATTATAAACGATACATTTTTAGAAAACAGAGTATATATATATATATATATATATATATATATATATATGACTCAGTATTTTATTTACATTTATTAATATTAATGAACATATATGTTTATTTCAAAATTATTTTATTAATGAAACATAGATATTTCAACATCGATAATCTGTTTCATACACAAATATTAGGTTGATAGGAAAATATTATTCTCTGAATTCCAACCTTAATTTTTTTCAATGAAAATATCATTTCATCGTGTTCATGTTAATATCATTTTAAAATGAATTTTCTGGTCTGAATTTGGTAACATCGTCTTTGATTTTAATACTAATTTTGCTTCAAATTGGGCTATTGAACTAAAGATGGAAAAGAAGCAAATAAGAAAATTTTTTTGTATGAATTCAAAACGGGTGAACTTACGGTCCAATTGGGTTCCAAAAATTTCGTGCTGATGACGAGAGCCTTTAAGGCGTCAGTTGAATCAGAACCAGGTACAACAATTCGAGAGCTTGCACAAAAGTTAGGCGTTAGTCATCCAACAGTTCTGGACCACAAATGGAAAAATGTATATAAATTTGAAGGTCAATTATTAACCGCAATTATTTTTCTACCAACCTAATACTGACGATTTATAGAAAGAAATTTATTTAAGCAATTATGATTTCAGATAAGATATATAAGACTAAAACGCGACTATTTTAACAATACTTTTTTGAATACTAAAAAATCATAAATCAATCCAAAAAAAAATAAAATATGTGAGAATGTAGGGTACGATAATTACCCTTTTTAATAACATTCTACACTCTGAATGAAAAACTAGTGTGTGTGTGTATATATATATATATATATATATATATACATATGACCAGCTGCTACTTGTAATGATTTTTTGACATGCCATTAGTATATATATATATATATATTTACACCATATATATGGCATTCAAAACAAGCCAATCTCATTCATATATAAAAGCCGTCAACGCAACATTTCAAACGATTGTATGTATTTGTAATAATAAATAGTCCTGGAGGTCTTCCTTTTGGATCACTTGAGTTTTAAGTTTCAGCACAAATGCCATCTTGAGGCATATTTTAGATACCTAAATTTTACTTGAAAATGAGACATGTACTAAGCTAGTACCGGAAAAGAAAAACTTATACAATTCAAAGAACAAGACCACAAAAACACACTTTAACAAGATCACATATAAAAAAACAAACATTAAAAATTTATGTTAATATTGACGAAATTAGTTAACTATAATATCATAGTTTAAATTCAATACAGACTTTAACAATCACTCAATTTATTTAGGACTTAATACTGTTATTTGGATTACAAATGAATACTTAAAGAAATGTGTCTTGAAAAACAGAATAATTCCACATTTAGTTTTTTTTATTTATAAGATTATATTTTTATCATATATATATATATATATATATATATATAATAGATATAGACAGACAGTCAGATAGATATCTGTCTGTAATAATACACACACATCTATTTGATACATGTGTATTATTACTACTATTTGTTATTAATTAATTTATTAGTGACTTACCTATTGAACTTAATTTATAGAAATGAAAATTGAGTAAATCACCAGTAGATGTCGATTTGAATTAATTTAAAATTTTATATTTTCATGACTATTCGCACATTCACAGACAATACGCTTAAGAATATAATTTTCAAGCCTATAAAATTTTTATAACATTACAACGTGATATTAAATAAAGTATTTCTACCTATATAAACTTAAAGAATAAGTATTATTTACAAGAACATTTTAATAATGTTATACAAATATTTTTGTTTTCATTATTAATAACTAGATTATACTCTTCTAATAAATATTTATATAAAATTTTATATCTCGTTTAAGTACATTCTGTTGTAAGCTTTATGGAAAAGAAAACTAAATCCACACAGAAGACTATACGTCGAGATATTGTCCTGTATTTAATGATATACTGTCTAGCCATAAAAAATGGTTTCACAATTTAAAAAATTCTTAAATACGTCGAATTCAGCAAACGATCTTTTCCGTTACATAATTTTTAAATTTTTAGTAATAATGAGTTTTGTATAGATAAGATGTGTAGCTAATTTAATCCTGTGAAACTATAAAATCAATATAAGAACAATAAATTGTACGAAGTGTATATTGTTCAAGTAAATTCACTTGGGACAAGATTCCTAAATCATAAATAATGATATTTTCATTAATCTGACGAATGATTCAAATAAATATTCTTAAACATAATTTCTTCATGAAAACACAAAATACGCATTATCTCCATTTTTTAAGAACATATCATAATTTAAAACGAATATAACGGATGTATGACTGTAGGGCAAATTTTCCCAACCGTACGTTACAGATATAAATCGCTACATCACTGATGTGTTGTTACCTGACTGTCTTCGAAATAAAAAACTATTATTTCAACATTTTTATTCAAATTCTGTATTTTTTAAATTTCCATGCAAATTTGCTTCAATGAAAGAATTTATGTATACAATCGTTTTCCATTTCTAAATGGCAATCTAATAGAAAAAAAACGTTTATATAAATTTTTGATGATATAATTATTCTTTTATATTTAAGTTTATTATTAAATATACTAATTTATTAAGTGTACTATTTTTTTGTTTCAATTTAAACTTCAGTTTAGATCTACAATAAATTAGTATTTAGTTGAATATTCCGAAAATATGTTAACACTGATATTATTTTAGTATTCCCAGACTAGTAACTATGTGCTAATATAAAATAATAACATTTAATTGATAAAAATAATATTAGGTACTTCTCAAAAAAATATACAAAAATACTATATATATATACATACACATAACATTATATTTGAGAAAAATTAAGAAGCTAAAAACCATAAAACTTAAATTTAAAAACTTATCAATTATGAATTTCCTGTGTGTTCTGTCGAAGACTTTTTTCAGAACTGACAATCATATAACATTCAACACTAATGTATTTAATATGAAATAAATGTTGAATATAAAACACATCTCCCATTATGTTGGAAAATTCCTTAAATTTAATAATTAATTGATTTCAGATATAAACATTTCATAAAATTTAAATGTTTAATTTGATATATATATATATATATATATATATATATATATATATATATATATATATTTCGATTTTTTCCCTTTTATATATTTGAATAATTAAACAGTTAACGAGGTTATAATAGTATTAATAAAAAATGATATTATAGGAACAAATTTGTGTTAAATAATTATCTCTTAAAAATAAATATACATCTTTTATTCTATATTTGTCTAACTTATATATATATATATATATATATATAGAATATAACTATTTTTCTTTTTATATGTTGATATTAAATTGAAATTTAAAACAAAAAATTAATATAATAAAATGATACATATATAGAGAGATTAAACGAATGAAAAGTACTCTTAAACTATTTAAAATGTTATATTATAAAATAAACCCGTGTATAATATCTTTCCTTGTAATTTTATCTACAATAGTTAAATTTGATCATTCTATTATAGAACTTCTTTTGTAGTTTATAAAAGAGTTAATCCATAAAATCAATTACAATTTTAGATTAGATTAATGCAATTATTTGTAGGTAATTGAAATGTTAGAATATTCTTTTCATTCATTGTGTTATAAAGACTAATTCTAAATAGTATTTATTGACCATAATAATAGAAGATTATTATTTTTTATTATAAAAATAAATGTCATTTCAAATTCAATAAAATTATGAAAAGCTTCTATCCATTATTATATTCTTTATGTATCAAAAAAGAATATGCTATAAATGTATTATTTACAATTTTAAATATATTTCCTTGTAAATATACATTTTAAATATTTAAATAAATTGTCATAAATGTTTTGGAAAAATAACGCAGAAATTGTCTGCACTATTTCTGAACAATTCTAGAGCTTGCACAAAAGTTAGGCGATAGTCATCCAATTGTTCTGGACTACTTAAAACAGCTAGTGTATCAAGCTGTATATGAATTTGAAGGTCATAAACCGCAATTGTTTTTCTATCAACGTAATATATAATAATAGTTAATTAATGTATATTATTTCATTGTTCTTTTTTTATTATTTTCATCAAGTCGCCAATTTCAATAGCAAAATAAGAACCTCAAAATAAAATTAATTAAATTGTTAATTCACAAATTACTTTAAAGTTTTTCCTTTTCGTACAGCAGTTATTAACCCTTTCCATTGGACTGTCCCCTCTGAGTGGACATTGTAATTCTAACAAATGACAATATTATTATTTTTATATAAAACGTGAATTAATAAATGTATTTTTGAAGTTTCATTTGAGTAAGGAAATTATTTATAATGCTATATCATTTTATTTGTTATTTGTTACTTGATATTTTGTTCTAAAATATGTTCGAGTTGCACGTAGGTGAGATGGAAAAAATCTCTGAGTGTAAAGGATTAATCTTTATTGTGTTTTTAACTACTAAATAAGTAGTTACTCCTGATTTCTTTTACTGTCATACATTTTAAATCGTCTAAATTTATGAATATTATAGAATATATAAATTATATATATATATATATATATATATATATATATATATATATGTAATAGTATATATATATATAATTATTCTTATATATTTTTATTATATATATATATATATATATAAGTGTATGAATTTTTATTTTTTAATTAAAAAACAATGCAGCCACATACAATACAGAACTTGAGGAAAAAAGTATCTATTTGCCAATGCATACGAAACTAACGTCAGACTAAACCAGCTTTTTACATATCAATACCCTAATTTACGATTACAAGGAAGAGATGTGGAGGTAAGATGAAGTGGGATTTGATGAGAAAGGGATAAGAGGAAATGAGAGATTCGAGAAAATGGCTATACGCAGAGCTTCAACTGTAACCACGTGCATTTTGTAATACTCAGTTTGTATATCGATTGGATTTGATCTTTTTTACTTATGTAAATTTACTGGTAACTTATACAATAATATATTTCAGGTTCAAATTACTTAGATCAATTTTGATTCAAATATATATATATATATATATATATATACTCTTTATGACAATTACAGTTAAATAAATAGCAATTCATTTGAAACAAAATTTTTAAAATATTCCATCATTAAAAAATACATTGTTAGAATACTGATCCATTTATTTAAAAATATTTTAAATTAATTTACATAGATGTATTTCACAGTTAAATAAAAATGATCAGAAATGTTAATTAGGCAACTGAATAGGAATAAAATATTTTTTCTTTTTAGAATTTATAGAAAATTATATTCTTTTTTAACCGACTAATGAATATTTAAATTTATATTATTTCCAAAAATGAAAAAAGTCCTTTAAATCTCCTAAATACTGAAAAGGTTAAGAAACCGTATATATGTACTTGAACAAAAAGTCACAATCTGTACTAAAACATAAATTAATTTCTTGAGACTTGTGTGTGAATCTAATTTACAAATAACATAAAAAATGTTTTATTTTGAGTCAATTGCGTATATAGGTATAGTCACATTTATAATTTCAATAATTATTTTCAATTACTGTTTATATTAAATTATGTTGAATATTCTTTTTTGAATGTATATTTTTAAAAATAATAATGCAACAAAACCCCTTTATCTAATTTAGAGTCTGCATTTTAAAAAAACATTGTATTGTTGATTTTTCTCTGCATTAAATTATCAAATGTAAATAAAAATATGTTAATATATAATCAAATGTGATACGTACAAAGATATATCTTACATAATATAAAAATATAGTGTAAAAAGAAGACCTAAATGTAATTAAGTATTAATTATATTTGTTATCTAGCTGAAAACAGTGTTTGTGTACAAGCAAAAATGTGTTTTCTCTATATTTCTTGAGATACTAAATTATTTTAAAAAAGTTCATATTTTGGTAATGTAAACATGTGGATAATGCGTGTATAAGGTGATCCAGTACTGGTGTTTGTAAAAAGAATAATACTTTTTTTACACAGCGACTGCGAGAATTCCAAACTTCGTAATTCGCAAAATGTATAAAAATAGACCTGTGAATTTTGTGAAAACAAAATCTCTTTGACTATATGTATTGAAATTATTATTACTCACATTACTTACTTAAATTAATGAATCGTATTACACAATTAGGACAAATATAAATATTTTAACTTTTCTTTTTCTTCTGCAAATTTGCTTTTTGTAGGTGACGAGGTATCATCTTACCAACGTCAATGTGTATAAGACTAACAAACTTCTAGAAAAACAATGTTTTATTGTAAATAATTCATAGAAAAATATTAAACTCTTTCTCCCTCTCTCTCTCTCTCTCTCTCTCTATATATATATATATATATATATATATATATATATATGTATATAAATGTATAAACACATATGTATGTAGGTGTATTTTCTGTGTTTATTGAGAATGTTACAAACAACATTACAAATATAAAATTTAATTTGTAGAAAAACTAATGTACCTAATTTCTACTTGTACAACATATTACACACTATAATGACCACAATGAGAAATAATATGGAAATATGATGTTGTTCGGGGATTATAGTGATCTGAAGGTGCTGATATTTTGACTTAAAATGTAAGCTTCAAATTACTTCAGTCATTTATGTTAAACACAGAGGTCATAAAGGCATTAACTACATACCCACTGAAATATAGAATAATTGTTACTCCACAAAACGATTATACAAGTTACCATTCGACGATTTGCATATTCATTTCAAGGTAGATATATGCAGATGTGTGTATGTGTGTTTAAAAGAGAGAGAAGCTATGAAGTCGGTCAATTGACATTGATTGTTCAGTGACCACAACGGTTATTTAGTGGGTATTCATTATATAAATTGAAATTCAGTGTGTTTTTTCAGTCACTAATAATGTTTATATATATATATATATATATATATATATATATATATATATATATATATATGTGTGTGTGTGTGTAACTGTATTATAAAATTTATATGTAAATTATTAAAAATGTAATTCATGAATAAAAAATCTCATATAATTATTGACACGTTACTGTATATTTTATATCAGAAAATTAAATTAACATTACATTGAATCTACATGCAATATAGTGTTTTTGATGAAGATAATTGTTTTTCAAATGAAAAAGAACTTTTTGATGATAACCTTTTCTAGAAATTTCGTTCAAAAATGATACACAAGTATGATTTTTTTTTAATTATATATCATTTCATAATATTAACTTAATACACATAACAATATTTTTTTCTCGATAAATTCATTTTCACCGTATATAAAATTTGCAATAATATATATATATATATATATATATATATATATATATATATATATTAATCATGTTATATGAATTAGTATTTGTAGAAAAGAATGTGTATATATGTATGTATGTATATTTATTATGTGCTCAAATAAAAATTAATATGATGAAAATACAAACACAAACAGGATCTTATTTTCAAAATTATTAATTAAATTTCTTGTATCAAATTAAATTCCTGTTTACAATAAACATAAATCAGGTAAATTATGTTTTTCTTTTATGTTTTCGCTGCTCATTGTTTCTTTGAATTTATACTGATTTTCCGTGTTCTTTTCAAAAAAATAACATTATATTTAATATACATCTTTTTAAGATATATATGTAAAACATACACAACAAGCATTTTACCATTTTGGAATAGAAAGCTAAATTAATTTTTAATATAGCCATAGCATAATAATTGACTATAAATCTTAAAAATAGTTTCTTATTTTCAAGAATTTGTGAGACGAAAGTAACTATCAGTGAATAAGTGCACTCATAAAATTATCATATGAATGGCTACTATATAAAGGGAATGAAAGTAATTTTATAAAAAAAAATTTAAACACAAAATTTGTTTAAATTCGTATATTTTAAGAATGTCACTGTTTATACTAAAATATCAAGTGAATTTTGTGTCAATTTTAATCCAGTATAAAACTAATTATTAATCTTATATAAAATTTAACTGAATTAACAGTCCTAATTTTTTATTATATTGACATAAAATAGGAAAATGTATGTTTTTAGATATTATATATTAATTAATAATCTTTCATAAATAATAATAATAATTGTGACAAAATCTATAAGGTCCATAAATAAAACTTTGCTTTCATAAATAAAAAACAAGGTCTTAATTTTTATCGCTTTGTCTTTAATCTTCTCTCAAAATCTTTCACAGCTAAAAGTAATACCTTAAACATGCAAGAACACAGTTAATTCTATGTGTGAATGCCTCTATCAAAAGATTAATATTCTTCCACCTACTTATTACAATTTTTCAATCGTTTAATATTATATATATTTATATATATATATATATATATATATATGTGTGTGTGTGTGTGTATGTACGCTTTTTTCAAACCAATTAATTAACCAAACCTGTCATCTCTAACTGACTTTTTCTTTAAAATAGTGTTAATTTCTGGTCAAAACTGATAAAAAATATATAAGGAGGGTGACTTCATTCTTTTTCTAATTAGATTACATTTTATTCATTTATTTGTTAAAAAAGAAAAGAATAATTTAAAATTATTATCTATTTATTATATATATATTGTTTATTATTAAAAAGTAGATATAAGATATACAACAATATCAGATACATTCCATTCCTAATTAGTTTTGAACAGATAATGTTTAGCATACTTGTATATTGAAGATACTTATTAATAAAACTGATGAATTACTTTGAATAAAGTAGAGCAATTTCATTCACTGATAAATAATATTATTTTCATAATTTTCCTTTATGATCACCATTTATTATAAAAGCGTTTGACATTTTTACCAATAAATATTGTCTTTTTAACTATAATAATCAAATACTTAGAGCATTTTATACTATTAGGAAAATAGTTGCGGTTTTTGTTTTTTGAATTCTTTCCTTATTTTTTTTAAATTAAAGTGTCATTTAATTGTGTTCATGTTAATATTATTTTAAAGTGCATTTTTCGGTCTGTATTTTGGTGACATCAACTTTGGTTTTATTATTAATTGTGGATCAAATTCGACTATTGAATTAAAAGTGGAATAGAAGCAAATAAGAACAATTTTTTGTATGAGTTCAAAATAGGATGGTGGTAAAGCAGCAGAAACAGCTGCTTTTGGTGTGGGTACTTTTAAGGGACGCATAGTACAATGGTGGTTTCAAAAATTTTGTGTAAGGGACGATAGCCTTGAAAATGAAGGTCGTGGGCGTCCTTCAATTCATAACGACAAACTGAAGGCGTTATCTGAATCAGAACCAAGCACAACATTCGAGAGCTTCCACAAAAGTGAGGCGTTAGTCATCCAACAGTTCTGGACCACTTAAAACAGTTAGAAAAATCAAAAAATCTTAACAAATATGTACACATACCGCAATTATTTTTCTACCAACCTAATAATTATACATCGTCATTAAAATACTATAAATATTTATACAATATTATTCGCTCGCATGAAAATATGGTTAATTAAGAAAAACAAACTTATATCTCAATATATAAATTATTATACAGCCGTGTTTTAATATAAAACATTTTTTATGATTTAAAATAATTTTTAACGTTTCTTAAAATAAAACAAAATTATTCCACGCAAATAATATTAAAATTCAGGTGAAATATCTTAAAACTTTCATAAATAAAACAGTCTATTGAGGAAGGTTGAAAACAATAATAATGTTAATATAAGCCATACATTTAAATCTAATTATATTTGAATATTTATTACAGCCATGTATCTTAATACTGAATTTAGCTAACATTCTATTTAAAAGAGGATCAACAATTTGTCGATGTATGAAAATTATGTTTAATTTAAAATGATATATGAAGAACGTACAATAGTTTACTTAAAATATTTTCTTCCTAACAATTAACCAGTTCTCTAGATACCGAAGTAAGTTGAAACTAAACACTTATTAAAAATTATAATCTTTCAACTATTTTCAAACATGATATTTTCATTATTTGTAACACGCAATTGTAGAATAAATTAAATTTAGACACACATTCTACATCTTGTTCTGAAATAAAAAAAATTTCAAAAAGTATATATAAAAAAAAATGTTTTCATATATTTTATTTAAATAATACGCTCACATACATACACACACACACACACACATATATATATATATATATATATATATATATATATAATATATATATATATATATATATATATATATATATATATATATATATATATATATATATATATATATATATATATATATATTAGTAATGTTAATATTGAACTTTTTTTATTAATATTATATCGAATCCTTTAAAGTGAGTCAAAAATATATATGATAAAAATAATGAGAGAGTTTGATTCCTTTCTATTATGTAAAAAGCTGTATTATTATTAGAGAGAACTTATAAAGCTATATTGAACAATTATGATGCCAGTGATAGTCTTTTCTCTTAAATTAAAGTCGAATCAATGCAAGTATGAAATAATTACTACATACTTTTACCATTTCAAGAATCAACAGTCATATTGCGTGTTATTGAAATAGCGTGTGATAGACTTTTCACGAACACGCAAATTAATAATAATTATGTGATAATATGAAGCATATCAATCTTTAATGTTACTATAAATAAAAAAAATAGTGAATTTTTTACACGAAATTAACAAATTATTATACAGCACAAGAATAAATTCTAGAGTGAAAACTGAACATTAAGTGATGTAAATGACCTATAAGGAACCAAAAATAATTCTGAAATACTTCTTTGAAATATCAGTTTTTCACAAGACAGTTTTTCACTACATGCATTTTTTAATCAAAATAACCAATAATTAATTATATTATTAATAATTGATTATTGGTAATTCAAAATATTATATATGTGCAATTCGATAATGATTCTATCATGTTTAAAGCGCGTTGTTAATTATTAATTATTTATTGCACATTTTAATCTGAAAAAAATGTATTTCTTGTGAGGATTGAAAAGTTATTTGCGAGAACAATTAAAAAATCTAAAAAACTAAATTATGTAAATAGGCTACTTGGATTTGACTAAGTAAATTGTATTTTAGGTGCTAAATGAATATCTATTATATATAGCTACAGTATTTCAAAGTATTGTAACAAACAAGAACTGAACGCATACCGAATTACAACATTCAACAGACAAACTTTTTTAATTTTTAAAAATAATTATGAAATTAAATGAATTTTCTATCTTATTCAATTAAAATGGGGTTCTTATAGGTTGGAACTCCCATTTGTATGTAACGATTATACTTTCAATACTTAAAAATAATAGTAAAAAGCTACTATAGTGAAGAAATAATTTTCATAAAGACTATAATAATTTTCATTTGATTGCATTAGGTGTTCTTAACTTGGGATTATATGGCCTCCATAGGTCTCCTGGATATTCCATAGGTTAAAATCATCTAAAATAGTGGCTACGGCACCAAATTAGAGGGCCACAGAGAGAGAAGTAAGTAATAAATAAAACAGAGAAGTGACTGAGAAAAAAATAAAACAGAGAAATGAAAAAAAAAATGAAGTGAACAGAGGAGTGACCATCAATAGAATTAAAGAAACGCTCATAGTGCTACAGAGCAATATAGCAGCCAAAATAACTTTCAGTTAAGAAAAACACCATTTTTGGATCAAGAGTATATTATCTAAAAAGTTTCCACAGATTTGGGATGAAGCAAAATTGTTTTTCATGGCATTTCGCTCTTCGTATTTGGTAGAATCAGGTTTCAGTCGTATGAATTATTTACCAAGCCTAATACGGAATCATCTTATCATACTGGACAGAGGTGATCTTCGGTTATCCCTCACAGCAATAGAACAGTATATAAAAAGATTGTCTCTGGTCATCAAGCACAAGGGTCACATTGATCGAGAAATACTGAAAGTATATATTTTTTTAAATTATTGTATTTTATATAAATTATAAAAAACACGTTCTAGTTACAAATAAAACATTTAAATAGCTACCTTTCTACCGATATGACACCAGGGACCACAAGAAAAAAACAAGGTCGGAAGGGGGCACGGTCAGAAAAAGTTTTAGAACCACTGTATTACATCATTAATGTAAAGCTGCAAAAATAAGCGAAAACGACTATATTAAGATCGCACCTTTTTATTCGATTCCCATGAGTACTACTAATCAGCAACATGAAAAAACTCCAAAAAGAACCTTAATAAATACACTGTTTTCCGCAATAACTTTTTTCAGATAAGTTGTAAGCTCTAGAGATCAGCATTTAAGGGACAGGTAGTTACAAGCAGAAAAACACAAGATATAAAAAATTAAGTGTGTAGCCAAACATCTACTAGCTGTTTTTTTTTAAAAAAAAGTATGAATTCCATCATATTTTAAAAATACACTGTATCTAATAGTTATAAAAAATCAATTGAATATATTTTTTAAACGATCATATCATTTATAAAACCATAGCCAAATGGGAGCATTTCGAATAGTTGACGAGTCAATCAGAATTTAAAATGAACCCGTGTATAAAAGTCATATTTATGCAAAAACAGTTCAAATAGTAAAATATTTCTATTTGACTAACACTAAAATAACATGTGAAAAAAATGCAATTGTATATATATATATATATATATGTGTGTGTGTGTGTATATTCCAATATAAATATTATCACAATAAGAATTTTGAAAATTTAATAGCTATGCTTTGAAAAACCTGATGATTAACTGACAATAGAAAATTTCAATCAATAATCGGCAATTTATATTTGTGTCAAAAATGAAAACATATTCATTTGAAAATAAGTATAAGCGTATAAATATCATTAATGTCCATTCTGAAATTGATTACAAAACAGGGTATATTTTGTATTAATATTCAGTCTAGGTATTTGACATTTCTTAACATTATTTCTTGTTATTATTTTCATATTTTCAACACGTAAATGTCAAAACATGTTAATGTGTCAAACTTGAACATATTTCAAATAAACGACGAAATGAAATTGAATAACCTACAAACAATTATTGACTTTAAAACAATTCGTCTTTACCTGAAATAAAACAGAATCTATTAAAGAAAAGTCAGAATTCGTATTCAGCTCTTTATATTTTGATTAAGAGCACAGCGTATATTACAAATGATCTGAATTTATGCTCTATTATAAATCAATTTAATGTTAATAAAAAAATATACAGAAATTGTAGAAGAAACGTAAATGTAATCAATTAATACATTTCGTAAAGCGATTTCATTCTTGTCGATTGCTTTAAATGGGAACAAATCAAAGAGGACATTAATAAATACAAGCCAGGTAATGGTCTGTCGTGTTTTTCTGTTTATATGCAAACCTACATCGGCAAACACACATTGATCGATCAACAAATTTAGTAATTGAATAACAAACTTCTACAATCAACTTTTTATAACGCGAAACACTAAATAATTCGATAACTCAAAAATTGGATATGAAATGCAAATACATTTTTCCTGTAAAATAAAATTCATTTCTATATTTCTTTTTATATTGATTTATAAACTGTAATACCTTTATGTAGACTTGACATTTCTATTGTAACTATTTTATAGAGTATTACATTTCGAACAAATGTAAATAGAAGCAAAACTATTCATTAATCCGTTGTAGTATATTAAATTAAAAATATATTATTCATTATAGATACATACAAACACACACACACACACACATATATATATATATATATATATATGTATGTATGTATATATGTATATATAATGTTATCAAGATGATATAGCGAATGGATTTCATTTGATATCATGTATAATAAATTTAAATCTAATTTTTATTTTGTCATTTTTAATCAATTTCTATTATTAAAACACACAAGAGTTTTTTTCCCGATACAATGTTATTATAAATATATAAACAAAATTATTTGGAAACATATTTGTGACTGATAAAATGAAACTATGAAACCAATTATATATTTTAAATTAAAATAATATTATTAAAAGTATGCAATTATAATTAAAAATATATATATATTATGTCCTAATATTAGAGGCAACGTATTTAGTAAAATTTATTGTTCACATTCACTTAAGGCAATAATATTTCATCTCTGTTTTTCTAATCCAGTACTATTTCTTTGTTTTCACACTCAATTTCGTCCAATCCAATCATTTTCATAATGTTATTTTTTTAAAATTATTGAAACATATAGATTTCAAAACTCGAATATAATAAAAATAAGTTATTTATAAATGAGTCAAAAGTCGAAATCAGTTATAAAAATAACAAAGAAAACAGTGTTATAAGAAACACACAAAAATAAATAGAACGAAAAATAGATCAATTAATATATGTTTGGATAAAAATAATGTAATTTTAAATGAAGAATTTTTATATAAATATTATTAGGTTGGTAGAAAAATAATTGCTGTTGATGCACCCATTTATCAGTCTTTTTTGATTTTACTAGCTGTTTTAAGTGGTCCAAAACTGTTGGATGACTAACGGTTAACTTTTGTACAACTTCTCGAATTGTTGTGCTTTGTTCCGATTTAATTAACGCCTTCAGTTGGTCGTTACGAACTGAAGAAGGATGCTCGCGACCATCTTCATCCTCAAAACTGTCGTCCTCAGCATGAAATTTTTGAAACCACCATTGCACCGTACCAGTACAAAAACAAAAAGCATCGTTTAGTTTACGAGCAGTTTCTGCTTCTTTACTACCTGTTTTGAACTCATACAAAAAATGATTTTATACTTTTTCAATCTTTAATTCAATAGCTCAATTTGAAACGAAATTAATAACATAACCAAAGTCGACGTTACCAGAATACAAACCGAAAAATGCACTTTAAAATGATATTAACATGAACAAGATGAAATGGCACCTTCATTGAAAAAAATTAAAGTTAGAAATCAGAAAACACAAAATGCAATTATTTTCCTACCAACCTAATTAAACGCAAATTAAGATTTTCTCAGTTGATTAATGAAACTCAATTCTGATAACTTAAATTTACGACACAGTATAAGAAAATTATACAACAGAAAATAATAATTCTTCAGGTAAATTACTATTGACCTTAACGTTATAATTAATAAGGTGGCTAAATAATTATTACATCATTTAAATTCGAATCTTTAGAAAAATTGAAATCTCGATAAATTTTATTGTGGATATATATATAGATGTGTAAAGGATATATTTTGCTGAATAGAAATCAGTAGGAAGTTCACAGTTAGTCTTAATAATAGCAAATATTTCAAGTAAAATTAAAACTAAAAGATTATAGTTTATAGATTCATGTATATATATATATATATATATATATATATATATATATATATATATATATATATATTAAGGCACTTCCACGCCTACTCGCTACACTCACCAACCCTCAGGCTCACTGTGCTCTCCCACTTGTCAATTATAAGTCTCTACATGTAACCAAATGAAACAATAAACATAATTTTTAAAAAACATTATGTCTATATAATTATTATCAGATACATAGCAACATAATTCTGATATATATATATATATATATATATATATATATATATATATATATATATATATACTCTGTTAACATATTTTTAAAACTCATTTATGTCTGTATAACTATTCTGGCAAATATATTGCAACACTGCTGTTATATATATATATATATATATATATATATATATATATATATATATATTGCATTATCGCAAACAGATTGCAACGTGTTATTTTATATATGAAATAAACATATGGAAACCTCGACGTCATAAATAAATAAGTCGAGGTCATCGAATATTTATGGATAATTTTGATTATATATATATATATATATATAAAAATCAAATTAATTTCAATTTACTATAATATGTTTTTTGCTCATACGTAATAAAACACAGTGAAATTGATTGGAAGTAACTAGAAATAACTGAAAATAATTATATCTTAATAATATAAACTGTGTGACAAACAGATAGACATTAATTAATTTCCGTTCTAAATGTAACATAAATGTTAGCTTCTTTTTAAATCACTACACACTAAAAACAATATTCGAATACTATATTCATTTAATGCTATTTTCTAATACATTATCTAGAAAAAAATATGCGAGTTCAATCTCATGTTCTCTTTGTTAAATGTAAACAATTTCACACTGAGATTTATAAGTGTTAAACGACACACAACAATGTTCTTTTTAGATTTATAAAACAAATGTGTTTGTAATTTAGTTTATAAATTAAATTCAAACGTAATTGTGGTAAACGATTATCTATTTTGTACACCGTTTATTTTTAATCAAAAAGAACTCATTTAGTAAATTGAATTTATATGTCGCCTACATAAACAAATGTAAATAAATAAGCACTCAAATTAGTATGTGGAACTCCTGAAAAAAAAAACGTTTTAAACTCCAATTTGACTTTATAGAGACATTGGTAGTTGTAAAAACGACTATTCTGTTAAATAAAAAAAAATATAAATCTTTGTCTCAATAAATTTTCAGCGGACAAGAGATTTCAATGAAGTTTGAACACTTCAATTTGTTTTCGATTAAATATTAATTTAACAAAAAATATTCATAATATGAAATCACTTCATTACAAACAAATTAAGCTAACATTTTCAGAAAAAATATTAAATACGTCTTCGTGAAACAAAAAATAAATATATAAAATGAATATTTATTACCAGTTGGATAAATAATGGTGAATCCCACGCGACTGATTCTCCAAACAGATTTCTGAGAATTTTGTTATTAATTTTTCCTATAACCGTTGTTTGAATCAACAATATATTTATTAATTCGTATTCTTTTTTGCGGATATATTAAATAGTTAACTTGAAATAATAGATCATCTACTATATTAAGAAACACATATACGAAAAAATGCCACAACGTCTTGAATTAACAAAAAATACTCTTAATCAGAACAATAAATTTGTTATATTAATAATTTTGGTAAATTTATTTTTTATTCCTGTATTTATTTCACTTCAATTTTTTAATATTGTTTTTTTAAAAAAAATCTTGATAATAAACAATATATAATATTTTAATGGCTTCATCATTTAATTGTTATTCGAATTCCAAATGAAATTAACTAATTTCAATATATAACTATGACTTATTCATCGGCATAACAATTCGTTTACATTTATTGTATATAAAATGACCTATTTCTATTTAAATATGTGCTAAAATGAACTGTAAATTTTTGATAAACCTAATATACACGCTGTCGAAATATTTGTGTATATATATATATATATATATATATATATATATATATATGTGTGTGTGTGTGTATGTAATCGTAAAATGATATTTTTTATTTATATGTTTAGACATACGTTATATCTATGTCTAATCATATACACACATTTGTGTGTATGTCTGCACATTGAAATGTTTTCATGAACGCATGAAAGTTGTTTCATTAATTTGAAAATACACTTAAACACGAAGAAAAATTGCGTTTAAAACAAACGTAACATATTGATTTTTCTTGCCAACAGCAGTTAAATATGTGATATTGCAAGCAGTTAGGTGTTTATGATAATATATGAATAAATTATTTTTGTTCCTTTAAGATAGCAACATGTGTAGAATATAATACATGGACATTTAGCAAAAAAATGCGTGAATGAATTTCGAACGCACGATAACTGAAATTACTATTCTGAAAATATACTTTAAATACACACACACACACACACATATATATATATATATATATATATATATATATATGAAAAGAAAAAGAAAAGTATATTTTGAAAGTTATTTATATGAAAACCTGATAACAAAAATTGCATTGAGTTTTATACCTGTTTATACATATATATATATATATATATATATATATATATATATATATATACATATATATATATACATATATATATAATTTCAATACTATTTTCGAGTACTTAGTTAATAAAAATATGTATCCATTGAATCGATAATCTTTTACTTCCATTCGAACTAGACTGAAAGACTCAATACATTTTAAGATTATCAGCATGGCAATCAACTCATCCCACATCTATTTCTATTATATTAGGTTGGTGCAAAAATGATTGCAGTTTTTTTCATTTTAAGTTTACCTTGATTTTTCCAATTACCGTTATCTTTTGTTATAATCGTGTGATGCATCATTGTAAACAATGTAACTAGCATTACTGATTTCTGTTTATGTCTACATTCTTTAGTATTGTTGGATATAACCTCTTAAATTAGTTATTGCAAAAAGCAAATTCGCGAAATTTTGTCATATGAGTTTAAATTACGACGTAAAGCAACAAGAACTGTTCAAAATATCAAATTTGTTTTTGGCGAAGAGTCAGTGAACATACAGCTCAATACTGGTTCCAAAAATTTCGTGATGGAAACGAAAGCCTTGATGATGAAGAGGATAGTGGACATCCTTCAGCTATAGACAATAATGATTTGATAAACATTATTAAAGCGGACTCAAGTAAAACAACTCGAGAGGTATCAGAATAACTCAATATTGATAATTCAATATAGTTGTTTAACATTTGAGCCTAATTAGAAAAACAAAAAAACTGGATAAATTAGTGCCGTATGAACTAAACGAACATCAAGCAATTCGGCGATACGAAATCTGCTCTGCACTTCTTTTGCTTAACACAAATGATCTCTTTCTTGATCGCATTTTTACATGTGATAAAAAGTGAATTCTCTACAACAATCGTAACATTCGTCACATTGGCTAGACCGAGGAGAAACACCAAAACAGTTCCCTAAACTGAAGCTCCATGAAAGAAATATTATGGTCACTGTTTGGTGGTCGGCAAGTGGAATCAATCATTACAACTCCTTAAATTCTGGTGAAACAATAACAGCAGAAACGTATTGTCAGGAAATTGAAAAAATGGATGAGAAGTTACATCGTTTACGGTCAGCATTAGTTAATCGAAGAGGGACAATTCTTCTTCATGACAACGCCCGATCACAAGTCTCACAAATGACTTTAAAAAAATTAAATGAACTGGGTTATGAAACCTCACCGTCACCCACATTATTCTACGTTCCTGTCTACGACAGATTACCATTTTTTTAAACATTTGAGTAATTTCGTACAAGAGAAGGTTTTCAAAGATCAAGCATCAGCTCAAAGCACTTCCGATAAATTCGTTAATTCCAGGACTCCAGAATTCTATCTTATAGGAATAAACAAACTAGATTCCCGTTGGGAGAAATGTGTGCGGGCCAATTATCTTTATTTTGATTCATAAATATAATTTTAACTAATATATGATTATACTCAGTACATCAAAATTGCAATTATTTTTGCACGGTACTGATGACATGGGTTCAAAATATAATTAAAATGCATACAAGAAGACGAAATAATGATGAGTTTTTTATTGAACATTAAAAAATATAGCACTTCACTATTATTATTATTAATTTCAATGGCAATGATATCATCTTCAAAAATACTAAATAATATTATAAAAAAAACGTGAATTTGTTTTCCTACAACTTTTTTGAAAAAGATTTCATGTATCACAAATAAAAATCAATCTCATAAAATATTATGAACCTGTTCTCTAAAGATGAAGACATTTATATCAAAGTATGTATTTGCATATCAATTTATCGTACTTGTTAGTTTCAGATTTTAATTTGAAACATTTTGATATAGTTAAGGGTCAGTTTATTTTTGTTAGATACAGTTTTAGCTTTCTATTCAGTTTTGTCAACCATCTGATATCGATAAATAATAAAATATTTAATAATTAAAAATATAATTATTTGTAATAATATCCAATGTATTTATTAAATCCATTAATTACAACTTTAATGAATTTGAAAGATTATAATTACTGTCGTGTTTTCCGTTACCGAAAGTGAAAATAAATATTAAAAAAATCGTTGCGCTCGAAATTCTCATTAATACTATTTTTAACAGAAATATTACAACGTAATAAGCATTTCCATTTGGATTGTAATTCCACTCTTACATATTTAATAGTATATGTTTAGCGGAGAATACCTTTTCCGATCCTGTTTACACATTATATAAAATATCGTTTTTTTTTTAATACAGAAGTTTTAGGAGTATTTAATTAACTCGTATTATTTCAACAAATACATTTTCACTTAATGATATAAAAAAATATTTCTTCCGTTACAAATCAATATTGTGTTTTATATTCAACGTTTGGATTTAGACAGGAGTAATTTTATTTTCATTCATAATTTCAATTCACATTATATTTTCAATCAAATGTTTTTGTGTTCTTTATTGTTTATAAGTTTTTGATAGTTCAATTTTTCTTGAAAATATAACATGTATTATGTGGTCTATTTACTACATGTCAAATTTCATTTCTTAAATAAATTAAATGAATGAAAAATGTTACAATTTTTTTTATTAATTATAAAAAAAATCTATTGAAATTTTCTCAAAATTACCAATACTCACGGATTTCTTTTAATTAATTTGAACAAAATTGGGGGAAGGGGAGGAATTTGATTGGTAGTCCAAGGGCAGCACCAAGTGTAAGTTCGATCCTGGTTATACTCCTGTGTATGTATTATTCATGACTGTCCCGTGTGCGTCTTTTGAACTCAAAATTAATTTACAATAATGAAAATAAAAAACTGCCTTCGTAAAAAATCTTGTACGTGGCTTAATGGGTACATCCAGAACAATAATAATACAAATCATTTCAAAAAAAATAACCTACGTCCTCTTAGCCAAAAAGAAATAAAAATGCCCATGATAATATCCAATTGTGTTGTATTCAAATAAAAACTTTAATTAACTTGCTTAAAAGGTATCTATTTTTTTGATTATAAAACATAACACACATACATACATTTAAATATATACAAAGATACAAAATTTTTTCTGCAACTTGGCTCTTTGATGATGATAGCATTGACATTGAAATGCGCATAAGCCACAATCAAAAATATTTTTGAACGGTAAATGTTGGTGTAGTTCAGTGGTCTTTAAACTTTGTCGATTTACTGAACCCTTAACATTATAATTTTTTTGCGGAACCCCCACCATCCCCAGAAAACTCAAAATGTGTACCCTGCAAGTTTTTAAAATTGAACGGGGTAGTAATGTGTACTCATAAATACAGTTTACTACATAATAGGTATAAATACAGTTTTATTGAATAATAAAAGATGATAATAGGTATTTATAGAAATAAAAGAAATCATTATAAATTAACTACTTTTAAGTTTTAGCTTTTCGGAGTTTTTCTTCAAAAATTCTTTCGAATTTTGTGTTTGAGTCGCGAAACCCCTGAAGAGTTTGAGCAGAATCCCAAAATTCCGCAGTTTGAAGAACACTGGTGTAGATTTTAGGGACAACAAAGAATTCGTTTATGAAAGAATATAAAATATTAATTAATGTTAACGAAATGAATATTTATTTATTAACAGTCAGTAGTCTTTTGAGGCTAATTTCAGCAATCTCTCTATCAATATATAACTACAAATATATTGTTATAATTATTTTGGTTGTACTTATATTATTCTATTTTTTATATCAAAAAAATCTAAATAAATAAAAACGGTTTTTTTTTAATTTTTAAACACTATTTAGACAATAAACTGAACAAAATTTAAAAAACCTTGAAAACTGAAAATTTTACCTTCATAGAACAACGTTTTGAGATAAAATCATATGAATAATGTCTAAGCAAAAAATTTAACCGACCTTTTGTTAAGAGTCTAAATATTATATATATATATATATATATATATATATATATATATATGTGTGTGTGTGTATATAATAAAAATAATATGAAATAAAGATCTTGTTTAACGTATTCAAATACTTAGTATTCAAACATGTTAGATTTTTAAATACGTTTCTCTTGATTTATGCCGATAGTCCTTGATATTTACTTTAAACACTGTTTATACCGATACTATAATTTAGATATCCCTCAATCAAATATTTAAATAAGTTGTTTCATTTCAATGTTATATAAAGGAAATTAGATATTATTTTTGAAGAATTCGATATATTATATATTTGGATATTGTATACATATTTTTATATCTTTGTATATATATATATATATATATATATATATATATATATAATTAGAATGTTTCTGTAAGTATATCGTAAATTTATATACAGATTCAGAAATACAAAATTATCAAAACAAATATTTGCTCATTTGTTACATATTTTATTGTAATTGAAAAAAGATTATCTAATATATTACCATAAATTCATTAATGATAATGAAAAGACATGTTTCTTTTCACAAATAAATTTCTCACACACCCCACAAAACGTAGAAAGTTTTTCATACCTAAAAAGTTCAATAAAAAATTATTAATCATTTTTGATTGTCGCTTATGCGCATTTCGATTGCGATCCCATCATCTTCAGAGATTTTTAATATATAGAAAAATATTTTTCTGTACTTCAAAAATAAAAAAATCAATAACCGTTAATTGAATCTTTTTGATCAAAAACATTTTTCTCTTTGTAAATGTAAAATTCGTTTGTGTATATTTAACCACACTGACAGAATTATATTGTAATAAGTAATGTTCTATTAAATAAGAAGTGTCTTCTTGACGTAAAAATGAGAAAAGAAATATTGTTACTAGGAGATAAGCATAAGAAATTCTATATTTCTTTTTTATAATAAAATGTCAGAAATATATATATATATATATATATATATATATATATATATAAATATACAAATATACTTTTTTATTTACTTAATATTCATTTACAAAGTATATATTAGACCAACGGTGGATTTACAATCCACATGCGGCTCAAAAACTTACTCTATGTGTTTTCGAGACAAAATTGCGTTTCATTACCATTTTTCCTAAATTTTTACATTAATAATCTGTAGTAGTATAGTATGTACCAATATTAGAATATTTCATATATAAACGGGTAATTCTCGTTATCTTTTTAATCATCCATATGCATTATGTGTCAAAATTGTGTAACTGTGTTTAAACTATTAACTGAAAAAATGAATACTCAGTCTTCAACAAGTAGAGATTAAACATGTTCTGTTTTAATTAGTAGGACTACTATATAGTTGTATTATTTTATTATTTATAAATACAATTTTAAAATAATATTTTCTGTGGTTCTTGAACATTCAAAAATGTATGAAAAGTATTATATGTAACTCTTATTATCGGAAAAGTTGTCCATCCCTGAATTAGACACATATTCTTGTTCTTTCTGTATACATATATATATATATATATATATATATATATATATATATATATATATGTATGTATGTATGTATAAATGCATACATACATAAACAAGTATAATATTCTTAATTTTAAAGGAATTATATAATTGATGTAAAATTTCCAGAGATAATGAATATTAATTCAGTGTAGAAAAAAAGTGAAAATGTCGCTTTACAATAAACTACAAACATGTGTGTTGTAATATAATGAACAACATGTTTAGAATAATATAGTGGATTTTTTGTCATACATGCTTATTTTAATGGCTCTAATTTATTAAACACAAAATTTACTTAAGCATATATATATATATATATATATATATATATATATATTATAAGCAGAAAGAACAATATTTATACTAGATGTTCCAGCATATTTACTTAATTTATTCTGTACGTACAAATTCCATTTATTTTTCGGTGTATATTTTCGCTGAATACTGTCTATCACTGAATTTTCAGTTATTTTAAATATAAAAAAAAACTGCTTCAGTTAATATTTTCGTACACATGTACCCTTTTTTGATTTTAAAATAAATAAATTTGTTTATAAAATCATAATTTTTATAATTATGATTATATTTGCATGATTATATGAGCATGAACCATTTATGCACATTTAAATATTTGTCTGAATGAAAGTGAGTTTATTCTTACAAACTTCTTTAAAAAATACGTCACATTAAACGAAGATGAACGAGTTGAAAAAATAAATTCTATAAATTTATAAGAAAAATAATGGTTACAAATGAATACCGTAAAATTGATATAAAACATATATGTTAATATGTTGATACTTGAAGTAAAATTACAAAATATTATAATACATGTTTCAGAGTTTAATTATTTAGAATATATTACAAGTTGAGTCAATGAAACACATCAAATTGTATATTTGATCATATATTAACTACTTTAAATAATACTATTATGTTTGTTGTAAATATTTTATCAATAGAAAGGAAAATAAACATACAAGATATTCGGATGAAAAGCACAGAATATTGATTTAGTTCAAAATATGTATTACATACTCAACACTATCGTCACTTCTATCAATATAGGTTCAATCGAAGTCAGTTCTTGAATTTTATTCTAAGAAATGTCTGTAGGTACTTTGTCAACCAAGCATGTGCTGCTTTTTTTACTTTGGTACCTAACTAAAAATATTTGCGATATATTATCTAACATTATTTTACTGTTATTGATTTCAATCACTTGTGTTTTACTACAATTAGTTCCAGCTCTTATATCATCTTCAAGTAGTTTGCTTTATGCGCGAATAAGATAACTTGAACCAAATATACAAATTACCTGAAAATAGCTCCAAAACTAATCGTAACAGAATACTACACAAGTGATCGAGAATCAACAGGGCAACACACTTGAGATCATAAGTATAAAAATAGAAAATTATATTTTTAATTCATAATGTTTTGCACAATACAATACAGCAAAATATAAATTATTCAGAGACAAGTTTATTGAGTAGATACCGATATGTTTAAAATATATATTTTATAGAATTGTAGTAGTTGTATTAGAATCGAAACGATTATGTTTCGTTTTCAATATACTGTTACGAAATATACCTTCTGAATATTCAACTTCAAAAACATTACCTTCTAATATTTTCTTCACCTGTATTTATCGTGTGCACTTTAATAATAAACTTTTGTTTTTATTTCATTTTGCTTTTTTTAAATCGATTCCTTCTTTATTAGAGTGAAAATGTAATACAGTTTTATTCCAAATCGTAACATTGCTTTGATTTTAAATCTTTCATAAAAGTTTGTGTATGATAATTTTTTTGTATGTAATGGAAGTAAGTTATTATAAAAAAAGATCAAATACCTAAAAATGTCTCTCAGAACTTTATAAAAACATAGTAGTTTCCACTTTTGCTTTCTTTAATCTTATATTAACGGATATATATATGTATATATATATGCCGGTAATTATGACAGTGGACTAAGTCAAAAAATTGAAAAAAATGATTTTATAATTTTATTATTTTATATAACAGTTATTTATATTTTAATAATTTAGAAGAACTTAGAAAAACAATTAAAAAATGTCCCGTTTAATGACTTTGCAGTTGATTGGTAAAAATAATTCTGTTTTAGTTTATTTTGATAGAGGACTAAGTCACTTACTTTTCGGTATACTTTGTTTTCCTGAAAAAATGCATGTACTTAACTGATTTTTATATAAATTTATATTTATTTTCAAGATAAATAACTCTTAAGTTAAGTTAACTTCTTTGCTTAAAGCTCTCAAACGAACAACTATATTGCTATTGGTAAAGGTATACCAAATGTCACAAGAAGACTTTTTCAACACAGTCTCTGTCATAATTACCGAAATATATATATATATATATATATATATATATATATATATATATCCTAAAACAATTCATTATATTAACTCTTTTAAAGTTATAGAATTGCGCATTTTCATGTTTCAAATATTTCAAAAAATGCATATTATCAAGTACTCAGTTTTACATTCGTGATGATAAAATTAACTTTTTAAGCAACATAGAAAAATTTAATATAACATTTTTATAATTGTCGTTTATATAGAATATAAATTAAACAAATCATGATAAAAATATAACAAAACTTAAAAAAATATGTAAAATAAATGAAATAAGAAAATATCGCATATGCAGTTGCAATTTCAGTTTTAAATCAATTCTAATTTCTTTTTGACCAATTGCCCAAACCCATTTCAGTTTCAACACCTACGTCTGAATATTGACATTTGTAAGTGAAACCTGCTTTTTTAAATGCTCTCTGACATATAAAATCAATGTTTTAATATGTGGTCTTTGTTTGCGTGTAAGCTTTCAAGTTTATTTTAACATAATTTCACTATAAACTCTGCAGAAGTTATTAAAGCATTGCTACGTTTTGTTACATATTATTTTAAAAATTAAAACGTTGTTTTTTTGTATATCCAAGTCTGGATATTTTGTTAGTATTTTTAATCCATTTAGTTTATTTGATATAATTATACACCACTATTTAATTAAATAACTGTAAATAATCTATAAATTAAGATCTTATCCTTTGGAAATGTCACTTATATTTTTAAGGAAATTGTAAAGAAGAAATACATGATTAAAATTACTTAGAAAAATTGTTTTCAATTTATAATATTTCCAAATGATGATTGAATTATTTGTATTGAATATATATATATATATATATGCCGAAATTGAAACTACATGGGTCGTTTGATAGTATGGTAAATTTCTATGATGTGGTATCACCATTCATCTAGTAACATCACAGCGATCAGTTGTCACTCTTCAAACTAGCATAGGCGAGATTTCACCCAGAAGCGTCTCGTTATTCACGTTATACAGATGTTTGAAGCGAGCATTATACCAGTTGCAGTAAAAATGAAAAAAAACGAGCAGACCTTTTTACGTCAATTCGTCACCATAGATGAAACATGGATCCACCACTACACACCTGAGTTAAATCAGCAGTAGAACCAGTGGTCAACGACTGGTGAAAGTGCGTCGAAGAAGACGAAGACTGTTTTGTCGGTTGGGAAGGTGATGGCCACTGTTTTTTTGGAATTCCCAAGCAATAATTCTGAATAACTACTTAACGAAGGGAAAAAACGATAACAGGAGTCTATTATACAACATTATTGAACCGTTTGAAAAAAGAACTGAAACAAAAATGGCCAAGATTGGCACACAAAAAAGTGCTATTTCACCAGGATATCGCGCCGTCCCACAAATCGACCGTCGCAATAGTAAATTTGCACGAATTAGCCTTTGAATCGAATCTTCATCCATCCTGTTCCCTAGACTTGGTCCCATGTGACTTCTTCCTCTTCCCAAACTTGAGAATTTGGCTCAGTGGAAAGACATTCTTGTCAAATGAGAATGTTATCGCCGCAATCAGTGCGTATTTTGCACCTCGCTGGACCAAGTATATAGCTTCTAATGAAGACTACGTTGTGAAATAAAATCGATTTTTTCCAAAAAATGGCGTATAACTCGCTTTTTTACCACACTTATCAAACGACCCTCGGAGATATCAAACTGAAACTATATTTTTAATATCTACACGTTTACATACATCTCCTGTTCAAAATACACTTATTAAGTTTGCTGTAAATAAGGAATATGATGTTTTCAATTTTATATTCAACGTTTAATATGATTAGCAGTAAAAAATGAATAAATATAAGTGATAAATATGGTTTTAACAGTATATGATTTTAATATTATCAACACCTTTGGTTTACGATTGTAATTCGTTCTTCAAAACCTTTTCATAATACGATAATTTATAAAACCGTATTTACATTAATTTGCATGAGAAAAGTTAGGTCAAGTTTGAAGTATTAATTCCTATATACCAGCAAATCCATGAATCTCACCTGAAAGTATTATATCTGGATTTTTCAGGATTTTCAACATAATATTTACAAACAAATAAATACACACGTGGGTTTCTAAAATATATTAAATGTTATTTTATATTTACTTTGAACACTTTTATACTTCGTTAAGAAAATAAAGAAAAATAGAAATGTACATTGAACATTTTTTCAGATAAATTTCTCATAACTGTTAGGATATAAGAATAATAACAAAATATAAAAAACTAAATATTCAAAATGTAAAACTATTATGCCAAGAGAAATATTTTAGCGTATTCAAAACTTGTTCTGAATAAAAGTCAATTTATATATATATATATATATATAGAAAGAGAGAGAGAGAAAGAGGTAAATACATACCTACATCTGATAATATTTTTGTGAAGGTTTTTATAGCAAATATTTATATACATTTTGTGTTTTGCTTTTATTTGTATTTCTTATTACACTACTTTACGTTGATGTTAACATTTTGTATACATTTCAGAATGATTTACAATATCGTGTATATTTACACGGTATTCTCGTTGTTAATTTATAATATTGAAAAAGTATATATTTTGGTATTTTATCTGTCATGTATATATATATATATATATATATATATATATATATATATATATATATATTAAAACCATATCTTAAATAATTTAATACCATGAAAGTTAAAATTCTACTAAATAGGTGAGTTACGTTGAAGTTAAATTCAAAGAAAAACTTTGAGTTTTGTGTTAAACAAACATTCCCAATATAATATTAAATGAGGTTGGATGAGCAAGTTATGAGAATAGTAACCACTTTTCGTCTCTGATTTGCTTATATAGTTTGTTCAAAAAGCCATTGTGATATTGTACATTTGTAACACTCTCCCAGCAGAGTACTATTGGATAACGCTATTGTATTTCCCCTGTGAAATTATTTAATAACAAATATCTTGCAATATGAATTCATATTGATTAGTTGTTTCTATTGGTATATTTTTAATTATATTACTTAATTCACAAGCAATTCTAGTATTCGAGAATATTAAACTGTAAATTGACTAGTAGTTATAAATAAATATGAAAAAACATGAATTCAAGATCATATATTTATATAATAAACAAACTGAATATTTAACAAACATTAATTAAAAAAATATTCTAGTAATTCTGTTCCTTAGAATATTTTTTGGAGAAACATCAAAGAGAAAATACAACTGAAATTCATTAATTATTCAAAATTATCCATGAATTACAGATCATAACATTTATACCAATTAATGACTGGTACTCTGAAAAGTTTTTTTTTAAATCTCCTTTCAGCGTTTTTTTTAATCTCATTTATTAATAATATATGATTTAAAAAAAGGAGATAAACAGCTCTGTAATCCCAGTAAAACCATAAATAAACTGAAAACAATTTTATATATTGCAAAAAAGTTGATTATTTATATCATTAAAATAAAAAATAGTAGTAAATTCAGAAAGGTCAACACTTGAAAATAAAAATGGTATAAAATTTCCACACTTCTACAAAATTCATAGAATTATTAAACTCATAATTTAAAGAAATCTTAAATTTTTGATAGTACATTATTGCGTCTTACATTTTTTTCTAATTGAAACGATGCAGTACTTTACTTTTCCTTGTATAAACAAATATTGTTTAATATCGTTATTCTTATCATGTATTTCATATATACTCATCACATTATATTTAAAGTATTTTATACTTCTTATATTTTTTATTTTACATTATATTTCATGTTTCCCACCAATATTTTTGTTAGTTTCTTTTTTAAAATTTATCCCATGCTTTTATATTAATTCTTATTACGTTCTTATTATCATGGGTAATTCCTATTAGTTTTACTATCCATTCTATTCTTCATATTTATCTTTTTACACACACACGTACACACACACACACATATATATATATATGTATTCTTACTTACGTGGGTCGTTTGATAAGTTTGATAAATTTCTATAATGTGTTGCCACCATTTGGTAACTTTACGACTATCAGGTATCATCTTTCAAACTAGAATAGGCGATATTTCAGCCAGAAGTACGCGTTGTTCACATTCTACAGATGTTTGGAGCGAACATTGTAGCAGTTGCCGCAAAAATTGAAAAAAATCGGCAGACTTTTTTGCCTCGATTCATTACTGTGGATGAAACATGGATCAACCACTTCACAACTGAGTCGAAGCAGCAGTCAAAGCAGTGGATAACGACTGGTGAAAGTGCACCGAAGAAGGCAAAGACCGTATTGTTGGCTGGGAAGGCGATAGACACTGTTTTGTAGGATTCTCAAGTAATCATCTTGATCGACTACTTAACGAAGGGAAAAACGATAACAGGAGCCTATTATGTAACCTTATTGGACCATTTTAAAGGATAGCTGAAACAAAAACAGCTAAGGTTGGCGCACAAGGCGGTGTTCTTTCGCTAGGACGACGCACCGTCTCGCGAATTGACCGTCGCAATGGCAAAATTGCACGAATTAGGCTTCGAATTGATACGTCATCCATTCCATTCTTTGAACTTAGCCCCGTGCGACTTTTTCCTCTTCCCAAACTTAAAAATTTTGCTCGGTGAGAAGAAATTCTTATCGAATGAGAATGCCATCGCCGCCGTCAATGCGTATTTTGCAAACTCGCTGGACCAAGTATGTACCCCTCAATGGAGACTATGTTGAGAAATAAAATCGATTTTTTCCAAAAAAACGGTGTTTAACTTTCTTTTTTATCATACTCACAAACGACCCACATATTATATTCTTGTAATTCTTATTATAAAGTATACAGTAAATATCGTACATAAATTCTCTTTTTATTAAGAAAATAATACTGTCCGTAATCAGTCCTGTGTTTCTGTTAGCAGACAATCAAGTTTAAATAATCTGTAATCGAATTATTCTGTTCTTTAAAGCAATTTTCTCATACAAGTATTTAAAAATAAAAATAAAAGTAAAATTATCTAGTTACAAGAAACTTGTCCGTGGAAGAAATGTTAACTTTTTATCTTATATATATATATATATATATATATATATATATATATATATATATATATGTGTGTGTGTGTGTATACTAAATTATTAGTATTATTAGAAGTTTGCTTTATGTAAAATGATGTAAAAAAGCATTACAACTAAACATATATCTTTTTAATCCACCACTTAACTTTTAACATAAAATACACTACTCGTATTTAAAACGTCTATCAAGAAAGAACAATGGCGTCGTTATCAGTTTATAATCTAAATTGAATCAGGTAACTTTAATATTTATTTCTTATATTTCGCTTCAAAAGTTTATTTCATCCTGATTATAAATGTGATGGTACGCCATTACTGCATGATTTAACGATTTAAACTTTGTTTCAAATTATAATATTTTTTATGTCTTCTCCAAATTAAGAGATTCGTGTTAAATGTTTTAATATATATATATATATATATATATATATATATATATATATATATATATATATATATATATATATATATATGTATATATTCAATCTATATTCTAATAAGAAATTGAAATTCTTACAAGTTAAATTCTATTTTAAAACTACATATTTAACAGTTCTTTCATAAATATGAAATATTTATGAAAAAATAGCTGATTATCTTTTATTTCATTCTGAATATAAACACGATACAGTAAGTTGCACATTGGTTCAATATAACATTCAGTAAATATAACATTCAATATATATATATATATATATATATATATATATATATATATATTAATATATATATATATATATATATATATATATATATATATATTTTAATTTTCAAGTCTTATCATAACAGTAGATCAAAAGGGCAAAATCTTAGTAGTACAAATAAAACTCTTGCAGAAGTATGTGAGAAAAAGTTTTATAATTCCAAGTTTTGAAAATATTCTTTATGATGTTAATAAAATTTGGTCGGATATAATCATACAAAAGCAGTAGTCTCTTTAACAGAAATTCAAATCTCTTATTCTAATAAGCCTTGTTAAGTTTGCTGGAAACTGATGTCGATTTACATTGATTGGATTCAATAAACATATTATTGACAGTAAGGTTTTGACGTTATGATTTACCACTACGATAAATACCTCAATAGATACGGTGCCTACGCCGAAATATATTAGGTTGGTAGGAAAATAATTGCGGGTTTTGTTTTCTGAAATCCAATCTTATTTTTTTCAATGAAAGTATCATTTCATTGTGTTCATGTTAATAGTATTTTAAAGTTCGTGATAAGATTGACTTTGGTTTTATTATTAATTTTACTTCAAATTGGGTTATTGATTTAAAGATGGAAAAGAAGCAAATAAGAGCAATTTTTTGTATGAGTTCAAAACGGGTGATACAGCAACAGAAACTGCTCGTAAACTAAACAATGATTTTAGTGCAAGTACTATTAAGAAACGTACGATGCAATGGTGGATCCAAAAAGTTCGTACCGAGGACGAGAACCTTGAAGATGAAGGAGATTACCGGTATCCTTCTTCAGTTCATAACGACCAACTGAAAGCGTTAGTTGAATCAGAACCATACACAACAATTTGGAAGCTTGCACAAAAGATAGACGTTAATCATTCAACAATTCTGGACCACTTAAAACAGCTAGGAAAGTCAAAAAGCTTTAAATCTATGTGAATTTGAAGCTCATAAACAGCAAAAGAGAAAAATTTATATGAATTTGAAGATCATAAACCGGAATTATTTTTCTTCCAACTTAATATAGTGAACATATGCCTATAGAAAACCATTATGCTACTTTCTGTAGTTCGTTTATTTTTAAAATTAAATTAATATAAGATCTTGCTTTTTTCCTTCTCTGGATACAAACTATAGAATTATATATATATATATATATATATATACATATATGTCCATTATTACCCTTACGTATGTTAGTATAAACAGGGAAAGTTCTACATAAAAACATTAATCTACAATGAATGATAACAAACTTTTGTTTTGTATATCATTTTCTTATGCAGACTTCCTACACATAACATATTCACATACTTTTTACAGATGAAATCTTCAATAATTGTTCAAACTATCTCAAACCTTACGAAAGTAATAGATTTATAGCAGTAGTAGATAAAAATTAGTTAATATGTTAACTGGAAAATTAAAATAGTTCATTTAAGAACTTTATTTCAGAAAATATTATGCCTAAATCTAAATCATATATCAAATGAAATGATTTTATCGATTGAATTAGCATTTATTAAATCAAAAATTCTATCGAATCCGTTTTATAAATCACTCTTAATACATATTTTATAAATATTCATATAAATGTCATGATTATTTAGATGTATAATATTTACCTAATTATCAATAAACAAATAAAACGAATAATATGTTTGTAAATGAACTCTAAATCTGTTTATACGAGGTGTACTACGCAATACAACAATGAATGAAATTGTTATTTGGTTAATTTATAATAATTTTGAAAATTACTGTTTGAATTTTTACAGTTATTATAGACATTTTGTGTAAACCAACGTTTTGAAATTGCATCACCTTCGTGAATAATAAATGTTTATTAATTCCCAAATGAAATACAACTTTCGATTATTTATATATATATATATATATATATATATATATGTATATATGTATATGTATATATGTATATATATATATATGTATATATAAGTTGATTCAATTTAGGATTCCACATGAAAGTATTAGAAAAAACGCGAAAATTAAAAATAAGCACATTATCTTTATTTAGTATCTTAGTTCAGTTACATTTTAGTATTCAATTGGACTAAAATACTAAATAAAAAATATTATGTAAAATACTAAATAACATAATTTTTGCAATTTTTTTTAATAATTTCATATAGAAGACTAAATTGAATCATTATATATATATATATATATATATATATATATATATAAGTGCGCTGAGATAATGTCACTTTACTTTTTTACTACACCGGGACTCCGCCCCTGCTCGGTTTGATCGCACCCCCGACTCACTTTGTTTGTTCCATCGAATCGCTTCACTCGTATCGCATATATTCGCTTAATATCGTAATACATATATATATATATATATATATATATATATATATATATATATGTATGTATATATATATATATATATATTAGTATGTCTATATAATTACTCTTGCAGTTATATTGGAACGTGATTGTTTTGTAAAGTCGCCCATTTAATTATAGTTATTATGTTACCAATATCATAATATTTCGTGTAATTGCGAGTGTCATCGTTAATAAAAATTTAATACAAAATCTCTAAACGTTTTTCTAAAAACAATTTGCTCATTGTTTGAAATTTTACGAAATATTTTTTTATATAGATAGATAGCGCTTTTTATATCATCGTCAACTCGTTACATATTCTAAAATCTTAATCACGAATTCACTAATCTTGAATTCACATCAAAACTATGCAAATCTTCTGATTAAAAAAATGTTCAGTGTTTACAATATTATGTATATTTGTAATAATAACTTAAATATTGATAGCAATAATGAACAAATGTATAATAAACATTCAATATTTAATTACATTCAAGTCTCACTCATATACTTTTTTATTGATTTTATTTAAACAGAAATGATTCGTGTTTTACTTCCTTGAAATACAATTTAATCAAAATAAAACGGTTATTGACATCATTGAATCGATTTATTAGTAAAAATATTTAAACACTTCTACATAACAAACGAAAATTTAATCTGTCTCTCTCTTTCTCTCTCTCTCTCTATATATATATATATGTATATACAAGTGTATGTGTGTATATATATATATATAGAAATGTGTGTATATTAATCTCAAATTCAATTGAATTAAATTACATTATCTTTTTTAAAATGGCTATTTTAAAAAAGGTATGGTATGGTATTTCAGAACATTGTCAAAAATAAACTTTACAATACATTTATATTTCATGTTGTCAATAACAATCAAATAAAATTAATTTGTAGTTATAAGAACGATATTCACTATTGATTCCTTTTACCTTTCATATATATATATATATATAAAGCCTAAATTTGAAATATGTTTTACAAATACAACCTCAAGGTATATTGATGTACAAGTAATTAATTTACAAATCTGATATAAAAACATTCAGCATTAATAACTAATCATCAACAGCAAACAAAAAATTCAGAAAAAATCAAAAATATGAAAACCAATTAAAATATATATTTTCTCGGTTATATTAAATATTTGTACAAATTATAAAAAAAGTGTATACTGTTTTCAAACGTTTACAATAAATGATTAAAGCTTAAAGAATAACAATCATTCTATAGAAATGTATTCATTCGCACACACGTGTATGTATATATATATATATATATATAATGAATATATATTGTGTACATATATATATATATAATGTGTATATAAGGTGTATATATAATGTGTATATAAGATACATATATATAATGTTGGTAGTAAAATAATTGCCATTTATGACCTTCAAATTATATGTGGTTTAAGTTTTTAAAGTGGTCCAGAACTGATATATGAGTAACGTCTAACTTTTGTGCAAATTCTAATTGTTGTGCATTCAACTATACGTCTTCATTTGGTCGTTATGAATTAAAGAAGGACGCTCGCTACCTTTTTCATCTTCGTGGCTTTCGTCCCCAGCACGAATTTTTTGGAACCACCATTGCACCGTACGTTCCTTAACAACACCTACACTTAAGGCATCGTTTAGATTACGAGCAGTTTCTGCTGCCTTACTATCCATTTTGAACTCATACAATAAATGCTCTTATTTGCTTCTTTTCCATCTTTAATTCAATAGCCCAGTTTGAACCAACATTAATAATAAAACCAAAGTCGATGTTACTAAAATACAGACCGAAAAATGTACTTTAAAATGATATTAACGTAAACACGATGAGATGGCACTTTTATTGAAAAAAAATAAGGTTAGGATTCAAAAACAAAAATCGAAATTATTTTTTCACTAACCTTATATATATATATATATATATATATATATATATATATATATATATATATATATGTCTAATACATAGAATCACATAAAACAGTACAGGAAATAAATTCACACAAATTGTAAATTAAACGACAAGTTAACATGCTCATGTAGAAACAGATGTAACGTTTTAAATTTTTGTCCCTATGCAAGAATATGATATACAAACAAGTCCACATATATTTCACAAAAATGTTACTAAATTTATATATAATGAATGTATCTTTAAGTATATAAAATATAATAAGTATTATTAAATAAACAATTAACCCGGTCACAGACAGGTCTAAATGACAAAAAAGTAATTTATAAATTCGCATAGGTTTTTCAAAACAGTATTCAGATAATTAGCTAATAAAATGCATGAAATTGCATAAAATATATTATTTTCTGAGTACAAATAGCCAACTGGAATAAAATATATTTTTCTCATCATAAGATTTCTACAACTGTCTTTATTTTTATGAATTGTTTCACTCAAATAAACATTACAAAGTGACTAAATAACTATTTTTATTGATCTACGTCTCTAAGATTTTTTATTTTCCAAATTTCAATTTGACCATTTATAAAACAATACACAGAATGAGAGAACTCTATTTTGTGGTGTTTTAAATTATACATCAACGTTAAGAATACAATCAGTATATACTTTTTTGTTTAGATTAACTAAAACATAATGCTTGAATTTTTAAACCTAACATTTCATATTAAAAAAATCACCTTTCTTCAAAATATAAAAAAGTGAAAATATATGTTTCTTTAATAATAAACATGTGTACAAAATGTTATATATTGTATATATATACAATCTTTCAATGTCAACTTTCTTAAAAAAATGTCTATTTTAAACAGTAAATAAATATCATCATTTATGAAGGATGAAAACAGATAATCCTCATCAAGCTACTCGAGGTATAGAGTAGGAGATAATCTGAATTCCAGGACATTGATGTTTGAACTTCTTTCTATGAACTGTAAGGATATCTGTCTCTGTTATATATATATATATATATATAATATATATATATATCTCATTGTTACAAATAATATTTCAGCAGAAAAACCACAACTTTCAGCAGATGTCATACAAAGTGTTCACAAACTCTCAAATAATTTAAACTTTTAGTTTTGTACAATTGTAATTTCCTTATTACTGTAATATTATTTCTATTTTCGAATAAATTAAGGTAACAAAGTTAATGTAAAAAGTTACATTGTGTTTATTGAACTCAGGAAGTGAAACCAAGTGCTTTTATTTCGAACAATTATTTGTATTAATTGAAATCACGTTTTTATTACGCACGTTAATTTTATATAACTATGAATACGAGTTTCGACTTTAAATCAATATAAATATATACATATATATATATATATATATATATATATATATATATATAACGTTTTTGTATATTAAGACGACATATATTAAAATATGCTATAAAACTCTCTTAATTATAAGAAGTTTATTTAAACGAAATGTCAATTATAAGTATAAAAGAATAAGTAGGTGTATTTAAGAAGTTGTAATCAAAACGTTGAAATCGTTAAAGGTTTAAATTAAATACATATGCTCATATTTAAATTAATATATATATATATATATATACATATATATATATATATATATATATGAGAGAGAGAGAGAAAACACAAATAATTAAATAAACATACATTTCAAAAACAGAATTTAATCATGTAATTCGAATCATATTATTAAAATTTATATTCTATATATATATATATATATATATATATATATATATATATATATAGATATTTGGTTATTGTATATATATATATAAAATTACCAAATATCTATTTTTTTAAAAAAAATAATAATATAAATTTGGAATAAAATGAACTGCATACAGTGAATGAATTGGTTACAAAATAAAAATTATAATATAATAAATACTTTTTTTTCTTAAAATTGAAACTGTTTTTAAAGAATAGAAAGGATTTAACATTTTATTATAATCTTTTAAAATAGTGGGGTGTAGAGAGTGATTTTTTCTTAGTATTATTTTCAAATGATGTAAAATTCGCCTATTAAAAATAAATGAAGCTGTATAAAATATTCTAGGAAGTTAATAAACGTTTGTGAAATTATTCTCCTTTTTTCATTCTTAAGTTTTATATAAAAATTTTGAAATCAATTCACTGCCTAGTTTAAGAGAAAATACAGTTCGAATTGTGAGTGTTTCAACAATTATTGCAACTAAATAAATAACTTTCATCATAATGTAACTAAAGTACAAATACATTTTGAAAACATTTGCTACATGAAAATGACACTCAAGAGCTGTCACATTCAAATACATACACTGTTCTAAAGTTAAACTCACTAGTTCGTAATGTAATCTCCGGTCATATAATGAATTGTTCGTGTCTTTATTTAAAACGAAATATCTGTTTTCATTTAATTTCATATTCTTGACTTTTGTATAAAATTCTTTCTTTTCGTACAAGTTCCGATTTTTAACTAACTTCTCATTTAAATTTTATTCGTAAGATTGATTCTGTTGGTATCTGACTAAAATACACCGAATTTATTAACGTTAGTTGCTTTAATAAGTTCTGACATTTTTTTATATACACTTTATACAAAACAGTGTTTTATTATTTTTAGACGGATTCCATTTTTATATCTATATTATTCATATTTCATATATTTGTTCATTTTTTTATTTCATGTTACTCTGCTTATTGCAAAAAATATTTACTTTCTGATATTAAAATATGAACTTTAAATTAATTCTCAAAAAGCAATTAATTTATTTAGTTAATAATCAGGATGAAAGCTAATTTGTATTTTTAAAATAAATAAAGCTAGTGTTTTTTAATAAAAGTTATTACTAATACTATGAGACCAAATTGAGTAGCAATTCAAGTATGTCAATATTATTCTGGCTTTTTTATTATTTCTAATTATATATATATATATATATATATATATGTAATTATATACAACAAATTATGATGTTTAATTTTTAATTTCTATTTAAGTTAATTTTAAAACGAAACTATTGATTTGACGAATTTAATATTAAAACCCATTTAAAATCTAATAAATTTCAATTCATTATTACATTAAATTGTAAACCAATTTTAACATTAAAAAAATGAACTTTGAATTTACATCTCGTTTGTATATAAAAACAATTAGATAATTTTATAATTTTGTATTATTATATATTTTTATAATGTCGTTTATTATATAGTAGTTAGTAAATATACCATAAACTAAAAATACCATATAAATTCATATTACTTATTACAGTTCTAATATGTAATTTTTTTACCCGTCGTCCAATTGTATCTGCTTTTATAAGTATAATTCTTGAAGTTACTTTTTTTCTGTTAGAATAATTGGTTTTACCGCAGGTTAGTAAATCAAAATAACTAAAGTTCAAACTAAAAATGAAATTAATATTCAAACTAATAGTTACAAAAATTCACTTGAAAGTGAATGGAGCAATATATATATATATATATATATATATATATATATATATATATATAAATGTATGTATTTATATATTAACAATGAAATTATAAAACATTTTATGATAGAACGCTGCCTAATAATTAAATTACACTTTTAATCGAAACTTCCGCAACATTGTATATATATATATATATATATATATATATATATGTATGTATATGAATATATATATATATATATATATATATATATATATATAAATGTATATCTGTATATATATATATATATATATATATATATATAAATATATCTATATAAATTTTATTCTTTATAAAAAATCATAAACTTAATAACAATAAAAAAAAATCACAAAAGTTCTGACATTGGGGCTTAATTCACTTTCACAATTGAATTCATTTTCACCCCACAAAATACATCTAAATTTTTGGATCAAAAATATTTTTATTATCAAATCAAAAATATTATTATTATCAAAACTATTGTTGATTATTTTCTATTGTCATTAATATTTCTACGGCAACGCCATCGTCTTCAGAGTGCCAAAGTACAGAAAAATCTGTATTTTTGTGCGCTCTGAGGATGAGGATAGCATTGCCATCTAAATCCGCATAAGAAACATTCGAAAATTATAATAATTTATTGAATATTTTAAATCGAAAAATGTTAATGTTGTTTTTGGGGTGGAAGAGAATTCATTTGTGAAAATAAGAAAGATGTTTTAATAATTGGTTTGTATAAACTATATAAATTGAACGTAAAGTAATCTTACTCAGTTTATAAGATTAAAAAGATAAAATAACTAAATCAAATAATAGTTTAAAAAAACATTTCGAATAAGAACAAAGGTCGTACAAAAATAAATATAAAATAAACACAGGAAAAATCTTAAAGAAGATCTCACACTATGAATAAAAAATATTATAATTAATATATACTGGATTAAAAATTAAATCTTTTCCATTAAAAATATATTTCGATTAATCAAAATGCAATTTAATTTAATAATGGATTCCATATTTTATTTTTTTAAATAAACCAGAACTCTACTGTTGAAAGTTGTTAACACTTTTCAATATGTCACTATATAAAAGTCCTATATATATATATATATATATATATATATATATATATATATATATATATATATATATATATAAAAATATGTGACCAATTTTCATGTAAGATCCAATATAATTTCGTTCAATATCCCGGCATCAATAACTAGCTTAGCTATTAATATTACATACAAGTTCTTTTAAATACTCGTACATTAAATTGTTAGTGTCCAATGTTGTACTTGTCGCAGTACTTATTTTTTTTATAATTATACCTTTTTAACCCAGGGTTAAAAAATATTTTATGAATTACTTTATTTAATGACATAGATATTTTTTTAAAAAAAATACTTTTTTAAACACAACACATTTAGTTTGAAGTATCAACTATTAAGTTGGTAGAAAAAGAATTGCGGTTCATGACTTTCAAATTCGTAAACATTTTTTTCTTTTTTGATTTTCCTAGCTGTTTTAAGTGGTCCGGAACTGTTGTGTGACTAACGCTTAATTTTTCTACAAGCTCTCGAATTCTTATGCTTGATTCTGATTGAACCAACACATTCAGTTGGTCGTTATGAACTGAAAAAGGACGCCCGTGACCTTTTTCACCTTCAAGACTCTCGTCCCTAGTACGGAATTTTTGAAACCACTATTGCACTGTATCTTCCTTAACAGTACAAACACCAAAAGCATCGTTTAGTTTACGAGCAGTTTCTGGGGCTTCACTACCCGTTTTGAACTCATACAAAAATTATCTTATTTGCTTCATTTCCATCTTTAATTAAATAGCCCAATTTGAAGCAAAATAATAATAAAATCAAGGCCGATTTGACTAAGATACAAACCGAAAAATGGACCTTGAAATGATATTAACATGGACATAATGAAATAACACTTTCTTTGAAAAAAAATAAGGTTAGAATTCATAAAACAAAAACCACAATTATTTTCCTATCAATCTAATAAAATGATTTCCACGAGAAACTAATTATAACAATCGATATTACTGATTTTAAGAGTTATTTTTAAAGTATAAAACCAAATTATAAATTTGTAATTGTAAGTTTGTAAGAATGAATATAAAAAAAAATTGTGAATACACTGGATTAGTTCAAGTTAGGAATAATTTAAGTTCCCTTGATTCCTCTTTATATTAATTATACTTTCACATACTAATATATGTTTATAAGAAAAACGTCAACTTTATTTACATGTGGAGTTTAATTTTAATTTAAAATCAAACAAAATAATACTAATAAAATTCATCACTTGTTCATTTTTAATCAACGTTCTATAGTGTTGCTAAATTCAATTCTTTAATCTAACGTTGAGAATTAAAGTATATATAAACACTTTATCACTAAACACTAAAATTATTGTATGAAAAATCAGTATTTCTTTTTAGTATATGTGTATATATATATATATATATATATATATATATACATTATACTAAAAAAAGATACCAAAATGGATGAGACATTTTTTTAATAAGTTTGAAAGTAATACTACAAATAATAGATGCATACAATCGTTTAAAAGAAATGTAAAATATTTCCATATATGACATTTTTATTTATACCCATATATTATTATCCAATAATATACATGTCATATCTTTTATAAGCATGAAAATTATTTTTGTTCTTGAATCGCATGTTGCAGTGCATGCGGAAGCATACCTCTTCCTCTATTTAAATAATTTTCAAATTAACTCTACCATGTTTATAGTGACTGAAAGTAATGGTAAAATAATTTATTGGAGTTTCGTTTTATGAACTTATAAATAGTTTTAGATACAACGATATGTAATGTCATTTAAAGTATTTTTAATATTTATGACTTTTTATATATTTATATATTTTTAAAACTGAACTATTTCACGGAATTTTAAATTTTATTTTTTTTTCGTAATAGTATTTATTTTTTATTCGAAACAGAAAATTGTAACTATACTCTCTTACTGATATAATTTTCTTTAATAGTTATAAACTAATTTTATATACATTTATTTTACATTTTTAATTTTAACACTATTTTCAGGTTAGAATTTTCTCAAAGTTACAAAAACAATTATAACAGGGAATAAAATTTTTCATTCTAGAAAAAATATATTTAATTTTGTAAATTGAAGTATATCATATTGATATTTTTTTTAATTTCTATCTATTATAAAAAGGATGGTTTAATAAAAAAAAATATTTTCACATATTTTCTATGAAATATCTATATAAGAATCAAAAATCTCAAGGAAATACGTCTATTTAAATTTGATATTTAATTGTCTTTTCGTTTAATCTTTTCTAATTAAAATTATATTCAAAATTAAATTAATTTCGCCTTCTTACGATGCATATTTTAATTGCTGTTGAAGATGCATGTCCGTTTTTCATGAGAATTTCAATAAAAAATGAGTCTGGTATCCATTTTTTATATATAATTTCGATCTTAACAGGGTGAAAGTTTTAAATGCATATTATATACCTTTGCCAGTAATATATAATTTATTTATTATATTTTTAATTAACACCCTATGTGAAAAAGAACCATAGGTTGTTTTATTTATATACTGCACAAATTGAGTAAAATTACATAATCTAATTCTAATTCTGGCTGATTGATTCTCTCAAATATTTCAGACAAATTAGCGTTTACACTATAATATATAAACGTCTATAATTGACTTTTATTTTTTATATACTTCTATTTTATAATAATTTTTATCAATAAACGTCATAAAATTATAATATTCTTTAACATAACAAAATGTATTACATTGTAAGAAGGGTTATTAACGTACTTTATTGTACTTTAACACAAATACCTTATTAGTAAATCTATGAATGATTTATATTCTGTTTTAAACAAAAATTACATCTGACTAAAATATATTCATAAAAACAACGCATTAGTAATATATTGCATATTTTTATTGTAAAAATTCTGATCTAAATGACATTTTTTTTGTAATTTAGTAATTAAAAACTATTTTTCTGCTTGGGTACAAAATCGTTCTCTTAAATCATTGGTGTATTATTGTGTTTAATAAAAGTAATTGAGATAATCTGATGGAATACATAAATAAATTTAGTTGTAGTACAATAAAAAATTATAGAGAGATATACTTTCTATTAATGTATATAAATTATTATTTATTTTTTTACTTAAATTATATACGATCTAACGAAGTCATTTGAGTTCCTTATTTTTACATAATACACTAATTAATTAATTAATTAATAGTATTATAACATTTTGAAGCAAATAAATCAACCTATATGAGAACCTATATAATATGCCATCGGTACGGAAAGGTTAGTAGGGTTAAGTTTGTAACTTAATAATTTTCCATTTAAATGTTCCGTGTTTCCAGTAAGACTAAAATTAACACAGAAATGATTTATATGAATTTATTTTTGTGACCTTATTAGTACTTTTTAAGGTAAATGATATGATATCGTTGTTTAACTGATTTTTAAACATATTAAATTATCAATCTTATATATTTCGAAAGCATTACTAAAAACTCAATTATTTTTATTACAAAAGAGAAAGAGTCTACACATTGCAATATTGCTACAATGTTTAGAATTTTTATAATGATTTCATCACAATATTTATTGCTTTCAATTTAATAACTATAATACTACAAAAAAAAGTTCCAGATTGCGGCTTCTGAATGAAGGTAAAACAAAGGTTTCATCATTATTTTGAAAACATTAACAACTGAATCAAAATAAGTTGATTAATATTTTAAATTTCGATTAAATTTATTAATGTTAAAATGGAGCATGCACATTTTATTCCTTCGATAAAAATTAATATTTTTTTGAGAAAATTAACCTACAGCATTGAAAAATTATGTCTCCCATTGCTATATATCGCACACACACATGGACGTATGTATGTATATATATATATATATATATATATATATATATATAATACGTCTGAAAATAAAATCAAATATTTGTACAATCAATAATATAAGTTAAAAAGTTGTACATACAATGGATGCACAAGTTGTCAACATAAAAAAACCACCTTTGACGGAAACATTTTTAAGTATAAATATTACTTACCTTATGAACAAGCTTGCAACAATAAAAGCGCAGCACAACAAATCAGCCACCAGAGTTTCAAGAAATTCTATGAGAGATACAGCTACTTATTTAATACACCGTTAAGCAAATGAAAAATAAATCAATTGTAATCAAGTAAACGATCTACAAAGATAAGTATATCACGTATTGCTCTTCGTTTTGTTGTAACACTGTGCCTGTCTACCAAACAAGTGCTATCAACCCTTGTAGTGCACTGAGTACCACTGAACACCATCACGTTTAATATCCCAACATGTAACCAATCAGCGCGGCAACCGGTAAAACGTCACGCACATCGTTGACGAATCAGCGTGTTTAGCGCCCACTGTTATCTCTTGGTTGATGGAAAAATAGAATTTTTTTCACACGTATGTACTTATATATATATATATATATATATATATATATATATATATATATATATATATGTATCAAACATCCTTTCGGAATATGTACATAGGAAACACATATTACAATTGATTTACCATCAGAACTAAGTTATATGATCTGATAAATGTCTTGTCCAGAATTGACTAGATAAAAGCTTGACGCATTTAATCCGATAAGATATAGCATAGTTATATTTTTTCCGACTATAACATTATTTTTCATGTTTTATGTCAGTATTGCTTCTAAAAATTATTCTAATAACTAAAGTGATTTGAAAAATATAACAACTTCTTAATAAAGATAATAAATCAGATGATACTTTATTTGGTAATTTATAATTAATTCAGAACAAATGAATAAGATTATTTCAGATGATTCGATCTCGTTCACTAAGTTTTAATTGAAAATAAATATATTTTTAAGAACTTTTGTTTCGAAAAGAATTTTATACTATTTAGTTCTCAAATTATAAAGAATCTATATTATGATTTGGAATTAAATTAACTTATACTGTTTTAGATTGATTTCAGCTCAATTTATAAAAATAAAATATAATCTAATCACATATCGATGATAACTATGGATGTATTTATTATTCACTATCAATAACTGAAAATGTCAATCTAATTTCTGAGCCTTGATCGACTTAAACGTTTATTTTGAATGGTTTAAATATATAACATTTAAAGAACAGTACAAATTAAATCTAGCGAATATAATTATTAACATATTTTTTTCAGTTCGGTATCATTAAAATACCTATACGAGTATATTTGGTTTCTGATAATATATTAGACATATTTTCTTGTACTTTATTCGTGTAAACAAATTGTGAAATTAGTCAAGGATTATTGTTGAATGTCTATTTCTTATCACACTTACATAATTAATCAGCAGTTGAGTGTAAAAACTTATAAATGATATTTTCTTTCAGTTGTGGGTAACTAAAATTATTTTATGAGCCTGGTATTGAATCTTTGCATCACAATTAAAACCCGTTTATCTAAAATTTAGGAGACATTATCACAACTTTATATTAACAACTTGATATCAATAACATTTTTTCAGTAAAAAAATTTTTTTTTCACAAAAATGCTGTAATT